>VWPW01002568.1:79122-182682 GCA_013389825.1 Crypturellus undulatus | reverse complement strand
CCTGTTCCTTCTTCCCTGTTCATTCTTCCTTCTTTCCTTCCTCCTGGATTCCTCTGCCCTTTCCTTCTTTCCTCTTCCTTTCTCCTTCCCTCGTTAGTTCACCTCTTCTATATTTTCTTTAACATGCTGCTCTCTTCTGCCTGGCAGGCTGCACTTGCGGAGTGGACCTCCAATGCAGTGTTTGGTGCTGCCTGCCACGCAGGGGCTTGTCCTGCTGGCCTCTCTTTGCCAGTGCCATTGGGCTGGAGAACTGCCTTTCCTTCCTCCGTGTTGATGACATGCTTCTCCAAAGAGAGCTCTGCACAATGAATCTGGCATTCTTCATATCCAGACCAAGAGCAGGGAATTGTCAGGGAGTTTGGATTAAGAATTGTTTATGAATTAAATAAATTATATATTGTTTAGAGACAGAATTAGTCTTAATCAAGAACAGTTACCAAGATTATCAGACCACATTTTCCTTGTCTGGATAGCAGATACACTGTGCTGCACTTCAAAAGCAAATGATATTCAAGTCAGAGTTTTAATTTTAAATAGGCTTACTTGTCACCTTTGTAATACACAAAAAACACAAGTACATGATAGATGGTAGGCGGACAACTGTTAAGAATAATCACTAAGAAGCCATAACCTAAATCTTTTTTTTTACAATACTTCTTTTTTGCTGAAAATGCCTCAACACATAGAAGGAATACATTCATTAGCTAAAATAGGGCTATATATGGAATTCAAACCTATTTAGCTGCTGTCTCTTTAGAAAGCACCCGTCTAAGTCTGCTTACCAAGATCTGACATAACCTAATAACTTCCTAGTTTCTAGAGCTACCTGGACTCTGGGAAGAATGACTAAGAAAAGGAAAAGGTAACTTAAAGTTGCCTTAAACCTTCCTTCAACAGTCTTCAAGCACACACACTCCAGAGGGACTTACAGATCTGACTGAGTTGTTTGTACACTCACTTGTTGCAGTTGTTCAAAAATAAGTCCCCGGGGCTACTCAAGTCTTTGAAATCTTTGTATTTGCTTTAAAATGCATAAAGAAAAGGCCACAGCTGAAATACACAAGGGTCCTCTTAAGTTTGTTGAGGCATGTTAACCAAACCTCTCAGAGGGAGGTTGATCTCAGCTACAAGGGGCATCCACAAAGACACATTCAAGACACAGGCAGAATGAATCCTCAGAGATTGCTTTAAACAGTTTAATGGAGTGAGGGTTACTTACATTTTATTTTGTTTATTACTACTTAAGTTCACTTTAGCCACCGAATCACAGAATGGTTGAGGTTGGAAGGGACCTCTAGAGACCCTGTAGTCCAACCCCAGGGCTCCAGCTCCAGCAGGGACATCTAGAGCATGTGGCACGGGGTCCCATCCAGGTGGGTTTTGAAGATCTCCAGAGAAGGACCGTTTAACTGGCTTCACAGTAATCTCAGCTACACCTTGCATCTCTTTGAATTCTAACATTTGCAATTAGGAAAGAATTTGCCTGCATATGCAAAGCTTCTTGAAATACAAAAAGTCTCTCCCCAGTAGCCTTAAGAACTGGTTGCTTTGGGGTTTAAAGTGCAGCATCGTGCGGTGATTCCCCAAGAGCTCCATTTTATGATTCCCCATTCCCACCCTCTCCTGTTATGTTTGTATTGGATGGATCAGGAAAGACACAACCCTGTCCAGCTCATCTCCAACACAGGTGCAGTGCACAGACCCTTCCCACTGTCTCAGACCTAGAGACGCAATCATCCTAGCATGCAGAGTATTTAGCTTGAGTGCCACATACATGCTGTTAGCTGCTTTTAGTCTTTAATAAGTAATTTCTTTTGGGTTAGTTAAAAAAAAATATAAAAAAGTCAGTACAGTATCAAGCCTTGCTTATCTCCACTTACCTGGTATTGCCAAAATGAATGGTATAAAGATTTGTAAGTTTTCTAACTTATTTTCACAAGCCTATTGATACATATTTTCAGGAAAGTACCCAAAGACTTTATAATGGAAGTTTGTTTGAGTAAGATGTTAGGTATAGCCGTCTATTTAGATATGAGAAGGAAGTGCCCTGTGTTTAGTCTGGAAAGACCATGCCTCAGACTGGAGCAACCAGTTCTGGCAAGACTGTAAAACATCCACAATGCTTTTCTTAGTTGCATTTCCCTGCAGCTGGAGATCAGAAACCACGTAGACAAACCCATATCCCTGCCCTCCATTTCTCCCTGCTTCTGGGAAACCCGTCTGGGCCACCCACCACAATTGCAAACTAGGGGTCATCAAATTAGGGCTAGAGGTCATCAAAGGGATTTCTCAGGCCATGAAGAAGCATCCCCCAATCTGCCAGCCAGATTGGTGTAATATGTTGACTTGAAGCTGAGCAGGTGAGCACATCATAGATTCTGCTGTAAACGAGAATTTAAGAGAAACGCTACAAACAGGATAAGGAAGGCAAGTCCTGTGGTTTTCAGACTTGAATGGTTTTTGATTAGACTTCTACTGAATTTGAGGAGCCCCAGTATTTGGGAAACAACTGTCAGCATTACAGTGGTTCCCCTTTCAACTCTCAGTGTTTTGCCGTTGTGGAAGTAAATTGACATATTTGCATGTGAAAGCTCTCCATTGTCACTCGCACACTCAGGATGGATTGAGAGCTAATGGGTCTGGAAGAAGGAATAGATTGTCCTTTAATACATATATATATACATATATATATATATAAAAATTCACCTCTTCCTGTCTCCCGCTCCCCTCAAGAAAAACACCCCATCCTTCCTAGAGGTCATCAAGGGCCAAAAGGGAAAGCTTTCCCCTCTCTCAGCTCTCTAGTACTGGTTCCCAGGGGTTTTGTGTTCTTGTGTGAGAAGAAAACTGAAATTAAAAGAGGCTTCAGTTCAACAGACCAGATTCTGTATTTTGCATACTGGTCGAGCAGGGCTGAACTCAAGACAAAGTCACTGTTTCTACATTGCATATGCTTGCTCTATGCTTCACTTTGCAAGGATGTATGTGGGGTGATAATAAGATCATAAATTTAAGAACTCTCCTTAAATATAAGCCTATGAAAACACAGAGTACTCTCCTTTTTTTCCCCTGCCCCACATACCTGACATCAAAAACAGCTTGTGCCAAGACCAAGGGAAAAACTAAGGCCCTTATGAGGTAAGGAGAGCACTCTCCCTTCTTGACAAGATCCAGGACTCATCTTAAACCAAGAGAGTGGACAACATCAGCATCTCTTTCCCCACCCCAATCTGGCAATCTTAGAGGAAGATTAGACTTGTACATTAAAGGGACTGAGAAGCTGCATGCTGTAGGAACAACAGTGACTGACTCCTGCTGTTCAAAATTTCTCATTCTCAATTCAGCAGAAATAGTTTCTGGCAACTTTCGGGAAAAAAATAGTGTAAGTCTATTTTAAAGAATGCTATGAAGTTCAGCAGCTGCAGAGAACTGCAACACCCTCTCAAGAAAGCAAATGAACTTTTTAAATTATCATGACTGACCAGGAGATCTTTTAGTAATAAGCACTGATCCTCAAACAAATCCTATCAAAATAAGCTTGAATAAAAAAGTTAAAAGTCTGTACATTGTTCCACAGAACAGGCTAGAACTACTCACCATATTACAATAGGCTACCACTGAATGGTCTTGCAGGAGCAAAAAAAACCATCCTAATTTAGTTCATGCTAAACAGTTTCTTAAGCCATTCCTCTCACCACAAGAAACCAGAGAAAGTGGAGTTTAACTGTCCCTTCCAACACATTAGCTTCCTGATTATTCCTTCTTCACCTTTCACTTGTGAATGTACTAAGCATCCACTTTCCAGATGTGTTTGAATTACAAGCCAGCTATAGCCCATCTAGAAGCTCCTGACATAATGATAATGTAAACAAATCCAGGCAGAAGTTACTGACACAAACAAAACAGACTGCTGATGGAAAGAGATAACCCTTCTAATGACTCTACATTATGTTATTTCATAAAAATATTCATTAAAATATAATGCTTATTGCTCCAGATACTGTGTCACCGCCCTTTATCCTCTCAGTCAGTCTGCATTCCCTCAGATAAAAGCACTATCTTCTATATATTTTATTCCTTCCGTGAGCCAGCTACGGGAAACTATATATACAAACAATATCTACTGGAAGACTTTGGGATTTATTTTTCTTTTACCAAAAGTGCTGTGCCTTCCACTGCATGGTTCTGCCCAGAGTGCTAAACTCCTCTATTGCAGCCGCAGGGCACTTCAGGCCAGCTATTCTAATTGAGTGTGGCTAGTGCTGCTCATCTGGGAGGCTTGAATCAAACACTGAAAAGAAACCATGTCACAGGTTGGTACTTCTTTCTCCTATTAGGAAGATCTCTGGCCATCTTGGTAAAGCATAGCTGACAGATTCAGGTGAAAAATTTCAGAGCAAAGTGAATAGTGAATAATAAGATTCACTTTTCCTCTAATGCCGCATGGTCATTGTATTACTAAACAATCCTGCACAAGCATTTTCTGTTGCTTTGTAATAAGTAAGGATGGCCCAAATTATCACTGTCTTACCTTATACCTTCTGTACAGTGAAACTCTAAGGAAAGGTCTGATTTGTGCCTTTTGCTGTCAAATGTTTGCAGCTGATGGTGACAGAGCCTGTCTTGGCCACCTGTACAGCACTGGTTCTTCAAATGATTCACACACCAGAAACAGGTATGCACTCTAGCCATGCCTGACTTTAGAGAACTAAAGAAAGCACATGCATAACTAGGAGCCTCTTTTTCTCTTGATGGAGAGAAAGAGCCATCTTCAGATGAAAATCTGCCGCACCATAAGGCCTTCTGAAGACCTCCATTTTTCCCCTAGCTGCAAAGAACAAGGTAACTTATTTCCTTTGATGACAGTGACCATATCTATTTTCTGTACTCTGGTGATTATTATCAATATAAAATGAGATTTGTAACCTGGACAGGAAAGTGAAAAATACCATTTTACCAAAAAATAAAAAGGCTCTCTGAAGTTTCTTTAAGACAAATTTTCAATCTTTTTGAGTCTCACTTCTTGTATCAAATAGTAGCTAATGTCCAGCCCACCTAGCCATTTATTTCTGCATTCGAGGTGTCTTTGGAAACTGCACATCTAGGAACTGGCCAACTTTTTTCATTTGAGACAAGGAGTATTAGTGTGCCAAATTTTAAGTATTTAATTTCAAGGGAAGCCCTCTGGTGGTCTTCATAGATAACAGACCCTTTTCCTTAATGTCTAGACAGCTACACCTCTTGTTTCGTGACACTTCACTAGTGTGCTAAAATGCAGATTTAGACATTCATATTAAGCCATTAATGGTGCCCATTTGAAGTTACCCAAATTAAATTGTTGGAGTTGACCAAAGATGTTCAGATCTGACCCCAAATTCCATTTTTATATCCCACTCATTCCAAGCTTTTCTGAAAGGTTTGAAATAAATCTTTTTCCCTTTCCAGTCTTTAGACTTTATATTCCTTATTCTTCCAAGTCATCTGAAATCACTCTTTCACATGAAATTACTTCTTTCTATAGAAGGAAAAGGTAACCTTGTGCAAAAGGTACTTTAACACTCTTGTGGTGTGTACTTTCCTTATTAAGACAACACTGGAGAAGGAAGCAATTTTCTCATGTTTCATTCAACAATAAGTGAACTATTTTTACAATGAAGCACAAGGATTGATAACTTACAATTTTATTCTGGCTTACGGTAATAACTTCCATTCTTCATACATTAATAGTAAGTTCACATTACTTTTGGAGTCTGGCTTGTGTCTTTTTGAAATACATGTTTTCATTTCAATAGTACCCTGAAGAAATTAATTCCTTGCATTTCCCATCTCATCAAAGAAGGTTTCTTCTCCATTCTATTTTTTGCATTTCAAGTGCTTGCTTGTCCTTGGGTTAGGGAATCAGATAAAAGGAGCATGCGCTCAGACTTCTTTATTGCTTTTCTCACATTGTTATTCCACTACAGAAACCACTCTCTTTTGTTTGATGAGGGAGCCTGACATGAGATATATGAAGTTTGGATGTCTATGACAGAATAAATTTGAGATCTGCATTTGTGACATTCTTCCCAGTCTGAGGGTGAACAGCTCTCTGTTTTATGCTTGCTCATGTTCACTCATGTGTGAGCTCTTCAATTTCACCCAAAAAGTCAAACCTCTTAGTCAGAGACGTAGGTCTGTTCCCCCCATGGGCCAGAGATTCTGGGAAGAGTTAATCTGGTAACTGCTGTTGCATGTTGCAGTGTGATTGTATTCCTCAAGTTTGACAACTCTGAACAAGAAACAAACTTTAAAATCTATTTTGAGTCCTGGCCCTTGGGTCCTGCACAGAACAGTAAGGACTAGCACAGGGAAAAGGTTTCATGGAGAGCAACAAGTGTTTCCGTCAGTCAGTTTGCAACTGTGGCGGAGCTTCTGTATACTAAAAATGAAATAGGAAAAAAAAAAAAAAAGAAACAAAGTGACATTTGCTTTAGGGCCATTTGTTTTAAAAAGGAAATATTACTTGCATTAGAACTGCAGTTGCCTTCCCTACAAGCACTTATTAATCAGTATATCGCTCCGGTCATTAATAAAACCTGGAGCACTGAGTCCTGAATATCCCGCAAATGAAGCACCTGATAAGCTGACCAGGAGTCACCTGAAGTGAAAGAAAGAACAAAACTGGAGTAAAAGCTTAATTTCATCTTCTAATAAATACAACTACAGGCAAAAATTAGAGAGAAAAAAAACATAAAATAAAAAGACAGAAAATCCTCAACTGAAACTTGGCCATGTATATAAGGAATAATGATTGGATGGTATTGATCATAGCCTGGGTCAGCTGCAAGATGGTAAACATAAAATACTTGTAGGATTAAACTTACTAAGAGACTGAGATAGATAGTGAGTTAAAAAAATTTGCCTTTATTCCTTCAGTTGTAACTGTCTCCAGACACAAACTATAAATTTAAAAATGACATGAAGTAAATTATCAACTAGTAGAGATGTCTACATCAATCTAGATAGAAAAGGACAGGTCAAAAAAATGCTGTTATGTTCAGGAAAGATGCTGTTATTGATTAGTATCACTATCACCCAAAGAGCATGGACTAGATCCCCTCAGACTCAGCTCACCGAGAAGAGCTCACACAGAGTTGCACAGCTCTGCTGCCAACCTCTGCTCTGTCTCTGCAGCATGACAGTTCAACTGAACGACTGACTGGAACAAGACTCAGAATAATACCAGTGTAAATGTGTGTGTAATCGAATTGTCAAAAAAGAAAGCAGTGTATTTGCACAGCTACATAACACAGGCAATGTGTTTGGTGAGATGGCACTTGCACGGAGTAAGAAATAAGGTGAGACGTATGTAGCTTTGGAGAGTGAGTTTGTAGGCTTAATGAATTTGTAGGAGATTGCTGTTATTATTAACTACTGCATCTCTATTTTGGAGTGTCAGTTTGGCATACCCACAAAGTAAAATACACACTTTCCCCACAAAACCCTGAATCAGAATGCGTAATTCCACCTCTGAAAAGAACACTCTTAGGGTTAAAAGGTTATTTCAGTCTTGACACATAGCCAGTCCTTTGCTTCTCAGATGAAATTGTCAGTGGGAAATCAGAATAGGTAGCAGTGTGGAATCCTTCTCTAGCCACTGCATCATCAGAAACTATCTATCTATACCAGGTAACTCACAGGCCCTTCTGCTAAAGCACCGTTTGGTAGTAGTGACTCACAATGAAAAGTGTCAGGTTCAAGTCCTTCTAGAAACATTTGGTAGAATTGTAACAGATATTTTCTAGACTTTTTAAGGGGAATTATCAATCCACTTCACCAAGATGCTAATAGCAATGTGTTTTATAGACATTGTCTTGATCTGAAACACTGATTTAGAGAAACAACCCACACCATATGTTGAGCCTACTTTTCTCTCTGGCTTATGTATTTGCTCAGTGTCAGTTTTTAAGCATCATCAGAGAGAGGGAACCAAAACAGAACTAGCTTTAAAGCAGATCAGACCTACCATATTTACCTTTCTCTGTTGGAATTACTCTCCATAATTCCATAGTGAAGTTCAAGAATCAAAAATACTGAGCTCCCCAGAGAGCTAGAAAGAGCTCAGTCAACACACATTATGGTAACTGTATTAAATATTAGGAGCAGATAAGCAATAATTCAACCTGGCAGAATAACTGAAGAAAGACAGTGTGCCAAAAAAGACTGTAAATAATAGTAGGAGTAGTGAAATTATCTCTTAAGAAGGTTCCGGCGAACCTAGAAAAGACTATTTTCTAAATATAATGCAGGCAATTGGTAGTTTTTTGAAGTACTTTTCCTTTGTAACAAGTAGCATGTGAGATGCTGGGAGAAGAGAAGGTCCTCATTCGTTTTTATCCCTGAGCACATTATCACTTATCAGCATGTGCCTGAGTGGAAAAGTAGGAAGGAAAAGAGGGACAGTGAGAAGAGAAGGAACTTGCACGGGGGCACACAACTCAGTAGCAGCACAAAAGTTATCCAGACTTCCCAGTGTCTTCACCTCTAAGCAGTGCTGCCATCTGGTCTGGAATATAAATCTTTGATTTGCTGATTAAGTGTTCGAAATGCCTCAAAATATCTTAAGGTTTGAAGCCATCACAAGATAGTTGGCACATGAAACAACACTGAGCACATTTGTATTTCCTGTGCAGCAGTTTTTTACTGTCGTTCTCCACAGCTGTTTTCTGAGGCAGTCCCTCAGACACGGGGCTAGGGAAGGGCAGGATGGAGTAATACTTTGCTCTCAGCAAGCCTCCTACTAAGGGGAATGTAAGGACTGCCATCAGCACATTTTCTCCAGTATCAGCACTCCGATGCAGAATTCTCTGTGCTTCACTGAGAGCTGGGCCTGGGTTGCTTTTCAAGGATGCAATGAGCGGTGCCTAATGCCGTCATTATGGTAACTGTTACCAGACATATTCCTGCATCTGAGCATATCGGGGAATTATAGGCAGTTTTACGTCTGCATGGACGTGAAGCAGACCAGCTGCCAAGCAAACATCCTTAATGTATGTGCATCTTCCTGTGGGTTAAAAGGGCTCACACCAATTCCCTCTCCAATCCAACAGCTTTAGGAGACCCAGAATTCTTTTATTTCCTGCACATCTGTTCCCATGAGACCCTCATTAATACATGCACCTGCAGGTTTTTGGGTTAACCTTTTATTCAGCAGTCATTATTAGCTCACTCCAATGCACTGGGATTGCATAGGTACACAGCGATGCCATTATCATGGTTGGCATTTACCAGCAATTAAAGTGCAATAGATATAGAATTTTCAAGGCTTTTTTTCTTTTTCCTTTTTTGAGGATTACTTTGTTATTTCTATATTCAGAACAATAAATAGCTGCAATCCTTGCTGACAAACATTGGTTATCTTGCACCTTGGGGTTTGGGGTTTTGTTTTGTTTTTCATTTCCTAAAATGTCTTGGCTTTTGCATTATCAAATCATCAGCTTCACAAAATTTCAGCCATATCTCTTCTTGTCAGAAATCAGTCATGTGCCATTTATTTGGTTTATATCTGTCCTATCCACTACAAGGAAAGAACGGCTACGTATTGTTGTTGTAGATCTAGCCTGCTGGAATTTGCATTGCTGGACATGAGGATAACTGGCTAGTATCAGCTTGGCTTTTTGTCGTCCTCTCATAGATATTGTGTAACACCTTATATATCTTCTTCTTCCTTCTCCGTAATCAGCGTAGCTGAGAGATAACTATTTTATTCTTAATTAAAACATCATTAAGGCAGATTTTGTCTGAGCTGTTTTTTTAGACGAATCTTCTAATGAAATGTATAAAAATCACAATTATTTTTCATCATGGAAATGTTTAGCATCTAAAACCCACTACTAGAAATCACCGTGAATTTTCTGACAGAAAATGAGCTCTAATTACACAAGGGAAAGAACTCAGGCAGGCAACACAGTCCATGCTTTTCTTTATCTGCTGAAAGCCATTAAGACTGCTGGACATGGATTGCTTTTATTGTTGCATTTTTTTACTAGTGTATCTAAGAAAGAACAATGAAAACCTACACTGGACTTTTGGAGCCAAAAATCCCACTCAGTAATTCAGAAATAAGTGAGCAGGAAGGCAGGAATCTCTTTCAGATCCATTGGGCTGTATGGCTGTACAGGAAAGGAGACAGGGCCTAGACTAATGTAAAAAGATTTCTCACTACTTTTAATTAAAACCTTAAAGGCTCCCCACGGTCCAGCTGACTCCACTGAATTGTCATCTTCTGTTTTTCAACATGGCATCACTGCTGCATCATTTATGGAGGTGTATTTGCTTAAGAGCTTTCCTCGTTAAAATTCAATTACATTGAAACCGTATAATCCCTCATTGTAATAACCTGATAAAAAGCCCTTAACGGCCACACCACGTGCCCATTTAGCAAGGAAATTAGCTCAGCAAAGAACACAGTCCTAATTTAACAATTAGGGTGCAGTTTGTATCGGGCTATTTCAATAAGATTGTAAGGCAATTTACAAGGGAATTTTGCTTATTGCGAACTACTAAAGGCACATGAATAGTGAATAGAATTGTCATTGCATGTCTGAGCAAGGAATAACGTCTTTCTGCCTTTCAAAAAGCAAAAAAAAATGCAAGGAACAGGATCTTTTGTTTGAAGTTTTATATACCAAGCTAATACGTTTTATTTTCTGCCTGTATTAAATAGCAAATAAGATTTATTTTGCCAAAAATACTGTAGGATGAGCTATAGAAAGAAGGGAATGGTCCTTGATTTTGAACTTCCTGAATTGGGGGAATTTTGAGATGTAAATTTGGAAGCCAAATTTCTCTAATTGAAAATTTCTCCTATTAGAAATTTCCCCTACTGGAAACTTCCAATAGGATGTAAACTTTCTCAGCATTCCCTAAAGATAGAGTTCTGGACTGCATTCAGTTATGTGCAAATCTGAGATATATGCTTTCCACCCTTCTGCTGCTCTGGATGACTTTCTTAGATTTACTAACCACAGCGAGAAGATGACATTCTGTAGAGCCTTTCCACACTTTGACTCAGCCATAAACTAGGTATTGGCCATGCAGCAAGATTGTTTGTCAAGTGGTGATACTGTGATCCTGCCCTCCACTCTTATATGCTCCCAGACAATCAGTATGATGTTCCCTGACTTCTCTCTTGAGCTTTTGTTGTTTGAGCTGGTGATTCAGAAAGCACTTCTACGAAATCTCCTTAGTACCCTTTACTATCATCTATAGTAGCTTTTAATTACTGTGATTTATTGGAAGTGGTGGGTCATTACAAAGCAAACTCAAACATTCCCCTGAAAATAAAGTTAAAGATGTGATGCCAAGCTCTTGTGTTGTAAATTGGAGAAATTTCAATTCAGATCTGATATGCAAAAGTCTAAGGAAAAGCAATGTTGTCCTGATATTAGGCTCTAACACACTGTACGAACCACATCTGTTTGGACTGGGATCTCATATGATCAAGACAATCTGGTTTTACAACATCTTTTTACTATATCCATTATTAGGACATGCAGCAGTTGGATTAGACCTTGCTTTTTATTTGTTTATTTGTTTGTTTTTTCTTTTTCTTTTTAATACTGCTTCTAGCCACAGCACACACACAGCTCCAAAATACCGTGGTGGTTAAACTAGCTTGTTTGAGGGATGCCCAGGGATGAGGATATAAATCTAGGTGATTTTTCTTCATAATCCTTCTAGTCATCTTTCAGTTTATATTTAGTTGCTCATTTTGGTCCTTTACTGTTCATTTTGTTGTTAAGTGTTAATGTTTCCTCTAGGAAGTACAAGTAACTCTTACTTGTAAGAGCGGTTGTTATACTAAGCCTCTGTTTGCCTCTGCCATGCTCCATAGTATACAGATGCAAACGGAATTAACAGCTTTAATTTGCTTGGTAAAATTTTTCAACAGAATTGAAATTTCTTTCATTATTTATAAGTATATAACTACAGATTTGTGCATAAATACAGCTAGACTGTTGAGTGTGCTGACCTAATGCGTAATGATGGAAATAACCAAAGGTCCTATGCAAGAAGCTACTGGTACAGTACTAAATAGGCAATTAAGCTAAGCTGGAGTGCACATTTAGCTACTCAAACAGTTTTATGTGGAAAAATAATATTACCTCCATAGGTATTAATTTTACACAGGCAAGATTTTTGTGTGCAAAAGTCTCATGCATGTAGTTTCCTGGATATTCTTAAGTTTTCTAAGGAAAATTATCCTGGATCAGCTAGTATTTTTTCTACTGTTGGGAGACAATGAACACATTTTTCACTCAGACTATGTGAACCACCATGCAAATATACAGTTAATTCAGGAGAAGATGCATCACACAGCAATTGATTTTGGGAGTCCAGTATTCAATTCACGGAATCGAAGCTTTTGTTCAGAAGCAACCAACAAAACAAAACAAAATCTTCCCTTAGCCCTCAGAATCATAAAAAATAAAATAAAATAAAATAAAATAAAATAAAATAAAATAAAATAAAATAAAATAAAATAAAATAAAATAAAATAAAATTCTTGTCAGACTTTCACCATGTTTTTGCTCATTTAGGTGCATCTGCACAATTATCAGTGTTTTGATATCTTTGAATCAGGTCAGAGTGGTTATAGAGATCACTGTGAAGAGTTACCACTCAAAGTACAGAGGGACAGAGGTCTCCCCACTGCCAGTCTTGCTTTGGCACAGAAGTCATATATCCATGGTTCAGTGTATTTCTGTAGACACCGCTCCAGAGATGTCAGCCTCCTGGGAGCTCTGCTGAGCTCCTGTGATAAGGATCTGTGACCATGCATTTGGAGTTTTTACTCACAATCTTGTAAGGTTTAAATGACATACCTTGAAGTTTGCAAGTGAAGATAAGGAAGATATAAAATAGACCTGAAAATAGCTTATCGGAAACCACATAATTCATTACTTGTATCCACTCCACGGGGTTTTTCCCTTTTACAAATTCCCTACACCAATATCTCTCTATCTTTAGTATTTTAAGGGAGGTTGCTAGGATCCACCCAGTGACCGGCAAGAACTGCCTCACAAGATGATTTCTGTCAGAGAGCAGCAGGAGCAGGGTGCTGCATAAGGGAAGGGGAGCCGAGGGTGGCAGGAAAGCTGGGCCATGAACACAGGCAACCTGACCAGTACCACCCTAGAGCAGCCAATCCAGAATAGCGGATCCTGGCCAGTGATGTTGGCCATGAACACAGGCAACCTGACCGCTGTGAAAGAGGAGATTTTACAATGCCTGTTGGTGCACTCAGTCTCTGCTCCTACTCAGGGTCAAGGGCCCAGGAAGAGCATTGTCCTGCCTCAGAGGAGGCTCTGAAATACACCAAGTGTGTTTTGTTCTTCCTTATGGAGTGCTGTGAAATATCCCCTGTGAGATAGTTTTGCCTCATCACTCTCTGGGAAGCAGGAAAACAAATACGATGAGCAGGGAAGAACTAGTTGGTAAACTATAAAGATCTATGAAGTACATTCTGCTATGGTCCTGTGATAATCACCATATGAGGCAGGCAGAAGGGTTCAGTACCTAAATTCCTGAATATTTGCAAAAGGCCTTGAAGTCCATGGGGGAAAGATACTACTGAAGAGCTCAGTTATCTACCTAATGGAAGCTAGCACTTGATGGCAAGATATGAAATGGAAAATCCTGGTAACTGGGCTACAGACAAAGAAACATAATTTTAGAGGGGTGAATAAGAGAAGACATGCAGCTGTGACTGTTCCCTCTGGCACAATTTATTATAAAATAAAGGATAATTAAAAAAAGAAAGAACATGGAAAACTGCCAAAATGGGCAGTACTAAGTGATTACATCAAACAAATGACCTTCCCACACAATTTATGGCCTAATATCTACCCAAGGGTGCAACTTATCAGGGAGCAGCCAATACAGTTAGTGCTGTTCCATGAATCACTTTCATGCTGGTCCTCCAGAGGATTTTCACACAGAGTTTGTTATTATAACAAATAAAAGGTTCACCTGACCCTCTTTTCACCCGGCCTGGGAATTGCTGCTGAAGGCTGAAGACCATATTTGCAGGTTTCTGCAGCCTAAGGAGGCCTCTGCTTAATTGCCAGTCTCATCCAAAGGAGTACATTAAAAGGACATAGGTTGAGCACGGGGCTTGAAATTTGGTGGGCAGGAGGACAGACATGGGATATACCCAGAAACAGATAACTAGGTATGGCCAAGATGTGGTGCTAAGAAGGGACACGAGGATCTATCGAAAATTTACCTGTGCTCACCTTCTATGTCATCCCATTTTAATGTACTAGTGTTTCAAAGAGAGACAGACTCAGGTTTTTGAGAAACAAATGGGTATACACTGCCAAGTTAATGGATAATTAATCCTCTGTGACACATAAATGCTGATTCTTAAAATGCTTGAAATACTGTGAATGGTAGCACACATAGCTATGCACCTGTATAAAATTCAGTCTTATGCTTTAAGGCATCAAAAAAATCACTGCAACAGCAGTGAAACTGTCCTGTCTCTTCCATTCTCACTCTTATACATTCTCACAGAGTTGACTGTATTGCCTGGTTTGCATTCCTTGAGTTAGACAGGAGAGATGCTTTCACATCTTACAGGCTAGTGGTTACAAAGTTTACTATCCATTTTGATTCCTGAAGAGACATTTTCAAACATATCTCTTTCATGGAACATGTTTATTGGGTTTCTGATATGCTCTGAGCTCATATAATGCCACTAGCAAATTAGGAACTAAGTCTTCGCAGAGAGTCTTCGGATGATACTTTTACCTTATAGAAATAAACACTATCCTTAAAAAAAAGCAAAGCTTCTCCTTTTCACTTCCTTTCAGCTTCCATTAGTGTCTAAATCTGCCAATCTGGAACAGATTCCTTTCTCCAAGAAATATAACTGAAGAGAGGGATTCAGCTTTGTGCTGAATGTGAAGTAGCTCAGGGCAGCAGCACTGAGGGAGGAATCAATACAAGGACATCAATACCAAGATGAGAGGAAAGCCTTTCAGTTTTGCAGGTTTCCCTTTGGAAATGTGCTGCTTTTGCTGTTGAAATGAGCATTCATGAAACAGTGTTCCTTGTAAACATTGAAGCTATTCAGAAAGCTCACCATGGCTGTTCGCATCCTTTCCTATGCCTACCCCTCTCTATGTGATCTACAGAGCAGATATGGTGACTTTCAAGCATATAATGAATGGCCAGAAAGAATAGGTGCCTTTGGCCCAATTCTTCTTGTACAAGTGGAAGGAAGAATTTAGAAGACTGCCTAGAGAAAATTGAGAGGGGATCTTCTCAACATGTGCAAATGCCTGAGGAGAGAATGTAAAGAGGATGGGGCCAAACTCTTCTTGGTGGTGGTCAGTGACAGAAAAAGGGGTAATGAGTATAAATTAAAACACAAGAAATTCCATGTTCATAAAGGAAGAACTTCTTTACTGTGAGGGTGACAGAGATCTGGAACAGGCTGCCTGCAGAAGTTGTGGATTCTCCTTTTCTAGAGATCTTCAAAACCTGCCTGGATGCCACCCTGTGCCGTGTGCTCTAGGTGTCCCTGCTTGAGCAGCAGGGTTGGACTAGATGATCTCTAGAGGTCCCTTCCAACCTCAACCATTTTGTGATACTGTGATAAGGTTTTGTTCTTCCACAGAAGCTACTAGCTCCTAGTGGTAGGCTGGAAACCTAGCCAACATCTGGAAATAAGGGTATTGGCAATACATACAGTGCATGCTTACCGGAAATTTCCTCCTATAGGGTTAGTTCAGATTGTCTTCAGAAGAGAGGAAGAAATAATATTCTTTTATATTGCAAATTCCTCTAAATCACTGGCTTTTTGCCTGGATCAAAGAAGTGAGCAGTAGTGACAGTAACATTTTTCTCTATAAATATTCATAGAACTGGGGAGAAACAAAGACAAAGAGTACATGGGACAGGGTTCAATGCCCTATTTACAGTTACCTGGAAATGTGGACTTTATTTTCTTCTTTGTACAGCACCCATCACATGATATTGTGAGGTAGAATGGTATCCAGTGATATAAGAGCAGGGTTCAGCATTTCTGTCATTTTTTTGCCATTAAGCAGTAGAAACTTCCTGAGCTGGGCATGATATTTCAGGCAGCTCAGGTATACTTTGCAAAGGACTTAAAGTTCAATCTTAAGAGGTGTTGTACACTTTATGTTCCCAGTATCATCCCATAATGCAACCACTCCTACTTTAATTCAACATGATTACAAGGGATGCTACATGAATTAGACATCTTAAGTAGACATCATAAATGTTGACAGAAAAGGTGTCACTAGAATTATTGAGCAAAAGAGCACCTTTGTAAACACAAGATTCAGTTAATCTCTCAACTTCCAAAACTGCCTGGGAACTATGCAGCTATGACTGTACCTGCTATCTGGATCTGCATCATGGAGAACTCCAAACTTTTTTATGAGCCTGTAACATCCCTGATTTTAAATGTTTATGAGGAATACTTTTTGTGTTTAAATCAGTAATCAAGATAAATGGCAGCAGATTTGTTCTATGGCTGTTGTGGTATGGGGAACAGAATATAAATGAGACACCTGTCCATAGCTTGAAAGTGTAAATGCATTGTTTGTGCATGATTTCTATTGTCAATTGAAATCTGTGTATTAGTTCTAATTATACCCTTGAGATGATGGGGCATCACCATTTTTTTCAGCAGTTTTGTAGGTGCTTTTAAATGCCTGCCTCGGGAAAAGAGAAAAAAAAAAAACAAAACAAAGCAACAAAAAAAACCCCTAAGAACCCTGGAGCAACTACAGGGAAGCCTAAGGAGCTGACATTCAAAAGCAAAGCTATTCCATTTGTTTTTGAAGAAAATGAGTCATGCTAATCCTCTCCCTAAATGCCTAAATAGCACGAGGTGCTTACAAGCCAAACTCCAGTCTCTGTGTGTTCGTATCATGCATACATACATGGCTGCCCAAAGAGGAGCATGAGAGCTACTGAGAGCAGTGTTTCACCTAATGTCCTTGAGATATGCAAATGCAGATATCTGCAAAGGCCTTCCTGCTAGTAAATCCCTAACAGATGACTAAGGAATAATTATTCCATAAATTCTCTTGCAAAGGAACTATGCTCTACCCAAGAAAATAGCCAAACAGCAATTTTAAATCAAACAAAAGGAGGTCCTTTTCACACACTTCAAAATAAAGCTACAGAACATAGTGCTGCAAACTATTGTAGAGGACAGTTAGTGAATTAAGTCAGCTGGAGGCTATTAACCATCATGATCTAGATACTCCTACTCCTACTCCTACTCTAGATACTCCTACTCCTACTCCTACTCTAGATACTCCTACTCCTATTCGGTAAGACCTTAGGCTAACCCCTGTATGCAACTGGGAGGGTGTCTTCCAGGAAGAAGGGAGCCATACTAATGTTATTTGCATAGGGATTGGCTGCTAGAGAGGCTAGTGTGACTTACAAAAAGGTTTAGGTACTGCCCAAAACAGCTGTACTTGAGTAGAGTACTGCTCAACTTTCATGCCCCAGCCAAATTTGAAAATGGTAGGTGTGTTATTCCTGTTTTTTTCTTGCTATTGTTAGTCACCTGCTGCATTCTCTCACACCTATGAATTATAATGTTGCTTATTGCCACATTTTGGGCTGCTTTAAGGACTTGTACTCCTAAGAATAAACAGAATTATTCACTGCGTGCTCCAAAGCCCAGCATTAGCCAGCTGCATTCTGTTGATTTTCTTCCACTGGGGTAGCAGAGGATAACTTTTGGCCACTGGCATTTTAAACACAAATCGCTGAAAAGAATCCAAGTCCTAAAGGGGAAAAAAAATCTCAACAATTAAACATGTGGTAGTGTAATCCTTCTGTACACATATGATTATGCAGGAGAATGCATAATCACAGACATAATCAGTCCACTAAAGAGCAATGGAAAGTCATAATCTGTGCTGAGAGGTGTAGAAAGTGGTGTGATGGACAACATCATACCAAAATCAAATGAATTCTCTCTTTTTATTTAGATTATAGTTGTTTCTAGATTAGGGACCTATTTTGTAGGGATCACACATAGGCACTACCATAAACTTATATTATCATGCTTCTTGTCTCTGATGTTATTTATTGCCTCTGTAGATCCCAGTGGGAGGAGGCGAAAAATATGCTCATCTCGGGGGGAGCTAAAAAGTGGCTTTCTCTTATTTGATTACTTTTTTTCCTTGCACAGAGTGGCACTAAGCACAGGACTAAGTGGGCATTAAAGTGTGAAATTAATTTCTGATTGTCAAGTAAAGAGGATGGGACTATATAAAAACCAAGTGTATTCACAGTCAAGAAAGCAGTTTAACTTATGTTGTTCTTTCTCTGCCGGTACTATTGCAGCTACAGGACCCCTAATTCTTCAAACCAGAATATCTTCTTCTAGGCATCAGTTGAGACAGATGCCATGATGTGATCATGGTGACATTCAGACCTCACTGAAGGTCTGCCTTCAAAGCTCCTAGTTGGAGACAAGAGCCAGTTATCAGCAACTATAGCAATTATTAAATATTCATGTGGCCTAAATCAAACTATCCTCAAACATGTGCTGCATGAGAGATCCTAACAGTGATGCACATCTGAAAATGTTAAGGAAGAAGAGCTGGAGCATTTGTGGTAGAGGAAAGGACAGCGGAAAGGAGAAAAAAATATGGGACTCCGGCATCATTCAGGAAGGGATTAAGGAATGATGTAGGAGGTCCCAGTCACTTGAATGAGTGCTCATAGTGCTACTTTACTTAGTAGTTATTACTCCAGTTCATGCTTGCTCTTGTTCAGAAGAGGTTGCAGTATAACGTAGTACCCCTGAAAATTGCCTGAGGTTGAATTGTGCAAAAATCCAGCTAGGAAGAGATATTCTTCCAGAGATTTGCAAGATGAGACAGTATATTTCTAATTGCATCTTTTGTACCTGCACTGCTAAGACTTCCCCTTCCTGCCTTCTTATTTGGTGGGAACATTCCTGGTGAAAGTCTGGACTCTGGGGAGTAAAATTGTCAGTTGACAGAAAGATAGACCAATACTAAGTCATAGATGCAGGTTTTCAGAGACAGACCATAACGTGAGCTCTGATTTATACAAAAAAATAAGGAAAGCATTTTCAAAACACCACTTCCTTCTTGCTTGGCACAGCACATTGTCTCTCCATGAGGAGACTGTCACACTGATTTTAAATCTAGCTGTCAGCCTATCTATGAGTGATCAGAGACAGACAGACATTATATATACAGAATGTGCAGTGAGCAAACTATTAAGTTCCTCCTTTCTGGAGCAAGTGCGAAAGCAATTAACAAACGCAGCACGAGTTTCCTTCTGAAAAGCCATTTCTTGCATACATAAAGCAGATGAACTCCATCTCCCTTAAGGATTTTATTGGAAAAGACCCAGTGATTTCTCATTATTAACTACAATTGCCTTAGCTGTTTGGACATTATCAATAAAGAGCCACATTCCTCCTGCAAACCATATTGATGCCAGTGAGCACACTGTGTTTAAGAAGATATGTGATATTATTAACACTAGCATTATTTGGGGGTTTCCTTCTTTGATTTTTGTGCTTAATCAGAAACTGTATTTAGTAGGTTGCCTTTGAGATTTCTTCCTTAGAAAATGTGCTTTGTGAAAAGTTACTCTAATGGTAAACATGTCACCTTTGAAAATGTTATTGTCAAGGTTATTAAAGCCATGGGTTGTGATTTTCTGCTATTCCTTCAGCTTCAGCACTAAACCAGTGCTTCTGACCATTTATACTGCATGGATGTCACACAGAACTGGCAGCATTTTAATGTGATGTAATGCAAATTTCCTCTGAAGTGGTTTCACTGTGGGAGTTAACATTTCATGCAGATACAGCTTTAGCTATCCATATACATTTCCAATATCAATAGCATCTTGTGGTTCAGCAGCTGATCAGATTTACTCTGCCACAGTTAAATTTATTCATAGTTCTACATCATTCCTATCTCTACCTCTGAAGAATTTCCTCACTTCTATCCATCTTATTTTTATACCGGGCTTTGCTGATCCTGTCAGTCCTTTAGCCAAATGACACAAGATTTAGCCATGCTGCATATCTGAATGTGGCAATTCTGTAGAGGTTTCAACACTCTCTAAAGCTCCTTTTTGCTTGTAGAAGAGTAAGACAACATAGTCACAGGCTCTTATTCAGGAAGAGAGTTATAATTAGGATTTGTAGTGTTGAAGGATAGAAGGTTATAAAGAATATGTCAGATTCAGTGATTCTCTTTGGCTCCTGAATAGCTTCCTTTCCAGTTCTCTTCTTGTTTTGTTTGTTTGTTCAGCTGGTTGCTTGTATTTTTGTTTGTTTGTTTTGATTTTACTCTTGCATTTACTAGTAGATTTTCAGCCTTACGTTCTACAGTTTATAAGCAGAGTGATATAGCACCAAATTGAATGGCAAGAAATTTTGGGTTAACATAACTACACAGTTATGGCCATTGTATTTTGCAAAAGGGTATATTTTCACCAGAACAAGTAAATGTCCTTTTGCAGCCATGTTGTATATGTTAGAATCAAGCTTCCCCTTATATTTTGTCATGAACTCTTTATAACATGAAGAAAAGCAATCATGTCTTGCTACCAAAAAAACGCATTTCTTTCAGAAATCCAGTGGTTAAATATTCAGAGTGTACTTTAAAGTATACAGGATAAAACTTTAAAAGAGCTTGTAGAAAGCTTTACAAATGTATATGGAAAGAGAAAAAAATATGTGAAAATTTGAGATGTGGAAAGAACCCGGGGAAGCAATTGTTCCTAGGTCAAATACATTGCTTTACACGACACCGTTTTTTTTGTCGTTGTTTTTCCAAAATGATGCGGCTTGTTTTGAAAATGTTCCATTTGCAAAATGCATCTTTAAAAGTAGCAGCTGAGATTGTTTTATACACAAACCTTTCTAGCAACACCACCTCCATTCCCTTTTCCACCTTCCAAATCAAATACCCTAGAAAGTCACAGTTTATTGGTGATATTTAAAATATTTTAGAACAGCTGGGGAAAAAAAATGTCCTATAATCTTTTCAGTTTTATGGGTTTTCACATTTTCTCTGACTCTTTGTCACCTTCCACACTCAGGAGAACATTACTGTCAGCAGAGCTAGATGCAGTTTTTTTTCCAAAACTAGCTGAGTTTAGAGAAAAATTATTTCGGGAGCTTATTTAGTCAGTGTGCTTCCTGGCTACCACTGCCAAGAAGTTATTAAAGCTCTGCACTGAAAAAGAGTGGAGAAACAAAAGTGAGTACACCTCAGCAGATCTGAAATTAAAGGTGGAGGGTAAACAGATCTCCTTACTGGTCATTAAAGAGCCTATCTTTACTCAGCCTCAGGCCATGAACTTCTTATACCTCTGTAGATGTCCTGTTCATGCTTTCTGTCTTGCTAAATGTGCTTTGTTATTCCAAGATTCTGTAAGTACTTTCTCCCCCACCATACCAAGCATCTGAGTTTTACAAGGACTTAAATTGGGCACCTGGAGCAGTGTTCATCTCACCTAATGTCCAGCATCTGCAATACGGAGAGCCACACTGAAGATGGTCACCCTATGCTCTCCCTGCAGTCACTGGGCACAAATGAGGATGGAGATAACTGCAATGACTAGCGCAAATACAGGTACTTACACTGCAAATATTAAGGTTTATCTAGATTAAACCTATGCCCAGAGGCTGACTGAAAAAAACTGTCTTCATTCTGTTCTTCTATTTGCTCTGTTCTCTCTTACCTTGGGCGAATATACCACAAATATTCCGTATGAGCAACTCAGAGGCTTCCTGGAATAGAAGTTGATGATACACTTTCATGAGGAAGCTTTTCACAGAGAAAAAGATTGCACATATTGCAGACAGGATACTAAAGTACAAAATGCCTGAAAGGTTTGCCTGTTTATGTACATGAGCTCGGAGTCCTGAGCTAGAGTTATAGCTGACTATCCCTCTTACCTATTGCAGGCATTATCTTCAGGAGCTGAGACAAAAAAAAATCCAGAGGAAACATTTCTCTGCAATTTGGTGCAATCTTGTGCTTCCTCAAATGTCACTTCTTGCAAAATGGCTAAGGTGACATAAAAATCACACAGTTTAATGCTTAGCTGGTACAAGCATCCTACTCTCTTGGCAACATGTGTTTTAGAAGAACTATTTCCTGTCCAGAGAGACATTATGATGGAAATTTTGAAAACCATCTACAGGACACTTATGCTTTTGAAAATTCCATTACAAATTATGTCTACAGGGAATTGCTGCACTGCAGTATTAATTCTTCTACATAATATTAAGACTCCTTCAAGGTCTCCACTGAGCACCTTCAGGACAGGTGTTAATGTTAAAATATTAAAATTATAAGGCCATTCTATGTAACCATTACTCCAAGAGTAAATAGGCAGAGCTTGGGTCATCATAGGAATAAATATATTAACAATTGCAAACACTACCTGGGAGGAAAAAAGTTGATCTCGCTTTCCAAGATCATATACCACCTGTTTGAATTCTTCTGCTGCAAAGATCAGATTTCCAAAGTTTTCTATTTCTTCTGCCCATTCTGATTTCTTTTGCTGTATGTAAACAAAGCTTCCTTCCATATGGGAAAGCGATTTTTCCTACTTTTACTTTCCTTCCTTCATGTTTTTTCAAGTAGCACTTATATATCAAAATTTGTTCTCTTGAATAAATAAAAATCTATCATCTCCACTTGCCTCCCAAAATATATATACATACACATATTATTTAGTATATCCAGGAATTAATTTCTTACAGTAGTGCTAAAAATTTATTTTTCTATTAAGAATAAAACACAAAATTTTTATTCTCCAATATAAAATTGTTATATATATTGTTATTCTCCAAGATGGCAATTCATTTTTGTCTGGTGAATCTCTGCACACCACTCAACCTGAAGATCCCTGCCACAGTACGTAGTTTTTAGTCTTCTCCTATACTTTGTGTACAGAAGACTGTACAGAAAGTACAGGAGAAGTTCTCCTGTTCTTTATCTCTGAACTCTTTATTATGAGTGGTCACAGGGTGACCAGTTAAGTACATAATAAGATAAGAACAGGTTTATGCTACTCCAGCTTATTTCCCACAGGTTACTAAAAGAGCAGTTTTTGCTAGTTGGTGATCTCAGATTTCAACCACTGAGCTGAAGCGATTTCACAGAAACTTTTGAGAAATCTGAATAATCTATATCCTTGGTAGTAAAGAAGTTTTATGATCCAAGGGCATCATTTAGATTCTTTATGCATTAACACTGATACATAAAAAAACATGAAAGAGAATCACTTGGATGAAGGATGAGAAATACCCAGCTGAGTTAGGTCATGTTGTATATGGATTAATAATTTGGATACACTTCAAAAAACTTTCTTTCAGCTGAGAGTCCTCAGACTCAACTAAAATCTACATAACATCTTGGTCTAGGACACTCTGTAAAGCTATTCATAAAAAAAATGCTTTATTTATTTATGTAGGTTTTCTGGTCCTTTTCATATCTTTGAGTGAGAAGGCTTGCCCTTTATCTATTGCAGATTTCCAAACTATGGCCATGAAAAGCTAGGTTTCTTAATGCAGGAGAAAGAGGATCTGTGTTTGTGGACCTTCCTTCACAGAGATGTATAAATACATCTGAATAACTCCCCTTCCCTGCTGACATTGAGTCATGTGATCATGGAAGGAGCAAATTACCCATCATTTCACATGGAATATGAAGCAGATAATGATTGACTGCCAGGAAAAATAGATGCTATTCAGATGAGAAAGAATCACCAAACAAAATGGCTCTGAACTTAAATGAAAATTATGTTGTCTTAAAAATGGTAAATGGAAAGAACAAAACACAGCATAAAAAGAGAATCTAGACTCAAATGACAAGAAATGGTATGGACTTCATTAATGTAATAGAGAGCCAATATATACAGTCACACACACATAACCAGCTGGCCAGAGGTTGGAGCCTGAAGCTCAACTGAAAGGGCTTTGGTGTGCAGCAGGGAATAGATAAGCACTAAGTGATATTGCCTAAAGTGATGATAGATTTTACATCACTTAAAGGATTTAAATTGAGAATAGCTACTTTTTTCTCTCTCTGATAACAGCTCAGAGACCATGCCATTTTTTAGCCTGTATCAAGTGTAAACTTACAGTTTAGTCAGGACCTAAATTCAATAAATGTACGCAATTATTAAGCACATGAAAAGTTTGAAGAATAGGGAAAGAAGTAAGCAGAACTTCCAGAATCTCAGGAAACATTTGAATTTCAGATTTAAGTTTTGGACAAAATAGTAACTTGGTTTTATTTTACTGGAACAGCTTTACTCCAGGCTAATATTTAGAGTTTACATTTAACATTGCAGGTTCCATTTTGCATTTATTTTACTCAAATAGGACTTAAAGTAATCTATCTCATCCCCAGGTCCCTCCTGAACCACTACTACTAAAGCTACTGCTGTCTTGGCATCTGAGATGAAACTTCTGCAGCATCTAATAATAATAATAATAATAATTCCAACAGAATGCTTACAATACATTTTATATCTTCAAAGCTCTTTGAAAACATCCACTAATTAATTCAATTGATTAGAACAATTAGCCTGTAGAAACACTACACGCTCAAATTGTTCATGCAGAAAAAAATCCCTTCCTACTTTTAAAAACTAAAAATATAAGCGCATTGAATTCACTTAACTCTCATTCCTACTCTGTATCAATTAAAAGCACACATATTGCTATCTAACAACTTGAAATAAAAAGAATGAGAGAGAGGCAAAGACTGTTTTAAAGTATTATAAGGAATACAATTACATATTTGTTCTCGGATAATTGTGCATAAATTGCGCAGCAATTTAGTTTTATATCATTAGTACATCTTCATTAGTGTCTTTTTATGATCAATGTTTAATTTACTTACAATTTCTTTGATTTATTTTGAATTAACTGCTTCTTTGTAGGCCTTTTGCTTAAAACTGTTAACCCTGATTTTAGCACTAGGTACTGAAACTGATGTGTTTGATGTTATGAAATGTCCACCAATGCCCACTATGATCCCCCCGAATCATAACATATCAACCTATTTCTCATATCCAATTCATTTTATTATTTCTTAGCTCATGGCATATTTTTATACATCTAGATGAGATTTAAAAAAATCCATGGGCAAAGTAGGCTTGTACATTTAGCTGAGCAGTAGCCTTCTCCTTAACTTTTGGAGATGAAAGGTTAATTACTTCATGGTGCTAAAGGGAAGGCAGTATTAAATAATAGAACAGGAAGACGTGATTGAGTTCAGAGCATCTTTTGATTTGTATGATCGAGAACTGCTAGAGCAGGTGCATCAGAGCTGTCTTGGCTACTGGAGGTCATGCAGTTAAGTACTGATAAATTATGCATCAACAGTCAATTTTACGGATAATAAAAAAGAGTGAAAGAGTATTGCATAAGCATATTGTTTCCAAGGAGAATGGAAGACTAACTTTTACTCCAGACACATCAGCTTTTTGGCAGCTTCTTTGAGTGGTCCTAACCAAAAGACTACTGTGTATTGAGGAGTTATTGAATCACAAAACAGTTACCATGAGGAGGAGTAGGCCTACACTGCATGTATAGCTTGACCTTCAGGCCCATGCTGTGTCACGCGTATGGCTTGGCTGCATGATAAACTTATCTATCTAGGTGTAATGGAAGAGCCTGTAGGCAGTTCCACTTAACATCAGCAATTACATCTCCTTGTCCCTATCTCAAAGTCCTTGTCGATTGTCCTTGTCTTTACCTTAACATGAAGCAGTATGCTCTCATGTAAACATCTTTTTGTTTAACAGTAGAAATGATGAACAGAATTGATTAGAGGCTTGTCCATTGCTGCACAACTTGGGTTTCCCAGCATCTGGAGGGATATAAGATATAGATATAGATATACTATCATTTTCCTTCTAGTATCAGCTTCAATAAATGGTATTTTAAGTAGTATCTCATGGAGATGCAATCTGAATGGCTTTCTTACTGGAACCATAATGACACCAGCCCTGCTGCATTAAAATCCTAAAAGCAGATTCCAAAACTGTAGCTGAAGTTGAAGTTCAAGATGGAAAATCTATGTCTTGGTCGCTGATAACTATGATAAATTGCCGTGATAAAGTCTGTAGCATAAGTAAGAATCAAAGTAATGGAGCAAAATGATCAGCTTACCTTGAGATTTGGAGGATATTTCTCTTTCCACATATAACTTCTTATATGCTAAACATATATGTCCCATTCCACAAGCTACATATCACAACATTTTCTCCATTTTTGCTTTTCATTCTTTTACTGCACACAATATGCATAGCTATTTTGTTTTTTTAGTCAGAAGTAGTCATGACTGAGAGAAGTGTTAACAATGATTAGGAATAGTTCTTTTGATAACTGTTACTAAGATCTGTACCTCTGCAAGTCAACCTGAGAACATAAGAACATAAGAACAGCTCTACTAGATAAGACCACTGGTTGATCTAGTATTCTGTCTCTGAGAGTGGCAACAGAAGATAATATTTAGGGAGAACAAACAGGTCTAGGCAGTTACTGCAGTCTATTTCCTTTGTATTTCCCAGTATGTAAACTTCTTGTAGGAGGAATGGTAGAAAATATAACCCTGTCAACCCCTTTAGTATCTTCTTTATGAATCTGGTGTCCTAGAATTTATCTAGTCTCTTATTGAGTATGTTGATACTATGTATCTCTACAGCCTCCTGTGACAAAAATATTTCAGTAATTTCAGTTATTATTATATCTAGCTGAATCTCAGTCTTTAAATAGAAGGGAAAAAAATAGCACCTTCTTATCTTAATCGGTATCCCTTTAATAACACTTTGCATTTCAGAAGTTCACAACAGATTATCAAAAGCACTTTATAAAGTCTAGCAAATGAATGTGATTTCTGATAGACCAAGATCCTATTTGCCAGAAGATATCTAGTGAGGTAAAGCTGTACTGATATCTCAGGAGTCTTTGTCCCTAGACCCTAAGTCTAAGCTACAGAGAAAGGCACTGTCATCCCACAGGAATTGTGAAATGTGAGGAGTTAGATGAACTGCAATAACAGGTAGAAAATGAAATAGTGCTGAATGCATACCATCTGGTAACAGAGCTTCTGTTATACACAAGAATTGAATTCACTGGTCAGTCATAAGATAGCTATAATGCATGCAGTCCTTGAAGTACTTATTTTCAAGGAAGCTGAAGCACTGATGAGGCCACACTGGAAGTGCTGGGGCTGTGTCTGATCTCATCAGTGCAACAAAGATGCAGTTTTATTGCAGCAAGTCCAGCAAAGGGCCCAAAAGGTGACAAAGGGACTGGAGCATCTCTCATAGGAGGGCAGGCTGAGAGAGCTGAAACGGTTGAGCCTGGAGAAGAGAAGGCTGAGTGAGTGAGATCTCAATGTATATAAATATCTAATGGGAGAGACGTAAAGTAGACAGAGCCAGATGCTTGTCGGTAATGCCCAGTGACTAGGCAAGAGGCAGTGGGCACAAACCAATCTCTTCTAGCCTTGTTTTCTTTTCTGTGAGAGTCTTAGAAAGACTATAAATATATGAGGTAGATACTCGCGAAAGAGAAAAGCCATTTCTGTTAAAAAGACAACATAACCATTAAAATTAAAGTACACCAGAAAAGGGATGTAAATTGACTAAGCCAAAAAGTAGATTTCCGGTGAGATTCTAAAGAAGCCTTTCCACAGGAGTAAGAGGGACATAAACAACTTATTTCAGGAAGGAATCCAGTCATGTTAGGAATGAAGTTACATAATGATGGTACCTGTGGTATTTGTAGCATGGAACAGAGGTCAGACTTGATGAGACAGAAAGTCTTACATTCTAAAGACTTTCCACTTGCTGGTCGACACAGTCTTCCCTTCAGAGGATAACACTCAAAGTTATCCACACACTGGATGGAAATCAAGATTTTTCAGCAATATAGCATGAGCCTGTATGCAAAGAAAGAACTCTGATACAGTCTCCTCTCATCCTTGCTGTGAGTTCATTGTCCTACTGCGCTCTGCTCTGATTGCTTTGGTACTAAATTTGATACCTGTGGACATTCAGTCTAAAAGTATTCTGACAGCTACTTGCTTCTTTATATACCTCTTGAGAAATAATCAACCTGTGACTAGCAGGAATTTTGAGAACATTAAGGATTTTAAAAGATACTTATTTGATAAGAGCTGTTATTTCAATGATATCTACAGAGATATGCTGAACATAAAAAAAGACAGGTAGCTCTTTCAAAGCCATTTTCCTTTGATTTACTTGGACTTGGAACACAGGGACATGCTAGAGCAAAAAATGTCAAATTAAGAAGGTATTCAGAAATAAAGAACCAACTAAATGATGAATTGAGCCATCAAAAAATAGTTCTGGGAATTATCTATATAATATAGGCTGTCAATACTGTAAACATATAGGGCTTCTACAAACTGACAACATCCCCGTGCTGATATGTTGACATTTTAATGGTTATGTTTCCTGAAAAATTTTCTCACAGCTAAATTTTCAATTCACCATGAACACAAAGACAAATCTAGGCACAGTCTACATATGTACATGCTCAGCAGCCAGAAGTTCCTATAAAACACTTGCAGTCATTATTTTAGAATAAATCAGCTTCCATTCATGTACCTAAGGTAAGGCCATAGCTTAAAAATGCATATGATGCTGGCATTTGGACATTTGTACTGTAACACTTAATACCAAGACCTTTCGAAAGTACTACACTGTGGTTTTCTTGAAAATATGGTTCAGCTAGGGGCTCTTGACTCTTCTGAAATTAGTCTTTAAATCAATCTGATTATAACTCATTTAGAAGCCTCAGTTCTCATTTCAAAGTCAGCTGGAACTGAAACACTAACTTCAGCTGAACCACACTCTATCATCAAATCAATATTCAAGTATTCAAGTAACCAAATTAGCATTTTTAATTTTGATCTAAAGAGAGGAGAACGGGGTGTGTGTGAGACAGAGAAAATATAGGAGAGACAGAGAGAATAGCTTCCCAAAGGAAGTTTCCAAAAATGATATTAAGGAGAAAGGGATTTCCATATTTTGCAGTGGAAAAATGTAGTAATTTTCTAATGAAGGATGTTGAGACCCCATCATGACCAAGTGAAGTTTAGATAAAGCATAATCTTACAGCAGTGTCAGGATGGAGGATAGAATAGATAATCTGTTAGGTACTTTAGCTCCCGCATTGCAGGATTTCACCTACCCGCTGTGTTCACTTCTCTCTTTTATGAGGTATATAATCATTTTATTGTAGTGTGCACTGTTAATCTCTTGCTACAATTTCTAAATTCTGTGAAATCACTTTTTATGAAGTATGTATTTCAAATTCCTTCAGGGTAGATTTGTGGTACTGTGTATTTTCTTTCCCCCATGTGAAGTGTTTCAGAAAACAAGGTGCAGCCATGAAATGTTGCTTTTACTGGATGACCTTACAAACATATTTGTTTTTCATCTTTCTGAGGACAAATATATCATCTCACTCTCCCAGGAACTGGTATTGAAACATTTGAAATATCTTCTGTGCATTTATGGAACTTATGATAACATTCAAAGGCTGAAACATATCTATGTCACAGCGCCAGAGGAAAATACAATGGCCCTCATGCTCAGCAAGATATATTAGTAGAGTATGAATACATAGTCTCAACAACTTGAGATAAGGGATTCATCCATACTTGTCCCAGTGGTGGATCTGTATTCTTATATTCAGCCCATAAAAAGGAAGATTCAAAATAAGTGTATTTCTATTGAAGTCTGTTCGCATTACAAAAAAAAAATAATAATAAAGCACACAAAACCTCCTCAAATAGCCCATCATTGTCACTACCTCTGAGACACATTGCCAAAGCAAAATAGAATAGCTACCTCCTAGGTACATGAACTGCTAACTTGTGGGAAGATGCCCAAGGCTCATGACGTAACTATAGCTGCAGAGTTCTGTGGAGTGTATCTACACACTCCCAAGTATTTTGGATTCTTCTCCAAAACACCATGAAGACAGGTCTATTTTGTAAAGGAACAGAGAGGCTAAGAGCTGCTTGTGTCTTATTGATTTCACTGAGATTTAACGTCTTGAGTGTTTGGGCACACCCCTACACCTCTAGAAAACACTGCCACACAACAGCTTAGGTGGAAAGTTACAGAGCTGCAAGCAGAGGCAAGCCCCAGAATGGCCAATGGAAGGCTCTCAGCATCATAGTGGTTACACAGCGAAGGCAACTTGCAATACCCTCATTGTCCTTATAATGACATCTGCTCTGCAGCCTGGTATTTTTGAGCCATTTTTGATCTTTCTTCCCGTATGTCCCAAATGCTCTGCACATGCTGTACCAGCCACAGGTCAACAGTTTCCTAATATAGCTAGGGAGTTATATAAGTAGAGAGCACACTAAAAGGTACTTTTCTCTAGCAAACCAACAAGGTTTCTACTGGTGCACTGTCTCAATGCCTGTACTTTTGTACAGAAGATGCTGCTAATCAATTGTACATCTTCCTGTTTTCTATTTAATTATTAAAAATTAAAATTAAAAAGAAAAGAGGTAGTAATAGGAGAATATAATATTTGTCAACATGCACATCAATATATATTGCACATATAAACTGCACATCTTTGTGTGCCTCATTGTATGACTCTTGTATACATTTACCGTTGCATGACACATTTCTCCAATGGATTTTTTTTTCTTGGATTTTAAATTTCAACTTCCTGTTACCAAAAGATGGGAGGAAATCTAAAGCAAAAGTAGCTTGTGGTAGGTAAGGGAGGTGGGAGAGAAGGAAGTGTATCAGTATTTTTTTTTCCTCTTTGCATAACAGAATATTGATCCTTTACAGTAACAGTGTTCTTCAGGTATATATTTTCCCTAAGAATTTCATATTTAAAAAACCTCTAGCAAAAAAAACTACAAAAGTTTCAAAACAGTCGTGTCAACACAAAACTTCTATAACTAATCTGATAATTTGCAGAAAATGATAGTGATTTTCTAAAACCTTCAACAATCATTTATGGGAAACATAGAAGATGATTAGCTTTAATTTAACTCATATAGTTGATTTGTTAGCAGCAAATACTTGGAAAAAGTAGTAGTATACTTAGGGGTTTTTATATATATACTTCGACTAGTTTAAGAAAATAGCACAAGTTGCTGGCAAGTACAAAGTACATGCCCAGCAACAGAAACCTTAAAAAAACCCTACACATAAAAGAGCTCTGGTTCATGTTTTCATGTGAAAATCAGTATAAGAATGAAAACACTGAATGCGTATGATAAGGTGGTAAGCCATATTAAATCCTCTAAAATTGCAACGAGAGGCAGAAGTCATATGCTCTGTTTTTTGTTTTGTTGTTGTTGTTGTTTCCTTGCCTAGTATTTTGATGCTTTCAAAGTTTAAGGTGGCCAATAAGAGTGAAAAACAGTATCATGCAAGATAGATGAATAATCCAGAACTATGTTAATGAACCAAAATGAAAAGTTTGCATTACCCTACGCACCATATGGAGCTATCTCTTATTACCCTCCCCATACTCTGTAAAGGGAAATATTCTATTTTTCCTATTGAAAGAAGTTTTTCTGAAAGGAACATTCTGAAAAGGCACAGATATCACAGTGCACATTCACCAGCTGAAACCAGTGGTTTGATTTGCACGGAGGGAATGTTTTTTAGCAGGACTTGGTAGTCACAAAGTATTTAGTCAGGAGTTACTGTGTAGGTAGCAACATTGTTTTATTATTTGTGAGAGTTTTTCCCATACTTTTTCTGGTTATAAGGAAGTGAGGTTAGCAATTTCCAGAGCAGGTAGCTGCTATCAGGACAAGTATGTATAAAATCACTACAATATGGCTTAACTCCACAAGTGCAGTTTTATTACATGGCAGTGACAGTGGCTTTAAACACAGTCAAAAAAGGGATATGTCACTCATCCCTGCCCCTTTCTCCTTCAGATCTATGTGATGTCTCATCCCACCCCCACCAACATTTCCAGGTGATACTCCCCTGCTTTCCTAGTAAGTCACTAGTGTACTAGGTAAGTTGAAGAATGTGAAATTGCTCCTTGAAACAAGCAGAAAACACCAAGCGTATTTTGAACATAACAATCAGCAAGAGTTTATCAGATAATCATTAACAGCCTTAGCTAAAAAAGGGGCCTTTGTCCCTCAAAATTGACTCTACCCTACTAGCTCCTCTCCTTTTTCAGTCTAGCCTCATTTGTCAGTCCTCCACGCAACAAAGAGTATGTTTGAAGTTTCCTTCAGTGTCTCCAACCGTGTTCCCTTTTAGAAGTAGATATATGTGCGCATGTACTTTGTAGCCTTTGGCTCTCAGGTTTACTTTTTGGCTGCTCTCATGACCTTCCCATGCTCATGGCTCCCACGAGGTAGAAGGACACCAGGGCAGCTGAGGGAACCTCAACCTCAGGCATCTGACACTGCCATGGGTATGAGAAGTGCTGAGGCTGTGCTGGGCGTACACCCCTGGCCAGGGCCAGGATGGAGACCAGGGGGCCTGTGGACGGGCTGTAGAAGTAAGTAGTCCCTGCAGTTTGTTTTCAGTGAGTATCCTAGAGAGATGAACACAGCCTCAAAGCTGTCTTGGAGAGATGTGATCTATTCATTTCAGAGAGCACTTTAATCCCCTGTCCCATGCCTGGGACAGGCAAGCCTGGAGGATGTCTCATACATATTCACTTTCATCTTCATTAACAGAAATGGAACTTCCTCAGGTAGCATCTTATACACTGAGCAAAAAAGACAATTCATACACCTGCTCAGAGATAAACCTTTCATTCCAAGACTTGCTGGAAGGACATGGAAATTGCCAGTATTCCTCCTAGAAAGAATAGAAAAATTATTACTATATCTGTATTCATCAGCCTGTCTTAACTAGGCACAAGAAAGAAGTCTTAGCTGGCGGAACTATTGGAAGATAAAACTAGGGTAACTTATGTCAGGTTCCATGACTGGTAACACAGACTTTTAGTGCATTTATGATACACATGATCATTCACTTCTTTGATGTTTGCAGACAGGTATTAGAGCTGATCTTGCTGTATATCATCCTTCGATGGCTACTGTCATTGGACTATGATGTGATTTCAGGTAGCTGTAAATGGGGCTTAAAACCCACGAGTGTGGAAGCCAGATTTTGCTCGGTGTGGCTTTGAGCAAGACCTTTGACTGTATGATGTCTCAGTTGTCTCCCAGCCCCTATATTAAAAAGGAACTCAGAGGCAGAAAACATTTAAAGCAGAGACCCTGAGTGCCTTGTCCTCTGCCAGGAAAGCTGTATCTCATCCCTCACACTGCCTGCTGCAGGCAACCCAGCACAGGCTGGCTTTAATTGTTCCTGCAGTCTGCCATAAAACACATGATGTTGTTTTTCCAGCTGAATAATGGAAGTAGAAGCATGATTGATAAAGAGATAAGCCAGGTTAATTGGTTTTATTTCAACAAACATCAATTAATTAAGTTAAACACCAGAGGGAGGGCATCTGCTCGTCGTAGTTCAGCCTGGAGTTCCTCTTTGCCTATTCCTACCGATCATGAAAAGCTACGGGGTTTCTTGGAATATCTCCAGGAGGGGGAGTCTAATAACAAAATTAGTCCCTGTTTCAGAGTTGTCACATGGCCTGTATCCTTAACCCTTTTGCATCTCAATCAGGTAAAGGAGGCAGTCAACGTGATTAGTCCTACAAGATTCTTCAACCTGCTCAGCAGGAATCAGAAAATTAAAATCTCCTGGCAAGGAAACTGCAAGCAGCTTGTCTCCTTCAGTTCGGCTTGCAGGGTTTTTGTTAATCATCACATTAATTGTGGACTGCAGTCACAGAAGGACTTTATTGGTAGTGTTCACTACCTGGCCATGCAAAACAAAGTTGGTAATTTCTGATGAAACCTTATTTTTCATCAGAAGGTATCAGTTTGCCAAAACCAAAGCTGTTCTTTTTTTTTTTTTTTTCCACAAACATACAGATTAAAATCTTTCTCAGAATAGATAAGGAGAGGACTCTTCCATTCCTTCTATATTTGTTTCTCAAGGTCTTGACTGTGCTCTGATATGGTAAGAAAGATACATGAGATGGATAGAAAACAAAATGTATAGGACTGTCTTTGCTGCATGGGTGCATGGATAGATGTCTTCATGCATCCAACTCTCCACATTTCATATACAACTATTATAATAAAAACTAAAATTACAAAAAATAATGATATAAGGGACTCAGGTATTGCGGACCCTTCCCTAAATTAGGCTCAAAATACATGTGCTATCCCAGATTGACAACGACTCTTCCTAAAATAATCCCAAATGACTGACTCTCCATAGCCTTCCTAAGCAATCCTTCCATTTGGTCTGAAAGTTTTACTGTTAGTGAGTAATGCTATTAGTAAAATCTAATCAAAATTTCTCGTGCTGAAGTTTTAACCCAGTACTAATTTTGTGCCTTTTACCAGATAGAACAAGCCATCTGAGGCCTTTCCCTTTGTGATAGCTGTTACAATATGCAAATTCCAGTATCATATCTATCCTGAGCATTCTCCTCCATGAATTTAACAATCTAATTCACACACAGACGTTCCTTCAAGATCAATTCTCTTAAATCACTAGACTTCTTTTCTCATTCTCCTCTATTTTTTCCCAGTTAGTCCACAGCTCCCATTACATGCTACGCATCAAAGAGAACTCAGTGTAGTCTAGTCTAGAATTGAGCAAACTGTAAGGATTACTTTGAATATTTTGCATATGACATTCATGATTATGCACTCCTGTATTGAATTTGCAGTTTTCACCCCACTAAACCATGTTGAATTACTTTCAGTTCGCCATTTTGCTTACCCTAGACCAATCTCAGTTATTTTACTTTTCATTTTTGTGCAGCTAGTAATTCTAACTGAAATATATGACTTTGCTCTTGTCCTTATTAACTTACACCCTAATTAATCCAAATCATTACAAGCTTTTAAAGTTCTAAAGCTGTCTTTCACTGTTTCTAAAATGTTCTTCCTCTAGATCAGTATTATATACAAATGAAGGGAATTCTCATTTCCCTTGTCCAAATCATTCATGAATCACTCATGAAAATATTAGATACATCTAGATGTAAAAAAAACAAGGGGGAACCTTGTCTATCTTATTTTTCAATTTACTTATGACCCACTAATTATTATTTCCACTTGTGCACCCTGCTTGTATAACTTTCCTAAGCCATGACTACTTAGCTCCCTTATGTGAATGCTGCTAAAGACAACGTCACTAAACAAAATATATACATATCTGCTTCTATGCTACCCTAAAGGGCTGTTCTCTGTTACAGCTCTGTCATATGTTTTATATGACCCATTCATGACAAATATTTGTGGATTATTTGTCATCCCTTAGGTGATCGCCAATAGATAGTGATGTTCCAATATTTCCCTAGGAATTAAATCTTTCAGACCCGTAGTCTCTTTTTTTCCTCTCTTTTTTTAAAGCAGGCTGCAACTTTGCCCATTTCCACTGTTCTGGAACACTAATTTCACAAATTTCCCCACAAAATTTCAAAGGTATTTCCTAAGGGCTTGTACACTTATATGTACAAAACTCTTGTTCTTCCAATTTTGTTGCAGTGTTAAAGTGTTCTGAGAAATGGGACCTTCTATATGGAAAATGGCCCAGTGTAATAGAATATGGACTTGATTCACAGTTCCATGGAAATCATTAAGGTCTTTCCATCAGATCCTCTGAGTTTTGATCAGGTTTCATACATCCGTTATTGCCTTACACCTTGTACTATATAGAGTTTTTAAATTATTAGTAATTACAGGAGCAAATGTGAACACTTCAATGCACAAAAGCAGATAAATTTGCAATCTGTGATCTCTACTGCAGTGTTAACTCAGATAAATTACAGATAAATTTTCTCTAGGTACAAATTAGTAGCATAAATACTCTATCAAAATCTTGTAAACTGTTCTGTGGCCAACTCTAATGTAATGTTTGCCATTATACGTACACAATAGATAGAATATTTCCAGTCATTTAACTCCAAATACTTCATACAGTGGTACCAATGTAAGATTAATGACACTTCCTTGCGTAGTCCTCATTCCACATTCAAAAATATACATATTGAACAGACAACCACACATCAGCATAGACTTTCATTTTGCCTAGCTCCAAATGTACCATGCTGTTAAATTGCTTGAACTGTAGAGGGGAGACCTGGGTCTCTACACCTGTGTCCTGAGCACTGGCTCAGGTGAAAGCAAAAGCCTGTTATTCCCTGAGTGTCCATGCCATTGGCATTACAATGCTTGTATTTCATTATGGTTTGTTCTCAGAGCTCTCAGAATACTCCTATTTCAGGTGTTGGCATTGCATATGTTACCTGTTCCTTCTGGAAAGGCTACTGGGGCTGATTTGTGCCTCTAGCAGCGATTCCATGACTTTGCTTCAAGACCATAGATCGGAGACCACCACAGAGAAGAGAGAAGAAAGAATGTATCTAATTTTGATGCCATTTGGTGTTAGTTCAGCAAATGCTTGCTTGTCAAAGCAAGATAAATACAGCAACCGCTTGCCATAAATTTAGTTTATTATTTATTCCAGAAGTTTTTGTAGGCTTAAAGCATCCTGAAAGCTGAGTGAAATTCAATCTATAGCTGATTTAGTTGGGGAAAAATATAAAAGGAATTTTTACAGTCTCCAAGCTAGGCTACCAGTATGCTTAAGCAATATTTTTGACCCATAAATATATCACAGGCTTTACATGTGTCTTTGGAGCTTCACCTCTAGCCATGTCCAAAAGGAAAAAAGCAGAAAGAAGATGAGGATGCAAAATGAAACAAACGCAAAATGGATTAAATCTCCTTCTCTCATTATTGTAGACAATCACTGGGCTCACAGAGGAACAAATAAATACGATTGCACATACATTATTAAATGTAATTACATTGTTACTTATTGGTTTAATTAAATGTCTTGGAAAAAAGTGTAACAATTCAAGGCACGGTATGAGCAGCAATGACATTAACCTTTAATAATCATCTTTTCTTTTCGCATTGTCGTAATGACCATATTAATTAGTAATGAAATGATTAAATATGAAGAGTGTGAACGATGCCATGAATCTCTGCACATGGACACCTCTCAAGGACTAACTGGCACCAAGTCAAGCACACCTTGAAAGATGCATTCGGGGAGTTTTATTACTGCCATCTGTAGTTGCTGGGCACTGGAGGGATTCTGCAGCTAGGAGAGCTAAACTAATGGATTGCCGTTTAGGTAAATGCAATGATCTAAAACAACCACAACCAAATTGTGCTGCCATCCTGGAAAATGTTATGACCTTGATAACCCACCTGTTAGCTAGAGTGCTTTGCTCTGTAGAGATCAAATTCTCTCCTAATCCTGAAAATCACTTGTCTCAAAGTAGAGCTGATCCTTTTGTCAGTCTCTTCAAAGGCATATGCACCTGACTTTCCATGTTGAAAGAAGTACCTCAGACTTCAGACATGCCAGACAGATGATCTTGTTGTATACAAGAGGCAGTACACTATCTCTATATACAAATATAGAGACTGTGCTTGTCTCTATATACTAAGACAATAACCAACAGAGTACTCTAAAGTATGTTTTTGCCACAGCTGTGCCCAAAGTCTTTCTTATTAGTCCCTTTACCAAAGGCAGGGTCGTCTTCTTCATTAGCATTTATTTAAGGAAGGACTGAAGTTCCTTTGCCTGCCTTGATAATGCTCAAAACTATACACCTTGCTCCTAAGAGAGATCATTCTCACATGTTTAGTGCCAAAATCAAACCAGTCTTGACAGAGAACTTTAAGGGAATCCTTCAATGAAAAGGACAGCTGCAAAAGGGCACCTGGAGCCCAGATGGGTTACCACAGGTTGTCTAAAATGGACTTGGAAGTCTGTGGCCCTGTGGCAAGGGGCATGAATGGCTTCAGAGGACTCCAGTGACTTTGATGGCATGTCTTTCCCTTTGAGCGCTGAGCTGCCTAGCCCAGATCTCAAAACACATTCCGTAATTTCATACCAACAAGTGATAGCAGGCATTAGTAGGACATTTAACACAGGTCCTGCATTCTGGGAGGAGTCCTGGGTCACATTTTGCTCTTTGTCATCCATCATTTCATGGATGACATGAATCACTCCCCTTTCATCAACAGGGAGACACCAGCTTTACGCTAACATGACTAGAATCAAGTTTGGTCTTAGAAAGTGTTGTGTAAAATCTTCTATTCTGAGACACTTTTCTTTCCTCTCCAAGGAATCCCATGCTATTCAGTGTGACCCAGTGGAGCAGGAATCCTTACATAGAGCACAGAGAATTTAGAGATTCTGATTTTGCTTCTGTGTGTTTCGCTCTCTCATAGGACTGCCACAAATCCCACTGCCTAATACCCACTGAAAATCAACAGTAAAAACTCTTTCCTCTCATTACAGAGCCAAATGACAGGCTTTTAGAATGATTAGCTGGAAATTGCCTTTTCCATCAGATACAAGCCCAGAGGAAGGAGGATGCCAGAGAAAGAAGATGCTGATACGGGCTGCTTTGTAATGCAAATGTAAGAACATGCTTTTTATCTTCAGACAAGTGCAAGTGCCTCACAAAGATTTTATTTAAGGCCTGTGTTCTCATGCATTACAAAAGTGAAGCAAAGAGACATGCCAGCACTAATGAACTTCTAGGGACTGTATTATTAGTTCCAAGGGAAAAAAATGATAGAGGGAGATGGAGAGAAGGAGGGAACAAAAAAGAGCACAATTTAATGTCACGCTTATTAATAAAGAGACAAATGTTATTCATGCAAGGAAGATGGTAGAATTGAGTCACTTCTCTGTTTACTCTAGGGATCTCATATAAATTGTACACACAAAAACAGTTCTATCTCCATCAACATCTAAATCACTCCCCTGCATTATTACAGATCCTGTTTTGCTATTTTTCTCACATTTCTATATCATAAAACTCTGATAGTTGCAGTGATAGGGAGATGAAGTTCAAGAGAATTCATCTGCCTACAAGACATTTGCTCTGTGGTGTTTTAAATGCAGAATGTCATGGCTTCCTTTCACTCATTTTCATTTCTGCTCAGAACTGTGTGCAGATTGGGTTCTGCAGAATGGACAGAGCTTCACAGGCAAGTCAGGGCAGAGAAAAGGGAAAAAAATGATAATTCTAAGCATAATAGCTTAGAATTCCCTTACAGTAGCAGCTACGTCAGGAGGCCTAGCAGCAGGAAACAGCAACAAACAGCAACAAATGCCATACCCCAATAGAAATTTCTACTGCATTGCTACACCTCTGTCTTCATAGGCACCTTATTTGCTCCTAGGTGGTGGTCTCCAGTTGGGTGAGGTAGGGGAAGGTTAACACACAGGGGTAAGCAGAGGGGAGTTAAGTTAATATAAGTCCCCAACTGCTCTATGAAGCCTTAGGTGCTTTGGGAACTGATACACTTTTCCTTGGCAGACATAGAGTCTGCAGAAGTACTGCTGGCCCAGCCTTGAGTGCAGGGGAAGGACCAAATGACTTTGCAAGGTTCCTCTTCTGTCTTATTTTCAGAGATGGCATGAGCAGAAAATAATTGACTATCAATAGAGAGACTGGAAAGGCTTGCATTCTTATATCAAGGCAACTTGAGGACACTAGGAAGCCTTCATAAATAACTTATCTACATATTGCACTGTGTCACTTTCCAAAAGCATGCCACAAAGTAGAATGTCTCTCTCCAGTGCCCAGTATCAGAAGCTGCTGCACAGAAGTCAACAAAATTGTCATTTTTTTATTTGGTTATCAATAGGAAGTAAAAGATGGGCAAAGCTTATTTAGGACGTAGGCATGGAAATCTGCCTTATAGTATATAAGGCAGTTTCCAGTTTAAAAAAAAAATCAGAATTTTTAGAAGTTCTATTGGGGAGACATTTCTCTAAATTAAGTAACCTCTCTGAAAGAAGTTTGATTTAAACATATTAAGTCTTTCTGAGAAAAGCAGAAAGGAAGGAGATTGAAAGACCTCTTTATAAAGAATTACTGCAAGGATTTCTGCAACCTAAGAGCCTACTGATTAGAGGTTTTCAAGGGTACTCATAAAGCTGCATACCTGTTAAGCCAAAAGATCTGATTTTACTAAACACGGGGATGAACCCTCAGGATTTAATATTTCAAGAGCTTATTTGGGTAAGCTATTTCTTAACAAAGCTGCTGTTCTTATTTAGATCTACCGCTTCTAAAACACATCCTGAGAAATGGTTTCCAACTGAACAATTCATATGGAAAATTTCAACATCTCCATCATATGCTTTAACAGGAATTTTATTTTGGTTATTATATTATAGCTGGACATAACACTAGATCTTTCTTTTTTTTGGTCACCCCAAAATATTCCACACAGATGAGAAAGACTACATAGCTTCCCTTCTACCACTGAAACAGACAGGAATAAATTCTTTTCTCAGAAAGCATGTGACTTCTTTAGCTACGTCATTTATGGCTAATTTATGGCATTTATATTTTTGCCCTAAAATTCCCAAAAGATGGATCACACACACAGCCCTGCTCTAGGTTTTCAGTAGCTGAGTGAGTTCCCAAAAGCAGCTTTCCTAAGACTTTCTTATTCGGATAGCACATTTCACAGCTTGGTAATGGACTTAATTTTGCCTTCTGAACTTCCTGACTGCTGGTTGTGATAAGTAAGGCAAATTTTCCCTTGACAGCATACTGTACGTAGTATGCTTTGGCACTTTCCCTCACTATTGTCCTCCATGCAAGCTATGTTGCAGAAGTAAAGATAGGCCTATTGGACCTATTGAATGAGCTGTGAAGCGGCATACAAGAGGTAGAAACAAAAAGCAAGTCTGCCTAGTAATAAGGAATGTATCTTAAAAGGCCAGGTAAGGCAAAGGAAATTTAAATCATCTTCCTACCTATAAAACACAATAAAAAAAATAAAAAGAAGGATTTAGAACTCTTCCTGAACTCACTTGCTGAATTATTCAAGAAAGCCAATGCTGGGTCTGTTTAGGCATCTCTGCTAATCACCAAGGCTTACTTTCACTGCCTGGTGAAACACACTGAACAAAAATATATTAAAAATGTAAAGACTACCAGAGGAAATACAAATGTCTTCAGGCAACACCTGGCTTCCAAGTAATTAGAATGACTTTGGTCTTCTCTCAAACACTATCCCATGGTCACACCGTTTTTTTACACATTTTTTTTCTACCCAAATTACCTCTTGACATGAGAATATTGTGAATTCTTTCAGAGTTGAATATGGATATGGAAAAACATGCACAAACATTTGTTGTCCCCAACTCTCTATCATGGGAGATTCCAGCATCATCAAAAGATGTGATGGTGTGGCCTTTTGAGAGCTGCAAATGTGAAGCAAGCAAGTAGAGGTGGAGTTGGGGGTTTAAGAATGAGAACAGACATTAATCAAAATCATTCTGAGTAAATGCTCCAAACAGGGCTTCAGAATAATCCAGAAATCTGCAGGAACTTCTCCAGTCACATGATCTCTGGAATATTCTTTGGGAATAGCTCATTAGTTAGTGTAAACTCTGAAATTTATAGAAAAAAAATGTAAATTGTATGTGTATATTTGTTGCTTAAATAAAGTCCCTGCTCAAGACAAGGTGAGAGGAAGGAAGAGATAAATGGAGAAGAAAATTATATGTGATACTCACTTCATTTGCTTCAGGGACCAGCAGATTTCTTCCTTTTTAACTATACTCTTCCACATGTCTTAAAACCTCCCTGAAGAGGCTTATATTTTCTTATCTGTGAGGATTTAATATGCAATTAAGCAGGAGGTGAGTTTTTTGTTGTTGATGTTATTTTTTTCAGAATTCCTCTTTACATTGACTTAAACTGAACCATAATTAAATCAGTTAGACTGAGAGGTGAATAGCAAGATTCTGTAATCTATGGACTTGAGTTCCTATCTTGGGTATCTGTTCATGGAAGTGGGATTTGCTTTTATGTCTGTGCCAAGAACACATCCTAAACTGAAGAACTCTCTAAATGGCTTGCAACTGAGAATCAGGTTTATTCTCCAAGGAAAACTTTCTTTTTTAGTATTCTCTCTGTCTCTGATTTTGTACAAAGCCAAACCCAGTAACTTATATTTCACTGCTAAAAGCCCATTGTACTGCAGTAATGTCCAAATAACATTCTGACGACTCCCTTCTGAAGATTATACTACAGCATTTATTACTCTTTGAATGAATAGAGTAGTGAAAACAGCTGGATCGGCAGCTTGCAAGACTGAAGCTTATTGTTGCAGTGGGGTATTTTTAGAAATTTAGTAAGTTGACATTGTCTAACAACCTGGAAAGTGAGCATACTCACATAGCTGTACCTGACTTTCATGGAGCTCAAAATCAATAGTTCCTCTACATCAAAAGAATGCTTACTTTATATTCCTGTTTCCCCTGCTCTCCTTTGCCTCCCACAATGGAGAAAAGCAATCCACAACACAGTTTATGTGCAAATCTATAGGTGCAGAGATGTGGAGTTGCAAAGTGCTGCAAAGGCAGTAACAGAGCACATGCCTGCACAGGGCCTACTTGATCATCAGCTAAAAGAACTTAGATCCAGAACAGGTTTGAAACAGACTCTGGAGGGAAAGCACTCAGTTCTGAAAAGTTATGGACTTTCAAATGTCCCCAGCTGCAAAACTCTCATCTCCTGTTTTATTACCTACTCATATAGGAATATAAGAACTTCCAGTCTGGAATAAATGTTGGTCTCTCCTACCTGTTCTTCTAGCAGACAGTGCCAAGTGCTTTAAAGTAAAGATAAATCATCCACAATATACCTACTAGTATAACTAATGCTGACTGCTCAAGGAATATCGACATCCTCACCCATTCTACTGGATTCTGAAATATTCACATTCATTTTATTGACAAAATGACTAACAGAGAAAAGGATGTCTCACATGCTACCTATGCCAAGTTTATACTGATACTATAGCACAGCTTTATTATTTCAAGCTTCAGATCCTAGAAAACTACAGAAGGCTGTATTGCTCAAAAGGATCTAGGCTAGCCCTTGAGGGCTGCCTTATTAAGGCAGCAAACTGGACTTTAAGATAGGTATTATATCATCAGTGATGATGAAGGGCAAGAGGCCATCAGCTGACTGCAGTATCTCCAGACCGTTTATTTATTTATACAGTTCATTTATTCATCTGAATGTAAACATTTAGCAACAATTCCACTTCCTTCTTAGTTCTATGTGGGGCTAGGCACACTGACAGCTTCAGTAACCACCATCTAATTAAAGTAATTGTTGGACTGCATTTCTTTTTCTGCTTCATGTATAATTATACTCCATGGGAAATCATGTGGGATTTGAAATAGACTTTTAATCTATTCCACATGAATCAAAAACAAGTCCCAAGAAAATAGTTTAATAGCCATGTTTAACAGTATGCCATTTCATTTGCAGCAGAGATTTCACAGGCTCACTTACTCACAGACCTTTTCAGTTATACAGAGAGGACAAAAGGCTCTTTCAAAAGGGAAACTCTTTCTAAAATTTTTGTACATTAATTAACTTGGTCTTAAAAGCAATTCTTTGCTGAATTGCTTGGATGAAGTTTCTTAGAGCAACTGACAGCTGCTGCTCCTGCAGTTTTACAGCCTGCTGTGTTGTTCTGACGTTGCTGCTTAGTTTTACCAGGACCTGTTGACACTCCCACAAACTCTCTCCTTCCTTATTACCTCATCTGAGATTACTACCAATGTTGGTTCAGTGAAAGGATTTACTTTCACCACTACTTTTGTTCATAGCCCCAGTTAGTTTCAAGATGTTTGTTTAAAGTGATTGGTAGGAGCTGTCTCACTTGAGTATGATGCAATGATATTGCCCGGGTAGAAACTTTGACCTATGAGTGGGAAAGCATTCAGGTGTTGCTCAGTTCGAACAAGTTGCACAGATACTTTCAAAGTCTCTATTGCCATTTGAAACGAAAATTGTTTAAATTTATATACTGAGGTTCTTAAGTCCAACATTTCAAGACAAATCCCCAAATATATTTTTCTTAAAGCATTTTCTAAATTGTGCATGAAGTCATTATTGACACTCAGTCTTCCTGTATAGAGAAAAACAGTATCATGTTGTCTAATCCTACAGGTGTGTCATGCCCACACATGTGGCCTACACAGCCACCTTATGCAAGAGTCACTCAAGGATCTCCGTTTCTCCTCCTGGATGACAGTAACAGTGCTAGTTATCCTAGCACAATAGTTACATTTTAGAATAATGATCCCTGCCATTCAGACTGAAACAGTATAGTTTGTTTTGCTTGCAGTTTTTCGCATTGGTTGAAAATGCTAGATAAACAGGTATACATTATTCTCCTTCCAGGTTTACTGAGCATTGCCTTTCTGTGACTCTACTATATTAAATCTGGAGTAGTCATTAGAAGTGGAACTTGCCAAGATATTTATCAGATTAGTTGATTTAGTCTTTTTCCTGCTTATTGATTCGGTAGCCTGAAGTCACTGGACAAATAATTTTATGAACGTTTATTATACTTTTAGAGGATTCTATAGGTATAGCATTTTACTATAATGTCTGCTGGGCCCTATCTTTATGCCAGCCAGTACCTACATAAATGGCAATTATCTGAATTAAGACTCAGGCTTCATATTGATTCATTACAGAAGGAGGAATTTCATCCACTGAAAAAATGCAATAGTTTGTCAGATATTAGCTGACAGAGATTGTAATTAGTCAGGAAATCACATGTTATTTCTTTTCCCTGACCAGATAGTCCAAATATGATCCTATATACATGGAGAGCAAGGACATTATAGTCAGAGCATATGTAAGATAAACCTTAAAGACCTGTAAATACTCTTTGGCATTATCACTACCTAGCCAAAGTGTAACATAGATTGAAGATAATCTTTACATACCTCCTATAGGTCCCTCTGTTGCTACATTGTGAAGCTTTTCTAACCTTTAACAATTAACATCAACTACACTTGCACAAAACTGTTTCCCAAAAGAAGTTCATCTATTTTCAAGCATGAGTATAGTGCCCTGACAAATTACAAAATTCATTGTTCTCTGATATTTGTATATTGAAAACAAAACTTTGCAAACTATTCTCCTGCATCTTTCTAAGCAAATAATAAAAAGCCCAACTGGTAACCCAACAAACTGTGTGTGAATGAGTTTTTATCCTAATTCAGCAGCTGTAGTTAATATCACTTGCTAAAATGTTGGACATTTTGAAAGAAAGGAAATTAATGTTATAGAAGGAACACAACATTTTTCAAAATGACAGCAAGTCAAAGCACTATTTTGTGATTTCCTTGGAGGGTCGGATACATAGAGATCTTTCAAAGCCTTTCTATTTTAGAAACACTCTGTTTGAAGAGTGGTACGTTTCCTTTAATCATTCTTTATTTGTCACCATACGTCCAATCCTGAATAGCATCTTTACTTTAGTTCTGCCCAGGAGGCATGCAGCTGGCGACTCCCAGGGCCAGTGTTGGGAGGACTGATGGTGGGTCAAGGCCTCACCGCCATGGCCTGTCCCACCACCCATGAGGAAGCAGTGCCCTGCAGTAGCCAGAGCAGCTTCAGGCCCATGTTTTGAGGCTGGGTCCTGGCACCACTGCAATATCCCAGGGGAAGCATTGATATTCCCAAACTGGACCGAAATGGGAGCTGGGGCTTGAGGGTGTCAGGAGTTGTGGGGCACCTGGGATGGGAAGGACTGTCAGTGCCCACAGGGCCTAGGCAAGGTCATTTCACTCACTTCTAGCAGAGGTGATGTCCAACAGATTTCTCAACAGCCTGTTACAGAGCTTTGTATTTGATCTTTCTTTCATGAACAAAATACATTCTATGCATGCCATGTACACTCATTTGCTATCCAGTTGATATATCTATGCCGTATTTCCATAATAGATATAGCCTCAGGCTACTGTCACTGTGTTTTAACATTCTACTATGCCCCTCAATGCATCTCGTTTTCTCATTCTCAGATGTGATTGACAAATAAGTCACACCCAACCTTTATTCTTCTGATTAAACATTTATCATAGTAGCATTATTTTTCAAAAATGGTGAACACTTACTATTTCTTCTAGTTTCTACAAGCATTCCTTGCTGTGCCTGTCAACACCTTAGAAAGTGTGAGAGGTAAATATGGAATTAATAGCTTTAATAACAGACACCAAGTTTTGAAGAACTTCTATGAATTCTATAGGTGCTTCTTCCTCGGAGGATGGATTGTGTCAACCCTGGCAAAATCGAAAGCAGCTGATCAAAAATACCTTACATACTGTACTCTCCCAGCATAGCTATACTTCTACAATAATTGAGTGAACCGAGGATGTGCTGGTTTCACTGCCCTCTTGCAGATTAATGAATTTTACAGTGAATCCAATGCATCTAAACATGTCAGACTCATATGATGTAAAGCTCTTTTGCGTGCCCATTTGTCTGGGATTTCCAGTGATCTGTCTGACCCATGCTACCAGATATATAGAAATGACAAGATGACAGATTATTGGTAGACTATCTAAAGGAATATAAAACAACCCAAATTTACCAAATTCTCGAGAAAATAGCTTATAACTTAAACTTACATTAATATAACTTTTTTTTTCTCATTACTATTAAAAAAGATCCCAAAATGTTTCCCTAACAGGAATGACATCTCATGTTATTTAAAGCAGTAATTTTGGCAAAGATAATAACAGAACAATCTTTAAAAGTAATACAAGTCTGGAATGTAAATATATTCTGACAAATTTAAAATTCAGGGGAAAGTTGAAGAGATAGAGTGCAGTGGTGGCAAATTCTTTGAAATGCTTAGGTAAAAATATAGAATAGAGAATCTAACTATAGATATAGCCAGAGTATTGAGAAGATTGTTATAAAAAAAATGTTATGGAAGAAAATCACCAAGACCAAATGTGAGCTGAATTTTGTTTTAAGTCATTATAAAAGTCTTAGAATGTTATTATCTTCTCACACCGCATGGAGTTTCCCTTTACAGCTGACTCGGAAGAGTGGCATTATTTCCTATGTTTGTGAGCTTCGGCAAATCTGTATACTGACTACAGCAGAAAAATATATACATTTTTTCTCACATATTCAGATTTCTTTCAGTACACCACACTTTCCACACACAGTAAACCATTCTTGAATCTTTCTACAAATTTTAAAACCACTCAGCATTCCTACTTGACCTCCTGTCATCACTTGCAGAAATGGGGTGTGAATCCCAGCATTTCAGCATTTCTCACGCTGGTAATAGAAATAGAAATTGGCAAAGAGAAGAGGCTCACTTCAATAAGCATTGGGTTGACCAGGTGTCATATCTCATATCTCATCCACCTACAAACTGATACAATCAGACATGCATGTTAGGTGGAAATGAACCTTTAATATTTAATACTTGTTAACAATTTCCAATAAAGAAGAAGGAGTGAAACTGAGATACTGCATCATTTCCTTCTTCTTAAAACTCATGATTTCATCTATTATTCTTCCCATTTCTTCCCTCTAGAGAAGGAGGGAAAATGCCAAAGGGGTCTCACTTTTTCAGAATATGTAAATGTTCTGGGTTGCTCGTTAAAGCAAAAGTTATACCTGCTAAAATGTCTTTAATGATATTGGAAGAATGCTAATACTAAGGCAAAGGCAAGTCAAGCTCTGAAGTCTCAGAGCCAGTCAGCTACAGTAAGGAAAAAAATCCTGATTCATACTGCAATGCTGACATTTGATCCTGGGAATTCACACTTGCGAATCTTATCAAAATTTAGAGACATACCTTGACACTAGGACACATAATTTTTAGACTGCTTCTCAGTCATTATACATCAAATTTAGCATGAAGATTTCCAATAAAGTGGATGTTCAGATTTTTGAAAGGCTAAAGGAGTGGTTTCAGAAAAATGTGCCCCCTTGCTGGGCTCCTAATACTTGCAAATATATGTCTAGAGAAAAGCTTGATTGCATCTGCATAAAGTCTGATCAGTAGTTTCCATTTGTAAGAAATAAGAAATTATTTTAGTAGATAAAGAAAACTGAGGCCTTTTACTAGAACAGATGATTACTGAAAAATAAAACTACAGCAATAGGAAAAAAACTCCCTCACACATTGAAATCTCAATCACAACTTTCAAATAGGAATAAAGATGATTCTGCTGTTTTAAAGAAAGAATGACAGACAGTTGTGGTTCTTTTGCAAAATAAATTAAGAGATTAATAGGTACCAGCCTGACAGTTGGACCCTGCAGCCTTGCCATCCTTTTGATTCTTAAGCCATTTATCTCCTGTATTTCATAACCACCAGATGAATTATTATCTAATTAGAGATCTCCATGGGAATTAAACAACGACAACAAAATCCTATCCTAGGCTAGGACAGATGTTTTACCTAAGGTTTTCACTAATATGTTTCACCAAAAAATTTCCACAGCTATTATTTCTAGTGTACTTGGGAATATGGAAGGTACAAGTAAGTACACTGGTGTTACTTCCTATAAATCACCTAACTTTCAGGAGGAAATAGACATTGAGAAAAAAGAAATATTTGGCATGCATGTGTCTCAGCTATCCTGTGATCCTCAAAGAGGATATATTATTAATTATAATTGCAAGCAATTCCAAGCTCATTTCCATTTAACAATTTTACTCGTAGCTACAAATTTCATCCTAAGGAAATTTCTGTGGATAATATTAAAGATTCATGTGTTTGGTGGAACACAGTGAAAGTTTTTGGTATTAAAACCAAAAGTCTTTGATTCATTTTACAAAGATTTGGATCTTGTCAGTCTTTCCTTTGGTTCTAAATTCTATGTTAAGTTGGTTGTCTGTGGTCAAACTGGTTTTGGATTCTTCTCCTTTAATACCTGACAGTTGGACAACTAAGTCTACAAATCACCTTGAACTCTAGTTATAGTCAATGAAGAAAAATGCCCAGCTAACAAGTACAATGCATCTTGTCACTGGATAGACAACACAGGTTAATAAGGTCAGGTTTGGACATCCAAAATTAGGTGAGATATAGATTCTACTCACTGTACATAAATACTGAAAATATTATTCTGAAACTATTAAGCTGTTGATAACAATATGTCAAGTACCAGGCTGCAAAGCCAATTCTGTGCCATCTCACTGCAGGAGGTGATAGGATTCTTTATACTGATTACAATACCAGCAAAATCAGATTATCTCCTTCACTACAGGCAAGTTAGTGCTAGCTGAAGCACCTATAAATAGTGACCATTGTAAGATACAGTGAATGATGTATTATTAAACTGTTTAATTTGGAACAAGATTTCAGAATTTACAGGATGACCACAGTTTTTGCTCTCTCCAAAATATTCCTGTCCTTTCCAGTGTTTGATTTATTGGTTGTCACAACACCATTAGACTTGAAATGGATGTTACTATTACTCTCAGATCTTCCTATTCAAAAAGGGGAAAATATATATGCAGACCATAGTAATGGAGTGACTAGTACTCTACTATAAACTGAATCATTTGAAGTGTTTTTCTTCACTGAAAAGACCAATATAGATGTTAAAGTTAAGAAAAATAGATGGAGTTTAAGGCAGCCAGTGAAGCCTTTCTGTGGAAAGAGACGTTAACACCTGGTGAATCAAATGTGGAAAGGATATTATTTACTCTACTAAAATTGCAGTCAAATACTATCTTAAAATTGAAATGGTGTGCTACTATTTTACTGGGGTAAATTCCATCCTTTAGGAATGATTATATTGCATTCCAGAAAACCACTGTCAGACGAAAAAAGTAATTTGAACAGTATGGGATTTTTACAAACATTTTTACATCTAAGTCTGCTCAATACTCCTCTGGCAATCAGTGAGTAGAGAAAAAAAATATGAGTGGATGAAAATTCTTTTCAGAACAGAATTTTACCTAGCTAAATGGTTCACTTCCTTAACCAACTTCAAGGAGTGGTTTAATATTACAAAACTTCACTGCTATTCCAATAAATATCACACTCCCCAAAGACAAATCACAGTATGGAGAGCATATATATAAAATGACACAAGAGTTGACCTTATTTCCTCTTGATATTCAGATTTTTTTTTTATCCTGTGTGCTAGCTCACCTGATAAAAACATAATGGAGGAAGAGATGATCTATTCTACATTCTTGGAAATTGATATGACACAAGGTCATAAGATCTGTGGCATTAGATGACACTCACCAGTGCAGGAAGTACTTCAGGATCTTCATCAGAGGCTCTGATAGCAAGCTATAGAAGTGAAAGAGCTTACAGCTGGTCCACAGAAGGGAACCAGGGTGAGGCAAATATTTTTTCCCCTCCTTCTGGACTGATAAGAATAATTAATTTGTGATGCATTCACCTCAATTAAGAACAAGTTATTATTCATTCACAACTTTCAAAATTCGTAAGTATTCAATAATATTGCCAAGTCCATGAAATAATTTAAATAAATTTACTTTATGCTTACTTTACCTAAAGTAAGCATATAGCAATAGGTACATATACAGATTACATAGTATTTTAATTGACTTTTACTCTAAGCAATAAAGAAAAAATATACAAAAGAAGAAGAAAAAAAAATGTCCCTCAGAGGATCCATAACACAAAGGAGTGGGGAAAAATGGAAAAAAGATGTAACAATTTCACAGAGACAGACATCATGAGTTCATGAACATCTCATTCGGTATTCCCTGATTGATTTATTGGTTGGATATTTGATGGATTCATTTGATGGATACTGGATATATTCAGGTTATTTGAATGAAATGATACCAAGTTCCTAACAGCTTTATAACATCAATGGGAATGCTACCAGGAAATGTGTTGCAGAATTTTGGTACAAGCCCATTACTTTTCAAATAGTAACATTCTTCTTTCATAAAATATAATATGACTGCATTTGGGGAATTTATCAGAATCAGAAAAAAAATCTACTATAAAAAACTGAACAAAATCAGTTCCAGTTTTACTATTCTTACTAAATGGAACACAAAAATAGACAAAAAAGTAGGCTTTTAAACACTATTTCAGTATTAATCCAGCATATTGGTAATCCATCATATTACACATGCAAGATCATGTTTAAAATTAATGTTGAATGACTGGTTTGATAGAAGTCTTTAAGCCATTTTTTTATAGTAAGAGAAGGTTTTGGCCATTACATGACCAAAATACTTAGGAATTATCACTATTAAAATTCCTAAATTTTACTCATATAAATGTGATAAAACTCAAAGTACATTTATTACTGCTGATTTTAGCATGACCCAATATTCACAGTTGTCCATGACAGAGCAATTTGCAGGCCTCGCAGCTGTGAAAGAAGGATATGCCAAAGATCGAGGCTGTACTGGGACAGAAGAATAAACAGTGCTAAAGCATATTCAATAAACTTAGTAGGCTGGTCCTGAAAATGTCCTTTAATCAGGTCACATACACCAGACTGCTTAAATGTTTCGAATTGCCTTTCTTTATCTATTTGATTTGCATGCTCAAGTATTGTATTTGCTTGCCCTTTTCAACTTTAAATGGTCTTAGCTTTTATACCTATTAACTGTCTTCCTATACCCAGCATTTTTTTTTCTACTGATTGAGTGCAACTAGTTCTCAATGAGCTGCTGGCTATTTACATGATCTCTTACTTCCTCACATCTTCATCCTTTGGATGTGCAACAAAGCTGTGTTCCCCTGAAGGTCACAGAGCCCCAGCTCTTCCAAAAGGCCTCATTCAGGTTTTGTCAAGTTCTGCACAGACACTTCAGAGAAGGAGCAGTGTGTGTCCGCTGCATCACCCATCTTGGAAAGACTGTCATAGTAGAATTTCTTTGCTTGATAAAAGTGTTCATCCCTATTAATTGTCAGACTTCTGGCAACTTTTGGAAATCTTTCTGTCCCACCAGCAACACCAGCCACTGGCATTCCCTGTCCCCTAGCACACAAGCACAGGCTATCCTGTCTAGGCTGACATCTGTGAAGAGTTACCTGAAATTGTTTCATTGGCAGTTTTACCTGTAGGCTCACTTCTGCACGTGGACTGCGAGCAAGAGCTAATATATTTTCAAGGTTTTATACTGTAGGGACCAGAGACAGCTTTCAGGTCCTTTTGACTTGAGTACAGTAGAACTGACCAGAAGGAATTCAGGGCTTTATTGGCAGGGTTTAAAATGGAATGTGCAGGTACTTGAAACAATGCTAACAAAAGAAGTTTTACCGTCAAACTTTGTAGAGTGTAGAGTGTGTCTATTATTATGTTCCCTAAACTCTTCCTTTTAATTTTCTCTATGCCTCTTAATTCTGCCACTCTAGCTGTAAATTGCTACCAAAAAAAAGAAAAAAAGGTAGTCTTAGAGTATGTCTAGCTGTGCTAATATCTGGAGAAGGGAAATATCTGAGGAGATATTTTTTGCAGCTGAATATCCAGATCATGGGAATTAGAGAAACATCTGAATTTTAGCTAGTTATTCACATCATACCCCCAGCTGTTGCCACGATGTAGCTGTGTTGAAAGAAAACACCATTACTCCATTACCTGTGCAAAGTCCTTAAACAGAGAGAAAAACCTTCTTCTTTGTTGAGTGGGAGCTGCCATTTTGTTTGTCTCCTGAGACAGTCTTGTAAAGTTAGTCATACTGTCACTCAAGAACATTTTTGTATTTCTTTCCTTCACATGAAATAGAAGTTAATCAGTACTAGATCCATCACACGATAGACTGCTTTGCCATATAGACAATGAAAGCTTTAATTCCTATCTTGAATCTTAATTCTTATCTTTGAATTTAAGGTTTTCTAAGCTTCATTTTCAGTCTGCAAAATCTTTTGAACTGGAGATCTCCAGACTTCTTTCCATTGCACCGAGCACTCAGAAAAATGCAATCTATTTCAAATTTACTAAGCCCCATAAGATAGTCAATCGTGAAAATGGCTTTCAGTAGTTTCAGTAGTTTATTTGCCTCAGCTTTTCAGATATTCTTAAGATATCTACAATTTCTATGACAGATGGGGCTTTCCTCCCCTTTCCATTTCAACAGAATTTTCTCTCTAATCATGTATGTCTGGAACTTCAAGGTAAACTTCAAACACCAGAAGCATCATCTTAAAATGTATGGAATCGAAAGCACTCCAGTGTTAATGAGATAATAAACAATTATACTGCAAATCTGCCCATAACAGAGCTACAGTCAACAGTCTACAACAAGGCATTGATTTATCAGTTGTTGCAAACTCTACATCAGAGCATATCTTTTGCTTAGAAGCCAAGGCAATGCTTCAGAACTGACTGATACCTTAGCTGTGCCTCCAGAAGGGTTTTTATCCATGAGTCAAAAAGGACGGATGGAGAAAGCATCACTTGTGCAGTTGGTGGGCAGGAGGGCTCTGGAAGGATGACAACCCTTCTCCACCTCTATTCCCTACCTGTTCTACTACGGAAAGTGGTGCACAGTCCCTAACAAATCACCCAGTCTCCCACTCATGCTGTTTGTAAATGAGATGTCATTTACCTCAATAGACACATAGCATGTCGATGGCAGCAAAACAATGACAGCTTCCCAGATACAAATATTTATGCACTGTAGTTGAATGTTTCCTGAGTAAATATTGAGAACTTGATTATTTGGATTAAGTAGATTGTGCGTGATAGTTTTTTTGCCATCACCCTGAGCCCCATTCCCATTTGTGATTGCTCCAGATCTTGCTTTGGAAGCTTATAATACTTCTGAAAGAATAAAAGGTGTGATAAGGAGTGGAGAGGAAGTGATTTGGTACCAAACTAGCATGTGAGCACAAACAAAACTGCAAGACTTCTTTGAAATGAGACTTCCAACCAAGCAAGCACACCTGCATAATTCCATCCATGCTGTGTCTCCCAAAAAGATCCTGAGCTGCCTTTTATTGAAAGCCCAAGGTTAAAGTCCAGATCCAGGTCAAAGAGATTGTGTTCTTTGATCAGTTCTGTGTAATTTACCCTTGACAAACTTGTTCAGTTATATTTCTCTATAAATGAACTGTATATACCCCAAGCATGCCTAGATGATGCTTTGCTAACAGCTATGAAACTTCCTAAATGGAAGAGCATTCTAAGTCAGCAAGACTTTTCAGCTGTAGCACACAATATACTAGGGTATGACTCCAGAGCAGGTCTTAAGAGACAAATTCTTTGGACAAGGGAATATATTTTCAATGGCAACCAAAGCACACATGCCTTAATATCTTTAAGGAACTACTTTTCTGGTAGCATGTTATCCCAATGTCTCGTGTCTGGGCTTACCACGTCTGTGGCCATATAATGGTCTGATAAGAAGACTGCCTCTGCATAAGGTTTCCAGAGAGATTATCTTGTGATTACAAACCCTAATGCTTTCACGGACAATTTTGATTTGCTTTCACTTTTATTTCCAGCTGAGATGCAGCTCAATCTAGGTCTCCTGCCAAGCAGAAATTCCTTCACTGAACAGTTCAGAGACTGTTATACTAGAAAATTGAAAAAAGTGACACAGAACATAGAATTACCTATTTAAGAGTTGTTTATTAAAAAAGGCCCTAAGAGAAGCCAATCTTCTGATGAAAATTATGAACAAACTGAAATGAATAAAAAAGAGGCAAAATTACTTATTTAGCAATTTTATTTTTATAAAATAAGATTTTGACATGTAGAGAAAACCTTTTAATAAAAGACATTGATTTCTATCTCCCTCCTTAAAAGGGAACATAGCTGTATATTTAATGCCAGCTAAAACTGAAAGTGATTTATTTAATCTTTTTATTCTGGCAAAAGAAGGACAAGAGATAATCAGTTTACCAGCCTCCAATATTCTGAATAACTCCAGTACATGACAAAATGACAGAATTCGTCAGAAATATAATTTCTAGAGAAGTATAGTTCAAAATCTTCAAAACCACTAGAGGTTGTTAAAACAACTATTTACTGTGGAAAAACAGTGTGAGGATTCAGTATACATTTAGATTTTTTTAACACAGAAAGGAATTGAGGAAGGAGTTGAAAATAAACATAATTTGCATTCTAAGTATAACAGAAAAATGCTATATGCATGCACTCCCTTATAGTGTATTGTAAACATACACTATTAACATGAAGATAGATACACAGAGAAGAGTCCCCTGGGCCTACCATCTGTGGAAGAATGGGCTGAAAATGGGAAAACTTAGAGAAAAACTAGAGCCTAGCAGAAGTTTGGGCATTACAGCAGCTTGCTTGAGGTGATACGGAGTATCCCCTTCCAGGATGGTTGGTACGCATGGACTCTTCTCCTCCAGGGTTCCCGAGGCAGCACCATCATCTGCCCTCCTCGCAGCTGCAAAGGGGAGTGATGGAGGCTGGAGCGAAGTGAAGACACCGCGGCCAAACTGTTGCACTCCCTGTGCTAGGCTGCTGCTCAGCCACACGGTAGCTGTCCAATGGGAGATACACAATAACCTGGCTGATGCTGAGCCAGCAAGGGTAGCAAATCACCTCTTTTGGGTGAACTCTGCTTGAACTTTGCTCATTATAAGCTCATTATGATGTCAAAACACACACCTCCATCCCAAAAGTTGCCCACCTCCGAGGTACGACGACTCCTCACTGAGCATATGCTCTAGATTTTTGATTGACTGTACCTTTAAATGAAAGCCCTGGTTACGAATAACACAGAAAAAGCAGAGCTGCTGAATACCTGCTTTGCCTCCGTGTTTACCAAGGACAGCCCTGTAGAGTCCCAGGCCCTCGCGACAAGAGAAGAAGACGGGAGAAAGGAAGACTTGCCCAGGGTAGAGGAAGATTGGGTCAGAGAGCACCTAAGACACCTCGATACCAACAAATCCATGGGCCCCGATGGGATGTACCCAAGAGTTCTGCGTGAGCTGGCGGATGTCGTAGCCAAGCCACTCTCCATCATCTTTGAAAGATCCTGGAGAACAGGGGAGGTGCCGGAGGACTGGAAGAAGGCCAATGTCACGCCAGTCTTCAAAAAAAGGCAAGAAGGAGGACCCGGGCAACTACAGGCCGGTCAGTCTCACCTCCGTACCTGGAAAAGTGATGGAACAGCTCATACTGGCCGTTGTCTCTAGTCACGTGGAGGACAAGAAGGTGCTCAAGACTAGTCAGCATGGATTCGCGAAAGGGAAATCATGCTTGACTAATCTGATAGCCTTCTATGATGGGATGACCGGCTGGATAGATGAGAGGAGAGCGGTGGATGTCATCTACCTTGACTTCACCAAGGCTTTTGACACTGTCCCTCACGACATCCTCCTGGATAAGCTCCGGAGGTGTGGGCTGGATGAGTGGACACTGAGGTGGATTGGCAACTGGCTAGATGGCAGAACTCAGAGGGTGGTGATCAGCGGTGCAGAGTCTAGTTGGAGGCCTGTGTTGAGCGGAGTCCCCCAGGGGTCAGTCCTTGGTCCAGTCCTGTTCAATTTATTCATCAGCGACCTGGATGAAGGCACAGAGTGCTCCCTCAGCAAGTTTGCAGATGATACGAAGCTGGGAGGAGAAGCGGATACTCCAGAGGGCTGTGCTGCCATCCAGAGGGACCTGGACAGACTAAACAACTGGGCGGTCAAAAACCTCATGAAATTCAACAAGGCCAAGTGCACGGTCCTGCACCTGGGGAGAAACAACCCCAGACACCAGTACAGGCTGGGGACCGACCTGCTGGAGAGCAGCTCTGCTGAGAAGGACCTGGGCGTCATGGTGGACAACAGGTTGACCATGAGGCAGCAGTGTGCCCTCGTGGCCAAGAAGGCCAATGGCATCCTGGGGTGCATTAAGAGGAGCATCTCCAGCAGGTCGAGGGAGGTGATCTTACCCCTCTACTCAGCCCTGGTAAGGCCACATCTGGAGTACTGTGTCCAGTTCTGGGCCCCACAGTACAAGAAGGATGTGGAGCTGCTGGAGAGAGTCCAGCGCAGGGCGACTAGGATGATCAGGGGCCTGGAACATCTGCCCTATGAGGAGAGGCTGAGGGAGCTGGGCTTGTTCAGCCTGGAGAAGAGAAGGCTGAGAGGGGACCTGATCTGTGTCTATAAGTGCCTCAAGGGAGGCAATGAGGAGGATGGGGCTGGCCTCTTTTCACTGGTGGTCACTGACAGAACCAGAGGAAATGGCCACAAATTGAAGCATAAAAAGTTCCACGGGAACTTAAGGAAGAACTTCTTGACGGTGAGGGTGACAGAGCACTGGAACAGGCTGCCCAGAGAGGTTGTGGAGTCTCCTTCTCTGGAGATCTTCAAGACCCGCTTGGATGCAGTCCTGTGCCACATGCTCTAGGTGGCCCTGCATGTGCAGGGGGGTTGGACTAGATGACCTCTAGAGGTCCCTTCCAACCTTAGGCATTCTATGATCCTATGAAAGTGAGAAACTTTTTCACTGATCAGTAACAATATTAAGTATGACTAGAGTCACTCAAGCTCCATCTGAATGTGAAGAAAACCATAAAATTTGAACTCAGGAGGAAAAGGAGGAGGGAAGAAACCATCGTAACTCTTGGGTCAGTCAATGGGCTGATCCTCCTTTCCTCCCCTCCGGCTGGGACGGTGCCTGAGGAGACCCAAGACTGAGAGCCCTCTCCCATCTTCTGGGATGGGTGGTGATTGCACATTTGTACACCAGAGCTAGCTAAAAAAACAACGAATTTCCTGTACTGACATCCAAAACCTGCTTTGTAAATGTTGCATTTGAATAAATTTCATGCTGTTTGTGAACTCGACTACTTGTCTGGGGAGGCAATCGGCCCTACCATTGACAGACTGTTCATGAATCCAATACTGCCCAAGCTAGGCTTATAGCTAACACAGAATTTGGTATCTCCATCCCCGCCACCACTACAGCTTTCAAACTGCAACACCATCTCCCCTGTGAGAAGACTTGTAATACCAAAAAAAGATTAACTTAGAGTCATCATTCCATGCATTCAGAAAAAGAAACTAGAAGAATGTACAAATATGATCAAAAAGATGAGATCTGGCTTAAGAATGAAAAGTATGATGTGTAGCATTAATTTAACAGTATAGTTCACTTATTCATATTTTCCCCATCCGTGACTTACTATGAAAGAAGTTTGTGGCCATATGAGATATGTAACTCAGACAGTAGATTATCTCCAAAAATACAATGAGGACATGAAATAGAAATTCTACATCTCCTGAAAAATACTATGGCAATAAAGAGTATTTCAATGTTTAAAATAAATTATCTTGTTAAAAATTACAGAGCTTAGCCAAATTCCTTTGATTCTTTCCTGGAACCGATATTTCTAATTATATGCCAAAAGGTCAAGATTTTTCAGAGAAAAATTATGATGTTCTTACTCACATTTTTATTGCTCTTTTTCTCCAAGGAACACACAAGTACACCACAACTTCACTCTCAGACAAGAAATTGAAGCTAAAAGAGGTTGCATAATCTGTCTAATCACCTGAATCCTAGATCAAATCTGAAATGCAGAAGACACACACAGACACAAAAAAATAATCTCAACAGTGACTGATAATCCAAGGTAAACCATTATAAGCAGGACAGCACTTCTTAGAAATTAAATCTTCTCTTTAAACTTAGAAGACCTTTGAGATTTTAGACAGACAAATCTTAGTTTTGTGATATGTTTGAAATTCAGAGGACATAACAACAATGTCCTAGCTTTCCAACAATAGTACCTACGAGATTAATTACCCTTCTCAGCTACTAGGAAAAGCAAAGGCTCAGGAGACAAAATGTTTAATTAGGAGGGTTAATCTATCTCAGAAGAATCTGCATGATTATTTGTCTTCTGCATTACGGACAAGGGCAATGTTGACTTACTCATTGCTTCATTGCTGTGATTTCTCACTGCACTGAGGAGATCTTAACGGATCTCTTGGGTCAACAAGACCCCTGAGGCTATTTACAAGGCATAAGAAACATGGGAAGCTTGGGGTAGTTGTTCTGTTGCCAGTAAAGTAATAAAGAATCTTAATTTATATGATAAACCCCTCAACTCCTTCTCTCCAATTGCTACTCTCAGTACCAGAATTTGACGGGAGAATTCATAAGAATATGCTGTGACTAAAGCTTAGTACATTTTTTTTTTAATGTTTAATATTGGTTTGATCTGTACAATGGCTAAATCTGATTACCCACTCAAAAATTACTCTTCTAACTTTCTAATACCACAAATTGTATCTACATGCTATAAAATAAGACACCCATTCATTGTGCTGATATGCTTTATAAAAAGCAACTCAATGCTCAGCTACTCTCTAAAGACTTATTGTTGATCTTAGTATAATTACTGAGAATTATTTGCCTGTATTTCAATTGTGCATTTGCCACCAATATAGAAAAAGTTCATTCTTCTGACTCTGAATCCTGTGATTTAATCACAACTTGCTGCTTTAATGTTATTTTCCTTCTCTCTCTTTCCTCTCCTCTTTAACATCTGGACTCCACTGCCAATGCAGATTTTGAACTTACATTGGAACCACAATGTCTAGAATAAGATGTTTCCCTTAATTCTTTGACAGGTATTTCACCAGAATTGCCCTTTTCTCTTAGGCAGGTATGTTTTGTATCAGTGTCATTGATACTTGTACGTACTTTATACAAAATTCTATGCAATATTTTTTAAAGAATTTTACTTGTTGAAAAAAATCCTCTTTCAAAAGGTTTTAGAATCTATATGGAATTGTTATCACTCAGACTGAATATACAGCCAAGGTTCTGTCCTTGCTTGTTTGCCAATATCAATGTTTAACAACTATTAGTCATGGGAGTCATTCTATCAGTAAAGCCATACAACCCTTACAGGATCACAGCACTCTGAAGGTGGTTCATCCTGGAGCATCACAAAGTTTGACTCTCTTCTTACAGAGAAGAAATATTTATCCTCAATGAATTTGACAAGAAGGGAAAGCACACTCATATTCTCTAATTACCTTAGCCTATAGTGCGCTGGCATATTGCAGACTGCCAGCTGAATGAATCCTGAGGAGTATTGAGACAAATAAGACATCCAGAAGGCTTTAAATAGTTACTACTGTACGATATGTGAGGAACAAGAAAAAAAATAACTTTTGCATGTTTTCTCTGAGCTATAAGTTTCCACTCTCACTTTCATGTTCTTTTAGTTAATGGAGTGGAAAATGGCTCTACATTTTCCACAGGTTCTTAAGTTTCTCAGATAAAAACAAATTAGATGATAAAATTTATTTAGCTGCCCTTTCCCTTATGGTTTCTAGTGTTGTTATTTCTGTTTTCTGAGACTCCAGCTTCATACAAAACAGATGATACATACAGAAAGCTGAGCATCTATTAAAAGCTTTGAAAACTGCTGATAAGCATAAGCATTTGCATGCTTAATAACATCAGACTTATTAAAAACAAGCCATCCAAAGAAATAGTATTCAGATCTCTCATCATAGCATTGTCAATTACTTGACCAAAACAATCTATACTTAAAGCCGTATAAATTCAGAAAGTACCTTTTGAAGGGTGGGAAACCTCATGAAATAAGCTAGAAAGCAAACAAACTAGTTTACATTTTTCACAGGTTGGGATGTCACAAGACGAAACAGAATTTTTCCTTCATGCAGAGAGTAAAAGTGGCAGGGATTTTTCAGGCCTCCAAATAAGTGCCCTCATTCCTCTTCCCGTCTCTCATTCTTTTCCTGCCTGTCTTCACTCATGACTCACACAGGTACTCCTGAAATGGAAATGGACCTACCTCAGCCACACCAAAAAAAAAAACAAAGAAAGTGAATTAAAAAACCCTATGCTTCCTAGGCAAGCAAACAGAAAGTTGTTTCATTGCTTACTGGGACAACAAAGAAAAGTATAGTAACAAAACTGCATTCTTACAAGTAATTATGAACAACAGCTAGAAGAAATCACATCCAAAATTTGTGTGAGCTAACTGGAAAGATCCTCAATTAATTTTACTTAAAATGCTAAGTCTACTGCCCCATGTTTGTCTACTCTTATATTTCATATTAAAATAATTGCCACTACTTTAAAACTATGTTATTTTCTACTTTTCTTAAGAAAGCACTCATAAGACACTTACAGGAAGTAATAAGGCAGAATTGATTCAAAGTGCTGTTCTCAGAAATTGCTACTAATTTTGATGAACTTTAATTCAGTTTACTCTTTGAGAAATAGAAAAAAAAAAGAAAGTAAGTAAGAAATAGATACATGCCCACACAAAGCAGTTTCTCAGTCTTCCTCTGATGAAAACGCTTGCATTATTAGATTAATGAAAAATCTGTCACATTGTAATAAAAAAAGAACATTCTTTAAATTTTGGCCCAGCTTCTTAGCCCTGTATCTTCCTCTAACCACTTTATCACTAGCTGGAGGGAGAATACAATTACAGCCTCTTCTCATTCAGTGATTTGCAGCAGATGCAGTCATTTGCAATACAACTCAAGTGATTACTTATTACAATTATGCTTCTACTGTTTGTTAGTCTGAGGTCAGTGTCGAATCCAAAATGATCTGCTCCCAGAGGAAGAAGAAATTTTAGGGGAACCTTTATCCTTCTTGTCTTTCATACTTTTGCAAACCTTGGGGAGTCAGAAGCTCAGCCAGGAATAATATTTGCACGGATCTGTTGTGATACTTTTCTCAGCCAACACTTGATTTCCAAAAAACAGTCACATAATGAGAACAGAACACCTAAAAGATAGAATTAACACCCTCTATATCGTCTGTCTTTCTAGCACTGATCTTTCAGGTTTTTTCAGGACTGCTGCTGACACGTACATGCAATGCAGGATCAGCCAACACAAAACATTACTGGACACAGTAGTAGGGCAAGAAACTTATTCCTCATTTTAGTGGCATAGGTAGCTCCAAGATCTTTGATTCTCCAGATAAATGTTCTTCCTGGCCTCCTCAAAAATGCTCAGTAGCCTGTCCCTCCAATATGACAATTCTCTGCTGATTTTTCTTCTCAGTAGTTTACTTCCTTTTCTGAGTTTTAGAGTTGTTCTTCAGCTTAAACATCTCTCCCTGAACCTCTGACACCTATGGCACTACATCTCTGTTCAGTTCTCATGTGCTTATTCAAAGTACACCCAACACCTAACAGGAAGTATCTTTTTACCCAGTAAGTTTTTCTAACTCTTAAAATTTCAGGAGAATTTCTTATGAAATTCAAGATTATTTTTAAAATACAAATATTATTTTGTTAAAGACCTATGGTCTAACATATTCTACAGCATTTGAGAGTGTACCAAACAATAAGGAGACATTTTTAGTCCTCACAGTCCCCATGGACCCTGAAGACATGAACTTCAATTAAACAAATAAAATAAAATAAACAAGTAAAATTAACCCACTTGCTTTAATATAATAAAATCATGTGTTTTGAGGACTAATCCCACAAGTTCTGATACTCGTGGAGTCCATTTTTTAAAACACTTGAGGCAGGACCCACTTTTTACCTTGTCTGGAAGTCTTCTGGTCTGTTTCTCTTTCAGGTTAAGAGCATCAACCTGCAGAAGGCCCCAGCTGCTTCCGGTAGCAGAATGGGAACACGAATACATGTGGCACTTCTGCTTTATCGCTTACACAGTTCACAGCGATCCCACAGCAGCACAGGGCCTAGCTGAACATCTGCAAGTGTGTGTGCCTCTCCATAAGCAAGGCTGAACCTATGTCATGCATCTTGCTGCAGCCAGTTGGAGAGAGAGGAAGCTGAGAGAGAGCTGACAAGGTCTCTTGCTGCCAGGGCTGGCAGTGCTGTAAATCCCAGTGCAATAGCAGACACTGTTGTGAAGTGCTCCAGTACCAGAAGTGATGGTGCCATGACTCCTCCCATGTCCACATCAATGCAGGGCACAAACATCTGCTGCTGTTTTTCCAGCTTTCGTCTACTTTTGATACAAGTGTTTGTCTTGTAAAAGAAGCACATGGCAGATTCCAATTTAACACAGGAAGCTCTGGGTTTCTAAGAGTGAAGTTTTTCCTCTTGAACCTGCACTCACAGGTTGACTTGTTGACAAGACCTTATGAGCGAGTGTGTGAATTCTTATCCATTGTAGCTACAATAAATCCTCAGCGACCCTTATTTCCAGGGAATGCATACAGCACCACGGCATCATCTCTTCACAAGTAAGTCTGCTTAGACTGGAATTTGTGCCTTTAATAAGACTTGTTGAGATGGATGCTGGTTTTGTCATAAGAGGAAAAACTTCTTTGTCCAGATAAGGATAACTGAATCATCTTTGATGAAGGCTGTGTCTGGGAAGCAAAGTCAAATCGAACTCTGGTGCTCTTAATGACATCTATCGGTTCCTATATTCATCACCAATGTGACTGTCATCATTATCTTTGGCTTTTTAAGCCCTTAGTTCCCCAAGCTAAACAGCTTCTGCAGCAGCAAGTTCTGGAAGGCAATTAGACCAGCAGTCATTAGGGACTACAACCCAAATCTCTCTGTCAAAATGGTCAGTCATCTGAGATCCTCGATGCAACGTGGCAGTACGTGGCAGAAATTAACAAGCAGAAAAGCAGAGATCCTGCCTGCTTTCCCCCTTATAATAAGCAGTATATAGCACTTACATACATCAGCTATCATCTTCTGTCAGCTCCACAAACTTTTGTAGGCTTGAACTGATTTTTGAAGCAGGGGCTAGATTTTAATGCACCAGGGAAGTACTTAACTCCAGATATGAGGTGAGACTGGCAGCAAGATGCTTCTCACACTTCTATGTTGGGAAGTGAGCAGAATCCCAAACTCTTGACTCTCTTCACCTACGTAACTGGTACAAAAAAGAAAAATGGGTTAAAGCAGATTATTTTTATCACAGGGCTCTCTCACCTTCCCTGATTTCACTGCAGAAATATATTCATCTCGACCATGAAGCATGCAGATTGTTGAATGGTACATAGCAGCACCACACATCTGTATGGGATAAATATGAACAGCGACTTTGCAACTGAAACTCATAAAAAAAATAAGCAGGTACAGTTTATACACTGGACCAACCTTGGAATTTGGCCAGAACATGAGTATTTATGTCTCATCTATACAATTTTTTACATCCATATGCAAAACACAGGGCAGGAATATCTCCTTTGATTGCTTTCAGAAATCACTGTCTTCCCTACAGATGGCCAAGCACTGAATGTGTCTGAAAACTACAGTATAAGCCATGATTCTAACTAAGCACAATTAACTTGACTTATCCAAGTGCTCGTTGGTCTCCCAATGTCTGAATCATTTAACCTTGGCACTTTGATATATCTAGTCACCCAAGTCAACATGTTTCATTCCATTTTCATTTCAGATACTGCTCCAGGTCAGTCTTTAAGTCTTTCAGAAATACTTTGTGTCTGAGACCTAAAATTTACTACAACCTGTTACTGCTATGTCAGGTTATTCACCGTCTCTTTAATTACTGGTCTGTAATCCCACAGTTGACAGATTCTCATTGCTTTTAATAATTCATAATAGTATCATTTCTTTTTTATATTTGTGAGTTTTATTGAATAATCAATTAAGTGAAAATTTTCACTTCAGAGCAAGCAGCTAATTAAGGCCTAGCGTAATTCCCACTAAGTCTAGAAAAGTGGTCTAAATACAGATGTTCCATTGTCCTCGTGGTCTCTCTCAGCATAAGGTTGAAGCTTAGTCATATTGCACTGAGATTGTACTAGTACATTAATACTAGTATATATTCTTTTCAGAGTCCCTGTTTGACATCCATATGGCAAAGAACACAAATCACTCTTCTACTTTTCTTCCCCTTATCCCTCTGCAAATATACAAATATTCTTCCCTCTGCAAATATACAAACGATATTTGCAGGTATGATATATTCGTGGAATCACTAATTGTGTAATAATTGTATACCTCCTTGATTATTCAACTCCAAAGAACACACACACACACACACATACACAAAAAGAAACTTGATTCATTTTTCTTGCACCAGCGATAACAAAGAATTTCTCTTGTAAGGGTAGAAGGACTGCCATAGTATAAAGCAATAAAGTCAGTACTGACATCTTTTCAGACATCTGAGAGGAAACGACTTTAATACTGTGCATATATTTTGAGACAAACAAACCCTTTCTTAGAACCAGAATTTGCTGAACGTGCTTTCATCTTTGCCTTCAACCAAATCTTCTGCATTTTCATTTATTCGAAGACAACAAACAATTAGATCAGTGGATTGACAGGAAGTGCCTGATATACTCAGGAACTTAGCAGGTGTTTCCCCCTGCAGTTGTTCTGTCATGCACAACAGCTCAGCAATGCTGTTTACAGAATATCTGTACACAGTCAATGTAGATGCAATCTACACAGATAACCTATATGTATGCAGGGGTGTATTTAAGGTTTCCGCATTTATACAAACGTTGATCATATGAAGGTAATATGCAAAAATTTTACCAAAAAATCCTCGCTTAGTATAAATCAGCCTATTTATTGCACATTGCATAAGATAAAGGTGCAGGCCAAAATGTATTATATCCTAATGCATCAAGTCTCCACAGCTCCTTACAAAGCATTACACTTTCAAACAATTTCTCTCTAAAACAAAGTATTTTTTTTTACAGGACCTCAGTGTCAGATAGCAGAAGTTACCCACCCAGAATGAATTGTTCGAACTGCACTGCATTTTGGAAACCTGGGCTATACTTTTGGTAGAGAAGGCAGCATTTCTCCCTGACTTACCTGGTACTTAATCTATATAATATATGTGTTCAGCATGTGGCTGTTTGGATCTATCAACACTGCAGGAGTATTTTATGTCGATGGAGTTGCTTCATGCCACAGGTGTCTCAAAAGTAGCTGTATTTGGTCCATCTGGCAGTAATTTAGTGGTTATACTTTTTATTATTAGTTCATTGGTAATTGCCAACGTTATTTCATTGGGCAATTGCCAGTCTGTACCTCTGTCATTTTGTTGTGTGCATGTTTGCATGTTTTCATATTTTCAATATTCAGCCAATCTTTTGTGCTCATAACTAGCGTGCACAACTGAGACTTGGAGAATGGAAGCACACACAATGGGCCAAACAGCTGGCATTGTGTTGCCTTAGTAGAAAATGTCTAATTACAGCAGAGTACACATGCCACCAGTGATGGCAACACATTTGTATTAAAATGCCTTTGTTCTCATTAGAGTCCTATCATTTATCTAAATGACTATTATTTTCCCTTTTTCCTCAGAGCTTTTATTAAATCTCTGAGCAATTTCAAGCCATTAGCCCACAGATATAGGTTTTATTCAACAGGAATGCATCACTGGCAGAATGGCTGCCTGCCTAGCTTTGTCTGGCACTAGACAGTCGTGTCAGGAGTCTAGATCCAAGGGGCATGGCTCTTCTCATTTTGATTGATATCCCCCTCCCTTAGTTTTGTTGCCAAGTGAGGTTGTAATTCATGGTTGGATGATTCTGCTGTCACTTATTTCTGCATACAGCGTCTGTCTTTTTTCTGGGTGTATTTTAATTTCCAAGCTTTATTTCTGTTGCTGCCAGAATCTGCCTGATTCTGGAAAGACTACTACCCAATACAAATTAATTTAGGAGGAATGTCTAGGTGGAGAAGTATCAGCGAGAAGATATGGCCATGCCAGCTGGCCAATGTCTCTGTTCTTTATCCTGATTGGTGATGAATAGGATACATTTGAAATCACTCTTTCTGCAGGTTGCACTCCTGATAACTTTCCTTTTCAGACTGTGCTCTTCTTGTCTACTTAAGTTCTTTGGGTTAGAGACTGCTCTTATCTACCTGCATGCCCTGTAACAAATGCAGTAGGTCTCACATAATGACACTATTATAATGCAAATATTCATTAACATTTCATCTATTGTTTTCCAGGTTCAAGTGACAATCTGATGCTAAAAAACAGAAAGCCATGGGTGCTAGAAAACAAAAGAGCACAGTTAATTTAAAAGAGGCTGTCAAAAGTAATGAAGGGCTGCTGGAACAACAATACCTAGTCTCAAGATTTAGAGGAATTCACAGGCGTCTGAGGGTTAGGGTTTTGATCAGGATCAGTTCTCAGAAAAAGCCAGGAGAGACAACAGGAGCAGCATTCAAAAGATGTTTGCTGACTAAACCAACAGCTTCTTTCTCTCTTCCAATTATGACTGAATACTGTTTCACAGCATCTACCATGTACCAATCTTAGTCTATAGCGCACCACACACTGACACTTGAGCTATTCCTGCTTTCCTCTTTCTAGTCCCGTCCTTCTTTCTGTTCTTCTGTCTTCCCACAATGGAGTTATCAAAATTACACACTCTCATAACTACTGCAACTAGTAAGCCATCTTTCTCTTCAAAGATCTTCATATCTTTCCTACAGTTTATTCAAGCTGCTTATCCTCAGGCTTAGCAGAGCTACATCACACCTCTACTTCTTCTCTTATCCACCTGAATCATTTTTCCTTTCCTCACCTACTTTTCTAGTCTGCAAGTGCATTTGTACTCCAGTCCTTGCTCACATTCATTCACAATCTCTTACCCCAGATGGGAGATTTCTTATCTAAAGAAACTACTATGATCATTTTTTTTTCTGTTCTTTAAAGGATCCTTGTGTGAGTTCTCATGGTATGCCAGAGCACCACGCTTGTATACCATTGCTACTCAGAACAGTGTGTGTGTACCAGAAGGAGAGGATTTAGTGCCAATGGGTGGTACTAATTTACATAAGTCATATATCCATCACTGCAGATTTAATGGATAGCTTAAATTTAGCTATCTTTAGCTTACTTTCCTGCTCCAAAGAGTAATAATCTAACAAAAGTATGCCTTGAAATATTGAAAAATGTTTGTAGCTCATTTTCTTCAAGAGACTTGGATTTATAAATCAAAGTTGATTTCCTTTCTCAATCCCACACTTGTCTGCTGCTTTCCTGGACCTACACATAACTTCAGGATAGGCAAGTGGCCAAATAGGTAAGTTGGAACTTAGAAGTCACAGGCTGAGATCTCTGCTCTGTCACAGATGTCATTTATGACCTGCTGTCCTCGAAGATGAAATGAAGAAAGCAAGAATATTCTTCTAGACGTGATATGGGACAGTCAAATATTAAAACACAACTAGGGTCACACAAGCACCTAATAGATGAGATGATAAATTAAAGAATAGAATCAATTCATCTTTTGTATTGACATATTTCAAATGATTAAAGCAGAAGGGTAAGACACACGTAGGAAGGAGATTAGCATGTGTAGTGGCACTAGTTAGAATGAGATTATAAGAGTTATCAAGCATAGATATTTTAATATTGGAGAAACAAGAGACCATTTTATAGGTCATCTGGTTCATCCAGTAGCAAAATTTCCCATGGAAAATATTCTCCAATGTCTTTCGCCAGCCTGCTTCTAGAGTCTTTGTGGTTTGAGGCAGAAGGTGATCTCCAGATAAGGTCATAAATAAATTCTTCCCTATGGCACAATACAATTTCCTGAGCATGTCTGAATCAATTTATTAATTTCTAGCAAGAGACATTTTTCCCACCAATTTGAAGCAGATGGTCACAACTGAAAGCCAGTGACCTGAAGATATGTATTTTTTCCCCTCACAGGTCAAACACTCATCAGTGACCTTGAGGAGAAAAAAATACAGATGCTGAAAGAATTTGCTTTGCTAAACGAAAAGTGAGTAGTTAAAACTACCATTGTAAAAATATCCCAAGAACAAATCAAGCATTTAATTAAACAATGCTTAATTTTATCATTCATTGTAGAGGATTTTAGCCCGCAAGACATCTGTAGCCCCATGACAAAGTTAATTTTAACCTATAGGCTGCTTCTGGCTTCTCTCTTTCACAGGTCTCAGTATGAACAGAATAGCAGTTTGCAGACAGGATTACTGGGGGTTACTGCCTCTAGCATCTTTTTCTACAACACAGAAAGTACCCACATGGTTAAACAATGCAAGATGGATTAAGGAGCCTCAGAGGTAAAATAGTTCCAAGGAATAGACAATTCTTGCGATTCACTGTCTACTTCTCCTAATGCAAAGAGTCATCAAGAAAAACTACAGCCAAGAATGGGCAGTATGAAATAATTTACCCTTGGCATTCTACAGGTGTGCACTGTCTTTCCAGGCCACTTCCCTAACCTAGACAGAATGCAACCTGTAGACAGACCTAAATACAACGGTTGATTCATACCTGAGCGAACTTCTGAACGTATTTTAGGCTACGGTACAGATTCTCAGCTTCTTGAAAACCCTCTAGTTTTTCTAGATCCAGCTGGTCTGAATTCCAGAGCAGTCTTATCCGAATGAATTTTAAAAAAATGATATCCTTTCTGGAATATACTTTTATGGCAGGGCACAAGGAAAGGCCTTCTTATGAGAAGACTTAAAAGATGGGAAAGAAGCTATAAATTCTTAATTTTAATAGTGGAAAAATACTAAAATTAGTCCCAGTGGTGTTCATGGTACTCATACTTGATGCAGAAAAAAAATGTTATTCAGGTTAGTGAAAACTACACAGAATTTTAGTCTGTGCGTAAACTCTTCCTTCCCAAGAAAAAAAGTCTTGGAATTCAGTGAAAATATCAGTTCAGTGCTCAGTATCAGTCAGGAAGGAAAATGGATCACAAGAAATAGGGTGGGGAAAAATAGAGGAAAAAAATAAGATAAAACAGTGTCATGCTATGCTATAATAGTATGGAGCTAATAAGGCTAAGGAAATGAGCCTCCATAAGTATGGAGGCTAATGAAAGCTAAGGAACAGATTTCAGATAAGGAGAAATTAGATGATTATATTTCATAGTACTGGAAAGGGGACACACAAAAGGCATATTATAGAAGCAAAAGAAACCCATGACAGACATGGAAAAAGTGAACAGGGAAGGATTATTTGCCATTTCACATAAAGCAAGAAGTAGAGGAACCTCATACAATGACTGAGAAAGAGTCTTAAACCAAAGGAAGTATTATCTTTACAAGTCATTTCTTCAGAATGCTACAGACATCAAAAGTACAGTTTATAAAGTTATTTATGCAAGATAATGCAAGAGCTATAAAATATAAATATGAGCTCCTTGCTCAGGAAATGTTCAAACCATAAATTTCCAAAATCTGGGAATAAGAATGGAAAATGTGGCTTTTTATATTGTTTTGTTTATACACTGTACTCAAAATCAACCGGGCACTATCAAGAACTGTGTATTGAGCTAAACAGACTATTAAATGACTTGATATGGCTCATTTATTAGTATAAATGAACTCTTATGTCTGAACACCTTAAACCTCAATCATGCCTGTTATAATTTCACGGTTAGCAGTGGAGATTTATCAGTGGAGAGCTCTCATGTTGAGGCAGGAAGGCTTTGTGTGACAACCATACCCTGTGGGGCAGGAGTTCAGCCTATGTAAATGCACAGATGTGAAGGAATGTTACATACTCCTGCATGAAGGCTTGGTTCCGCTCAGGTGGGATCTTTCTGGAACAGATAAATTTTTCCAGAATATTCCCATGATCATGGTATTTCAGATTTTATATTTGATTAACCTATTTTGTTTAGCGTTTTCATGAAATAATTGAAGATTTTTGTTTCCGTGGTAACAAGTGATGAAAATCTGAAATCAATTAAAAACTCCCAAAAGAACATTGTCTTCTCCCATTTTTCTGAAGACAAATGTTGTATGTATCTTACCTGAAGTACCTCTGTTTAAACATGTAAACTCTACTGTATGGTTTTTTGCAAAATAATGAATACAATTTTCAGGCTGTCAATATGTCCCACTCTCACTAAATAAATTTTCTCCATAGGAGAAGTCCTATTGCTTGTTCAGGCCAGGAAGTGCCCTTCAGCACCATCAGAAGGGATAAAATCTGACTCAGAGTAAATATCCATAGCACCTTATAGAAAAATAGAAATGGGTTTAAGAAAGAAATTGACAATATAAATCTAACTACCAATCCCACTAAGCACAAATCCAGAGAAGCACTTCAGTAACTAAAGAAGGCTAAATGAAATCAAAACTGTTTGGAAAAATCAGAAATAGTAAACAGACTTGTTCATATATCCACTTCTTTGCTGATTCTGCTATGTGAGTTCACTGGATGAAAGCAGATTTTTCACAGAATGGTCACAGAATGGTTAAGGTTGGGAGGGACCTCTAGAGATCATCTAGTCCAACCTCCCCTGCTCAAGCAGGGACAAAAATTTGGGGGTAAGAGCCATAGAATTTTTTCAGAAAGTGAACTTTAAATTCATAAAGAGCTAGAGGCCAAGAGTTATTAGCTGAGAGCACTTCATAAGAAGTTAAATCGTTGCTTCTTCCTTAAATGAATAGAAAATAATATATGAAAAGTTACTTTAGATGTTATTTGTTCACTTCTGAAACACATATATAAATAATATGTAACTGAAAAGGAATTTCACTCTGCAGTAAATCACTAGTTCTGAATACAGTCCTCAATAAGTATAAATACATACTAGAATGAGTAAAACATCAATATTCCAATGGAAATCACAACGTTTCCATTGACATTAGTAGGTCAAGTTATTAGCTGACATAACATGAAATAGCTTCGTAAAGAAGATGGTGCTTGTAATGCTTTACTCCGTCTTAAGTATCAGCATCGATAGGGAAGAAGAGGGGAACAAAAAGAAATATTTCACATTTCATTTTCATTTTATCAGCCATAGAGATTCACTGTACCACTTTCTTCATCTACTCTTATCAAACACTGTGATACAAAACACTGTTGTGTTGCTGACCTTAGAGGCTGCAATTTATCCACTCACTTTTCTTGCAGCATTTCCCAGTAGAGCTGGATCACTGAGTTATTAAGGAAGTGGTAGCTCTCTCACCAGCAGATACTGTTGTCATACAAACTGAGTATTATTGAATGCAATATGTCCCTCAGTGCTGGAAACTGGGTTCTTATTTTCTCTCTCTTCTAGCATCTGGACCAGTTGATGCTTACAGTATTAGCTTGGGCTTACTTTATCCTCCAGTTTTCTACAAATAATTTCATTTGTATGTTTGCTTCCTTACATAATGGGATAGCAATCAGAAAACAATGTATTAATATTTCCCTTTTCTACTAATTAGCTTCCTGTTCATAGTGCTGCCATCAAGAATGTTCAGGTGTCATAGATTGTGATACCAATTAAGGCTCTCTACCAGGAAACGTTTCAATGGTAGTAGGTGTCGTGTCTGCTGGAAGTGTCTTTCTCCATATGTGAAGCCAAGGTCTGTGCTGTATTTAGTTCCTAGAAGTTGATGGTATTTCCAAATATGTCAACCTCTAATTCTGATTTACTAGAAAATTTCATCTGTGGATCTGTGTAAAGAGATTTCACATTTGTATCTAATACATTATAGTCTTCCTGACCTAGGCTACCATGAAAAGTTAGTATGCTGCATCTAACTGCTCTGTTCCATGCTACAGAGGGGATTGCAATGGAGGCTAAAATGATTCTTGCTCAATGAGTTTGCAATTTGTGAAATGCTCTGTGAGCACTAGCTGATAGATGCTGGCTTTAAGGCACTGCTAATATATTAAGAAATTCAGATAGTATACATGGGTGAAACAAGAACAAATCCAGAAAGAATCTTTGTTACTGACCCAAGTAAGTGTTAAGCTGCTATATGTTATCTATTAGCTAGGAAAAAATAAATAAATAAAAAAGGCATGGGAAAGCAAAGATACTTATCTTCAAATACACGACCTTTCACAGCATCTAAATTGTCTCCACTGTCTCCATCTGATATTTGTACTACTAATAGGGGCTTCACCCCCTCACCCTCTCGAGGTTGGTGTCAAACTTGGCATTAATGACCACAGGCAAAATTCACTTTCTTGTATATTGTTGAATAACTTGTGCACATGTGTGTGTGAGTGTGCATTTTGGTTTTCATTTACAAAGGGAATGTGTCATTAATAAATTGTCTACAATCAAAAATGATGTAATAATTTTGATCAAAAATATTTCTATTTTATCTAAATACAAAGATGCTGCCTTTGAAACCCATGACAGCTTGGATAACCCTAATGTTGATGTATTATCTTGTAAATGGTGGTCATTTATCTTCAAAAGATACCCTATTATAAATGATTACTGTATTAAAACCAAGCTTTTTCCATGAGACCTGATCGACACCTTGGATAATTTTCTCTATAAAGTATTGTTCAAATAAATGAAATACAGAAGAGGTTCATCTTGAAAAAAGTAGAATACACTGAAGAAAGGAGGCTGTGTACTATCTTATACTTTGTGAGGAGCAAAGTAGACATGCAGTTTATATTTCAGATTGTTGGTGGGTTATGGTAGCTGGTAGATTATTACACCAGTAACATGGTGTAATAATTATGGTAACTGGCAGTTTATATCATTCATCATAAAGCACTTCAATAGAGACTCATGGGGGAAAGAATCAGTCCTCTGAAAACATAGTGTATCAGCATTCCCAAATGCAACATGTCTGGACATCCTAATTGTAAATACTTAAATATTTTGTGTGTTTCTGTCTCTCTTTCATTCCCCCTAATAAGCAATCCGCAGAATATAAATGTAAATAGAGGTCAAGACAACAGCAATAAAAGGTGTCATTACTCAGAGAGAGATTGCATTGTATTTCCTACATGCATACTGAATTAAATGCCAGCCAGGAATGTATTGACTTTTCAAAGGGTCAGTTTCACACAGTGAAAACACCTACAAACTAAATCTGATAGAAGGAAGAATTTACATAGAGAAATCTGAATGATAATTGTAAACTTTTCCAAAATGTGGAAGATCTCAAGGGCAGAATCAAACAAGACAGATAAACTTCAAGAAAAGTAAAGGAAAAAAAAAAGCCAGTGAGCCAGTCGGCGTGAGCTGGCCGATGTCGTAGCCGAGCCGCTCTCCATCATCTTTGAAAGATCCTGGAGAACGGGGGAGGTGCCGGAGGACTGGAAGAAGGCCAATGTCACGCCAGTCTTCAAAAAAGGCAAGAAGGAGGACCCAGGCAACTACAGGCCGGTCAGCCTCACCTCTGTACCTGGAAAAGTGATGGAACGGCTCATACTGGCCGTTGTCTCCAGGCACGTGGAGGACAAGAAGGTGCTCAGGACTAGTCAGCATGGATTCGCGAAAGGGAAATCATGCTTGACTAATCTGATAGCCTTCTATGATGGGATGACTGGCTGGATAGACGAGGGAAGAGCGGTGGATGTCATCTACCTTGACTTCACCAAGGCTTTTGACACCGTCCCTCACAACATCCTCCTGGACAAGCTCCGGAGGTGTGGGCTGGATGAGTGGTCGGTGAGGTGGATTGGCAACTGGCTAGATGGCAGAACTCAGAGGGTGGTGATCAGCGGTGCAGAGTCTAGTTGGAGGCCTGTGTTGAGCGGAGTGCCCCAGGGGTCAGTCCTCGGTCCAGTCCTGTTCAATTTATTCATCAACGATCTGGATGAAGGCACAGAGTGCTCCCTCAGCAAGTTTGCAGATGATACGAAGCTGGGAGGAGTAGCGGATACTCCAGAGGGCTGTGCTGCCATCCAGAGGGACCTGGACAGACTGGACAACTGGGCGGTCAAAAACCTCATGAAATTCAACAAGGCCAAGTGCACGGTCCTGCACCTGGGGAGAAATAACCCCAGACACCAGTACAGGCTGGGGACCGACCTGCTGGAGAGCAGCTCTGCTGAGAAGGACCTGGGCGTCGTGGTGGACGACAGGTTGACCATGAGGCAGCAGTGTGCCCTCGTGGCCAAGAAGGCCAATGGCATCCTGGGGTGCATTAAGAGGAGCATCTCCAGCAGGTCGAGGGAGGTGATCTTACCCCTCTACTCAGCCCTGGTAAGGCCACATCTGGAGTACTGTGTCCAGTTCTGGGCCCCACAGTACAAGAGGGATGTGGAGCTGCTGGAGAGAGTCCAGCGCAGGGCCACGAGGATGATCAGGGGCCTGGAACATCTGCCCTATGAGGAGAGGCTGAGGGAGCTGGGCTTGTTCAGCCTGGAGAAGAGAAGGCTGAGAGGGGACCTGATCTGTGTCTATAAGTGCCTCAAGGGAGGCAATGAGGAAGATGGGGCTGGCCTCTTTTCACTGGTGGTCACTGACAGAACCAGAGGAAATGGCCACAAATTGAAGCATAAAAAGTTCCACGGGAACTTAAGGAAGAACTTCTTGACGGTGAGGGTGACAGAGCACTGGAACAGGCTGCCCAGAGAGGTTGTGGAGTCTCCTTCTCTGGAGATCTTCAAGACCCGCTTGGATGCAGCCCTGTGCCACGTGCTCTAGGTGGCCCTGCGTGTGCAGGGGGGTTGGACTAGATGACCTCTAGAGGTCCCTTCCAACCTTAGGCATTCTATGATTCTATGATTCTATGATAAACAGCAACAAATAAATATATTTTTCTATGTGAATGTATGAATAATGGTAACTAGATAGTTAAAAGTGTGTATATATATGTGTGTGTGTGTGTCTACATATATATATAGGAAGCTAAATCTGTGCAAATGAATATATATTAAAGCTGTGAATACTATAAAACTTATAAAATATGATTTCAAGGACAACTCAATAGCCAACAGATTATGAAGTGCTTCTTGCGAAATGGCAGGGAATCATTTTCATCAATAGGCTAAGAGCAGAGAGAAACTTCAGCTTCTCTTAGAAAATGCTAAATGATCTCCCTTATTTATCCTTCTATTCAATTTCAGTTGTATTTATTCATGAGCACTCAGTCTCAGATGATTCTCTAGAACAAGCTCATCTTTAATTTCTCCATCGCTTACTAATACCAATCTAAAATCTGCATCACCTCTCATTGCTGACTAGATTACCTAAGGAAATTGATAGTAATAGCATTTGTTCTTCATGCTATATCTAAAGATTTTAAGTCTCGCACAATGGCACAATTCCTGCTAGTATTTACTCACCCTATATCATTAAAGAAGTCTCTATTCCAATCCAGCACTTAGTATCTATAGCAGCAATCAGGCCAGTGGCTGTCCTCCAGCTTTAACATCTCTCTGAAATTAAACCACATGGAGAGAAATAAGACAGGAAAAAGTGTAGAATGACAGGCAAAGAGACAGCTGAAAGAGACAGTCAAGTAGCCAGAGCACAGATTGCAATGAGATGAAGTTATGAGCATGGCTTTTGTGCTCAGGTCCTAATGATACATTAACATGGACTTGAACTCAGGTGTGAAAACTGCAACTCTTCCAATTTATCCATTGTCCAGCTGCATGTGACATATTGGATGCTTGAGCAGAAGAGCAAGTATAAGTTCTATAGAACTGCATTGCATTTGAGAGTGTTTTACCCCAGTTTGTTTCCCCTTTAAGAGCCTCTTAAAGCAGCTCTGGCAGAAGGGAGAATTGGTCTAACACAGCAAGTAGTTGCAAGTAGAGCTCACAACTCTGCATCCAAAAGAATATATATTTTTCCAGACTTTTTGCACATTTTTGAGCATTAGTTCAATGCACACATTTCATACTAGCCTTTTTCCAATATGTGAATTTCATCCTACATCAAAATCCTTTAAGCAGACTCATGCTGTCCCCCCGCAGCAATGAACATCATCCCTGTGAGACATTTTCACAGAGGTTGTGGAAATAATGTTTTCATCAGCTTTATTGTTTCCTTTTCTATTTTGTTCTTCATTTTTTTTTAATTCCCTAAGGCCTGCAAAATTCTATGACTGCTTCATAAAAACAATGGTGAATAGGAACGAGAATGAAAGCCATTTACTACTACAAATAAAATTTGACCGCTCTTTCTTGTCCTTTTCTGATACTGTGTCACTGGTGAACTTAAATAATATCCTGTATCAGAGTTAGTTAGAAAGCTTTGTTATTTATTTAAGCCTAGGCCAGGGTTTTACTCATGCATTTCTATGCTGGTCTAACTCCTTACAGAATAGACACCTACACCAGAAGGCAGCCTGGTTTAGCTGAACACTGCATATGAGCAAACCTTCCACTGTTGTGGGTTTTCTATGGTACCAGGTGGCCCTGACCTGGAAATGAGGGCAGCCCAATGATTCTTTGGCTTTTACTTGTACAGTGTTTTACAGATTTTTTTTTCCCTCAAGCAGGATAGCTGAAAAAATGTTCAAGGCATCAGGGTACACTCCTAGTATGTGTTTGTCTGTGTTCATATAGTACCTCAGAGAACCATGTGCCAAAATTGATTATCAGCATGCTCACCTCCTCCACAAACATTGCTCTATAGTTATTTCATACTTAGTTTCTACACTAAGAGCCCAGAAAGCTCTCTCTCAGAGTTCCTGAGATGCCCCATGGTAGTTTCTCCCTGACCTATTGCAACAATATTAATATTGATTTAACATAAAAGCAATTGTTTAATCATTCTCTCTTGTATTTTGTCTATTCTTTGTCTTGCTTAAAGAGGAAGGTGTTCAGGGCAGAGTTTGTCTGTTTTCTGCACCATTTGCTGCAGTGAGTACACTTTATCAATAGAAGAATAACAGGAATGAGTATTAGTGGAATATAATCTTCCAATCAGCTAAAATAGCTTTCTCTATTAGGGAATGAATTTAATTACTTATTAAGAACCTTTCCGTCTGTAGCTACTGATCTGAATCTGGCTTCAGTGAATTATCTCCCACGAGTCTTGTTCCTTTTGTCCTGCTAGCAAATCCTCAGACATAATAGAACTAATTTGGGAGCCCCAGTTCAGCTCAGTGTAGGGAGAGGTCCTGCCGTAACAAATGCGCAAGACAGTCATAGAGGAATGAGACACTGGTGGTGCTGACCAACACTCCCGTTTTGCCCCAACTCTGAAGATAGTAGTGGTAGATCAAAAAACAGGTAAAAAGGATATCTGTATTTTGGGGGCAGAGAAATACTTTTCCCATGTTAATGCTTCATGTCAAGTCATCCAAAAGAGGTTAGAGGCAGAAAACTGCACTCTGAACAAAAAGCTGTTCTGAGATCAGAGCCAGAGACATCTGCCACAAAACTATTTCCAAGAAAAATGTTATGCAAACAATAAAAAGCGGACTCACTCACCCATAGTTCTGGGAAGAGACTATCAGCAAAATCTCTTCCATTTTAAGTCCATTCACCTGTAAAAAGAGCAAGTGCTATAAATTTAACTTCCAGTCATGCTTTGCTCCAGTGTCGGGGTTATTTCCCATGCTGTCCAACTCTTCTGGTTTGGAGATGATCAGAAAGGGACTAGAGCAACCAAATACCAACACAGCCCTCCCCTTGGAAAAGCATGAAAAGTTCCAGCCTTCTTTGATCATGAAACTATGGACTTGTGCACCCAAATCCAATTTCATATACTCAATCTTCATTTTATAGTAAAACTCAGAGCAGTTTCTCACACTCATGTTGGAAAGCCTCCTCAGGAAGTTTGATGGCATGCATAAGACCGTCCTTTGCTGCTCATCCAATCATCCTACTGAATAATGACCCAAAATATGGGAATATGTGACAATCCAGGCAAAATGAAAACATGAATAACACAAAACTATACTTCTTAGGCCACAAGAAAATGTAAAATTGCATTCATCTCTGAAGGAAGATTTCTATGGAAAACAGGGAGATCTAACAACAGCCAGACAAAATGGAGTTAGGATGAGTGGCACCTACTCCATGCCTTGCAGCAGGTAGATGGAGGTACACAGGGCGGGGAACAACTCGGGATCCAGTTAAACCACAGCCTAAATAAAAAATAACTGTTATGAGGTGCCCACATGTCATGGTGCAAGACAAAAATTTTAACTCTATTTGTATCATATCTGTGAAGAACAAGGGATGTATCTATTTCTCATCTCGCAGTAAATTCTAGACGGACAAAGCTGCCTCTTTCAAGTGACATTGCTGCTTGAAAGACTTGTCATTGCATTGTCTCTTTATATTCCTGATTTGCATTTTGGAGACACGCATGAGCAAAACTTTACATTTACAAGTTTTTATGGAAGAGACGCAAAAATATCATGTGACCGCAGCCCACCTAAAATTGTTTTATTATTGAATGGGTTTCAGATCTATTCTGAACTCCAATGATTAGGCAAAGCAGTGTGCCAAACACTGTAAATTATATCCATCTCCCTGCACATTTCCTTGGAGCCTAAATTATAAGTGCTTCCTATGACAGCTAGGATGGACAAGATGAATGAATTCATCACATCTCCATCACTAATTTCAGTGATTTCGATGCATCCAGACAGCTATTTTCCAGTGGTGACACTATCTAAATGATGTGTTACTTTCTCTGACTTAATATTTTTCTTAACTGAAACATTAGAGGGGACAGAGTAGAGATGTGGAGCTGTTAAAGCAGAATGTAATGATGACTGGGAAAAAGTTTAATCAAAACATTTCCAGTTTGCCTATTGAGAGTTCAGGGAAATCTTGTCAAATTCAACCAAAGACTGAAAGAATAATGTAAATAAATAAATTAATAAATAAGCAAAACCAAAGAGAGACACACAGCTTTAATGCTTTACTTCCCACAGGGTTTATTGTGCCACTGCTGTCATTCAGATAAGCCACAGGAGACTGAAACTACAGATTTTGTCTGAGACATACCTTTGGATAAATTTAGCAAATACAGTTATTGATTTTCCGATCAATCCTGTGAGATGCCCGTGGTTTGCTATCACTGGTGACTAGGAAGAAGGAAATTTAATAGAAAATTTTATCTGCAGAAGTGTTTGAATGCAATCCACTAAAAATGCTACAGGGCCAATTTCTACTGTCGCTCCAGGTCCCAGGCTGGAACTCCAGTGATATTGGTACAGTTACTACTGATTTACACTTGTATAAGCCAGAAAGCAGAGATCAGTGAGGTTACACATTTCTCTCCTGAGTTATAGTTTTGCTTTTTTTTAGTATCTGTATTATTGTTTGGGGTTTTCTTTCTACATGTTTGTTTTTTATTGAATTATAGTATAATATATTCTTGCGAAAGCAACATGATCATTTGTATTCTCTCTTCAGACTTCATTTACATTTTTATTCCTTTGCATCTGAACAAAAAATTATTTTTAAGGCAGTGACTACTTTTACTATAGTCACTGCAGTCTCGAGAATACAATAAGGAAGTAAGGGGTTATATACTCCATTCACACTCCATCATGGAATGAATAGTCTTGCCAGTGGAGAATAGGGTCATGAGATCACATGAACATGGGTATTCCAGTAGCTCAGGAAGATGTGGAATTATTTTTAATGGACCCCCAAAATAAACATTTCTTTATTCTGTATTACAGAAAGAAGCATTTTGATTCCCATTAATCCAATGAAAAATTGTAACAGTAGTTATGAGCCTTTTACCAGTCCTTTAAGATGTTGGTGCCTTTCTGGTGTTTGGTTAGCACACAAGAAGATGTTTATCAGGAAGAAAAGGGTATTCATGGCAGTGTTTGAATATCACTTCATAGAAATCTAAGGGATTTTTAATGAGAGAAAAATAAGCTATGCTGTTCTGTATGTCAGAGAATGAAGGAGATGTTACCTCTCATGAATTTGTGCCCTTTATTCTAGTGCTCCCAGCTGTAATTACTCCAACTCCTTCCCCTGTCTCTATGACTTTGCAAATCTTACCATTCTTGAAATACCTTCAGTTTTCCCCTTTATGTCCCTCATTTCCTTCATCACAATACAAGGGATGATCATCTGCCACCAGTGTAATCTACTCCTTTCCCTGCCCAAGGTGCCCTCTGAGAGCCTGTGATGCACTCAAACAATTTTCAAGCTTAGTGTGCAATATTTTGCCTGTGACAAACCAAACTGAGCATTTAACCACTGCCCTTGCACTGCAGCCCTTCCCTCTGTGAGGGATCCAAGTTGGTCTCACGCCTCTGCTCACCTGCCAATTTTTACAAAACCTATAGGAATGTAATTATCACCGATACCTTTGCCTCGTTGTGAAACATAGTTTAAACTGGCCGGCAGATCTGACAGTTACTTAGGTGAGAACTAGGAGATGAGCAGATGGACAAACAGGTGGAGAGACAGCATGACCACATAATCCTTGTTTCCTCAGGAAAGCCGGCCAAAAAAATGATTTCACAGAAATTGCACTGTCTGCTCCAAAAAAGGGTCCCCAGGGAATCCTGTCACGGAAATGTAATTATTTCCTTTACCAGCACTGGACACCATCTTAAGCTCCTGAACTGAAGCTTCACTGAGCCAATACCACACAGGTAGAATCAAAGAATCTGATACTGTATTACATTATAGTTGTTCAAGTTCTTTTCATTAGTGAAAGGAAGGCCTAATAGGATGGATCTAAAAGAGCTGCTCCCTCCCAAGAATGATTTGAGGCACACAGTGGTGTATAAGTGGACATAAGCCTAGACACAGTATAAACCATTCAAGGTAAATCACTCTTTCAAAATGTGAGTTCAAGATTCATCAATATCAACTTCGTTTTAAAGCTGAAAAGCAAATCTGAGGGTCTTCCATTCATTTCTAACTTTTAGACATTGCTTGGTAAACAAAATAGAGTAGCAGATATAGTAGAAAACTAAGGCAAACATTACTGTGAACAGAAAACTCCATGGATCAAATTTTCCTGATCATTATTCCTTGATCTGGCACTGACCTATACATTTTTAAAACAACTGCACTGGATTTTAACCATGCATTAGTGTTTACAGAGGCTTATTAAGTGCTCTCTTGAGATACAGGGAGAAGCAGTTCTGCTTGACATCAAAATCTTTCAGAAGGGTTGGGGTTTTAATTGTTCTTCCATGCAAAAACTTATCTGCTTCCCTTGATTTTCACTGAAGTTGTCACTAGCTTCCAATGCTGTCATCACTTCTGTGAAATTCCATCACTTTTGAAAAGTGAAAAGGATTAAAATGCCTCTCCCTCAAGGTAAAATGAGATTCTTATCTTTGCCTTTTGCATTTTCATTAGTGTGCTCTGTGCCTCTAAGCAGGTGGCTTTTCAGTTCCAAATGCTGTCATGGAGGACTGAAATAATGGTCATTATTACAGTCATCAGCTGATTCATTCTGAACTATGCCTTGAGGATGCTTCATACAGTATATGCCAGCTGTCCCTCCTAGGACATCTGAGCCTGTGCTGAATTCTAATCAGGATTTCTAATATATTTTCTCACTTTTAATTGTCAAAGATTCATTTCTCCCTGCTTCTCTACCTTCATATGCACCTGTTCTCCTTGCTCAATCCCTTAACTTGTTGCAAGCATCTTTATAAAGCACCTTCACTATTTCTTACAAAGCTTCCACATTCACAAGTTTCTCTTTGGTAACATCTGGGCTCTCCTCTGGCACTCCCCTTCTCCTGGGTCTATCCTCTTTTTTTCAATCACAGAAAGTGCAAAGACAGAAAACCAACTGAACTATTAGTCCTAGGCTAAAGAGGGATGGAGCCCTGTGCTGCACTTTCAAAATTTATATCTGGAAGCAAATAACAATTAAAGGTTATGCAAGTTTGCATGTTGGGCTGGTAACATCCAAAGTATTAGGACTTACATACAGAACAAGACTGGCTTCTGTGAATTCAGATTGCTCTCTCTCATTAGCTGCAATGGGAACTTGCTCATTTTACGTAAAACAAGGATTTGGTTCATTTTGGAACTTTGTCCTCACTCCTCACTCTGTGTGCTTGCTTATTTCAACTACTCATTTGCTTTTGCCTTCTCAGATGTATGTTAACTGAGGTAAGGAGATGTTCCTGCCTCATAGTATGTAATAAGTTTCTTTTCAGATCCCCAAGGTCCCAAAACCATGAGAATATATCACCTTTGCATCTGAGAAATGTAAGTTTTAGTTTTTTTGATGGGAGAATACGGTTGGACTCTACGCTAATGCCTAAAAAGGATGCAAATTAATACAGCCCCAAGGCACTCTATTATCATTGTTTTTAAGTTCCTGATTTTTAACATTGTCTCATGATTTTCAAGGGTGTGACTCATCATTCTAAGACACCTGGAATTAGCAACACTGAGTGCCAGTAAAATCAAGGCTCCATCACAGCACATGACTTTAGGCAATAATATATCAATAAAACAAACCCTATCCTATAGCTGGGAAGATATTTCTTGGTTCTGCATGTCAGCAGAACTTAAGGAGAGCACAAAAATAAGTGAATTTCACATAGCCCTTGTCATAAAGCAGCACAGTTTCTGTGGGATTATTTCTACTCACAAGGAAAAGTTCCCACTCATCAGAACTATCTAATGAATAGTTTTATTATGATGCCACTCTCAGGTGGGCTTCTGTGCAGTGTTTACACCTGTGCTGTCCCTCCCCAAAACACATTTTTATATGTGTTATGAACAGTGGACTGTTAGAGAAAGTAGTTTTGCTGCTTGACACACAAAGCATCATTTGAAACTTCTACAGATTTACTTAAAAACTCGTAAACATGTGTTTTTTTTCTAAGACAAGTGCCATTTAGCTACTGAAATCCCAATTAACTAAGATTCTGTGCTAGTGCTATGATGTAAATCAGGCTATTAGACAGGCAGTACAAATGAAGATGCAGAACTGGTTCCAACCATTTAGCTGCTGCTAATTGAGATGAAATGGAAGGCAACACATTGAATTTAGCATTGTCTGTATAGACAGTTTAGTACTCCTTTTTTATTGCAAGAATTTATGGACTGTGCAATGATAGTACCAGTAAAAACATGACAGTGTAATAGCATGACGCATTGTAATGCTTTATTCTTTATTGTAAAACAATTGGGAAATATGGAAGGTGATGGAACATTACCTCCCACATTTTCCAATGATACTTTCCATACTACTGTATCTCACGGTACTGCTAAAGCTAAAAGACAATGGAAGAGTTATCAGAGAAATCTGGTTACAGGACAGGGCTTGTATTACAGTTGCTAGTAAGAGCACCTCAGGAGTCCTGATTTACAAAGAGAAATCTCTGTGTTGCAACATTTGTTTCTCCAGTAGTAATTTATAGGCATCTTGACGCCCAAGTGCAAATCAGGGCAATGGGCCCAAAACACTATGTGGGAGAATAAGAAGTCACCTAAAATTTAATTTAAGGGTGCTGGTAGCTCAACTTGAGCAGATGCAGAACTCAGAGGAAGAAAAGTAGAGCAAAGAAGTTACTTAGACTCTGAAACTCAAGGAGATTTTAATACCTGGTCTGAAAGGGAGCACTTCACTTGAAACTGAGAGCTGTAAATTCTCTTACAAAGTTTGGGGCTAAACTCAGTCAATTTGTAGTGTTACATAAATAATTTGTGGCAATCATCACACAGGAAATTGCCCTGTATTCCACCACTGGCAATTTGAAGTGCAGCCCTCATTCTCCTGCCAAAGCCTTGCCATTTTTTATTAGCAATATAAAATGTTGTATTAGTGGGGTGAATGATCTAACAGTCCAATAGTTAGGTTTGTACACACAGTATAGCACTGAATATTTCAAAAGTATTTCAAGTAGGAGAGTTTTAACTGGAGAGGTTCAGAGAACTTGACATCAGAATATCTACACCTTGACATCAGAATAGCTACATCTGATATCATCTGAAATCTTGATATCAGAATAATCACACTAGAGTACTTTAGGGTTAAGACACTTACCAGTAAAATAGGAGTTGCCCTTTCAAACATGGATAATGAATCAGGTGAAGCTGATTAACTAAATTGTCAGCATAGACAGCTAATGACATGAACCTAAGCTGATCGCCAAGTACACTATTACATTTCTCTTGTTTCACTATTTTGTCCAAGAGAATGAGTTATGTGAGGAAAAATTGTTCTCCTAATACTAAATGAGAAGAAAACAAAGCCTGTCTAGAGGAGAATGTAAGACTGACCTTAAATTACACACTAGGCAACCTATGTGACACTTTAGACATTAATGCTTATTTCTTCATAAAGCCCTTCCATATATTTGCAGGATTCTGAAGTGATTCATATCTCTGTGCCCACAGGTGAAACTACTTAGACCTTCACATTTCTGCTTTTAAACAGACACACATCCACCTAAGTCCAATAATTTAAAGATGCATGACATATATTAGATGCCTGATATCAAAACTTATACCAGAGATGTTTTTACAATGCAATATTTGTGCTATAAACTTTGGGGTTTACAGCCTTCTTCCTGTTGATACACTGTGAAATTGCTCAACTCTGAAGAAAAAGAGAAAGAGAAGGCAGGAGCACACATGAAGATGTATGTAGCACAGATTCAAACCTGTTGTCTGACCAATGGCTGATGAATCACAGAATCACAGAATGGTTAAGGTTGCAAGGGATCTCTAGAGATCATCTAGTCCAACCCCACTGCTCCAGCAGGGACACCTAGAGCACAGAGCGGCATCCAGGTGCATTTTGAAGATCTCCAGAAAATCCTTGCAGTCCTTGCACTGTTCGGGAAGTGTTCTATTAGTAGACCCTGTGCTCTGCAACTTTGAAGTTGGATAAGAGTGAGGACAGGAAAAGGAGCAAAGTAAAGACATGATCTCTCATATCTTTAGCTGAGGCAATTCCACTTTGCATAAAGAGCTGGAATAATTTATGAAGTTTAGGAGATTAGTCAGTCATTGAAGATAAGAGGAGACCTAAATTCTATTCCTCATTTCAGTAAAGCAAGTCTTTTGTAACAGAAAATTCTTCTGGCAAAAGTTGAGGTGCTTGAAGATTTTAGGTGGCAACAGAGCAGGTCTTTTGAGAATCATAATATTCAATGCAGTGCATGTATATTCATTTCAATGTACTTTATTTGTGTTCTACAATCATTTCCCATAAGCATTTCTATGATTGAGTTTCTCTGAAATGAATATTTCATGCTAAATATATTTATTAGCCTGCATATCTGAATGCCTGTGAGAAACAATTGTAAAATGTACTTTCTGCAAGCATTTACATTTGAAATGAGTTACATTCAGCCAATCATAAAATGAAAACCTTACACTATGGCTCGTATGATCAAACACATGAAGTGCAATTCCCAACCTGAATTTTCAAATTCCAATTCAACATAACTCTTCTGGTTGGACTGAAGAAAACCACCATAGATTCAAGGACATTTTTAACAGAACAGTACTTTTAACACATATGTATTCATTTCTCAGAACCTGTGATGCTCACTCTACTAACGAGTGCTATTATACAGTGAAATTTTCCCAGTGACAAAATTAGTCGGGCCTTGACAGGAGCCTGACCCTAGATCTACTTATGTCTTCCTCCTGGGAAAAAAAATGGAAATGCAACATATATCACATGACTTGGCTCTGGCTATATTAGTATATTTTATCAAAATAAATGCTTTCCTGTCATTTTAGAAGTCTTTTCATGAAGAGTTGGGAGGAAGAGTCTGGAAGATTCCGCGATAGGTGTAGTCTGAGAATAAGGACTTAGGATAATGGATGTACGACTCTGAAGAACTTAGCAGCCAGAAGACTGAGGAATGGATCACTGCACCTCCTGGAAATGTCTGATTCTTTCTCCTGTTTGGACCTTGGAGCCTGAGGTAGAAGAAATGAACAATCTTTTGTATAGCCTTTCCCGTACTTTACTGTTAAATATCAGGTGTTCACCATCAGAAACCAGAAGCAAATAAAATCACAAAGAAAGCTTTAAAATGATAATGTTTGCTTAAATTTTCAGTCTATCAACTTAAATGTATCTGAGCCCTTAGGGGGCTATCTTCAGCTTTTCTAACCTAGAAAATTACTGTACACCAAAATCTCAAACGAGAAATTCGTCAGTGATGTTTTTGGTTTTGGTTTTTTAGTTTTGGGTTTTTTTTATTTGTTGGTTTGTTTGTTTTTGCCTCATATTATGTTTCTGGGAGCAGGCAGGGGCCTTAAGTAAAAAATGCTGTCACTGACCTATGAAGGAGAGATCACATGAAGATCACATAAATTAGGTATGGGGTAAGGGAAACAGAGATAAAGGCCACAATAAAGTCTTGCAAATTGAATGTCACAAAGCACAAAAGAAGATTCTGAACACCGCTGAATCTTGATGTTGAGAGAGACCTTAATACCTTAATACACAAAGATAGCCCACCTCTGTACTTGAGTTCTGTTTATCCCTATGCCTATCTGTGAAAACAGAAAATGTCAGGTCAGGGTGACCAATTTCTTCTGTGTATCAATTTGTTCTACTAGTAGCAAAGATGGCAGTCAGTCATCAAAATGAGAGCAAAAGAACAATACTAACCTTTCCCCAAAAGGTGGTCTGAAATATGACATAGCATCTCAGTGATTCAATGGTGAAAACTCTTTTTCCTTTATGTTTCTTCAATGACGCCCCTATTGTCTTAAATCAATTACTGTTACCTTGCCAGGAAACTTAAGTCCCTGTATAGGAGGACTTCCACTTGGGACTTGGTTTTACAATCTAGTAAGACATAAATGTGCCATATATTTAACATATGCTACCTTTTTGGGTTGGGGATGCTTGGAATACCGACAGGAATTGATAGAAGGAGAAAGCAGGCTGGGGATACTTTTGAGTTCCATTATCTATGTTCCTTGTGCAGTCTAGAAGAATGAGAAGAGTGAGTTGTGGTCATCTTTGCTTCGGAAATGAGCAAGGTCTTCTAGTAAAAAATTACTTTTGATTGCATTATTTTATCAAGCAGGTAGCAGAGCAGATGATGAGCAGGTTGCAAATAAGTGTTTTCTTTCTTCTGCTCCTCACTTTCTTTTCCCAACTGTTGATATTTTTGCATGCAAACATTCACACCTGTGCCAGGACATAGAAAGAATGGGGAGAAAAGAGAGGAAAGAAGGAAGAACAAAGACTATACCTATTTATGTCAATCATACCTGGTCTCTTAAAGCAAGGACTCAGGCAAAGACTGAGGCAAAGTACTAGCTCAATGCTCCATAAAGAAAAAAAATAGCAAAAATGAAAAAGAAACAAAAGGAAAGGGACATAGAGTGAAATCTCTCATTTAAGTCCCTTTTAATTTGAACCAATTGCCCTAGTTAGATGGTAAATTCATAATGAAGAGTTTCTAGTCATCTTTCTCTGGAAGATTACTTTCTCCACTTTTTTTATTATATTCCATTGTTTAGACTAAAGCAAAAAAATCAAAGTAGAGTCAGAGTGAACGACCACCACAGAATATACAAAAGCTTCTATAAGCCTACACGCAGCCAGTAGGGATCCCCTGGCAACACCAAGTTTCTTTTCAGTTATTCTAATTCTTGAGCAATGGAGAAACCACTCCCTTAACACAACAGAGTCTTCATTTTAGAGTAGATCCTTAGCATTTAGTTCTCCCAGATTCATGCTAACAAACAGACTTGGTTCTTTGTGAGCTTGAAGAGATTGCTGGATTCTTCTGGCTATCAAGGCGTTTCCTGGAGAAGAGGCAAGGGTGTCTAGGCAAGTATGTCTGAGGAAGCTACTTTGGATGCATTCTTTCTTTTGGGTCAAATATTTTATGATTTTTTTTTCATTCTTCCTCATAGTGTATTTCTGGAGATGCAGAAGAATTAAAGAAGAGATGTCAAGGCATCACATATTAATACTCTTTCATCTTAATGGTATTATCTTAGGCTATATTTATTTGGGAGCTTGATTCATTACTAATTGAAAGTCTCATATGGAAACATTAAGCAAGAGGCTTCAAGGAAAATACTATCATTTCTGATTAATAAGAGTCCTACTAATGTACCTTAATTAACTGCAATATGTGGTTCCCGTAGCTTGGAGTCTGACTCTTTTAAACAATTTATTGCCAGTAAGGTCCAAGCCAGTGCCCTTTCAAAAATAATTCATTAACATGGTACACTTAATGAGAGAAAGGTTATTCTACAGTAATCATACTGGGTGAATATATGAGCTTTAGACACTAATAGACCTTTTCTAGTCTTGTAACAACTTTTTAACATAAAATTCTCTGCAATACATTCCCTCAAGTTCACTGTAGTTTCAATTAAATGAAAACACAGTAATAGTCACATTTAAAACATATACAGTGGGAAGGTTTAAAAAAGTAATACCATACTTCACTTCTAATTTCAGTGGAAAAATAAAATCTTATTTTTAAAAATCTTGCTGGTACCTATGTACCTTAAGTGCAATAACTATCATCACCCTGGTTTCTGCACTACATGATTAGCAACTTGCAATGGTAGTATTTGGCAGAGAACACAGATTCCAAAACAGTTATCTTGTTTACTGCATTGCTTTCCTCTGCCCCCCTCCTCCCCCTCCCCCTGTCAGGATAATTTGGGAAGGCCTGTTTTTAAGAGATTTTTTTGAGTAGTGTGTGCTTTTGTGTTCAAGCTCCAAGAGTTTTCTTAAAAAACGGAAAGGCTAGGGTAGAGTGTGAGTCAGGCTTCCTCTTGGGTAGAAGTAGGAACTGGCAAAACTCTTGCTTTTAATTAGGCCACAGCTGGGTCTTATGGAGTGCAGAGAGAACAGCTTCCTGGCTCATCGGCTCCCTTGGTCGTCTTTTCAGCAAGATTGTACAGGCTGTGCATATTATTCTGGAGTACCTGAGAACAGTAAACCAATCTTCCCACTTCAGACATGTTGAACAATGCAATAATGTGAGGGAAGATGATTGCCTGAAAGATGGTTCGTTGGTGAGAGATAACTGTGAGCAGGAAAAGTCTTTAAAAAAATCTCTCTCTTTTTAAGTAATCTTTAAATTTCGGTATCTTCTATAGCACCCGAACAGGGTTAAGAAGAGGGCTGTAATTAATCGGTGTTTCCTCGACCTTATGTTCTTTCCCATGGAAAAGAAGAAGAGAGACCTTCTCTTCTTCCTCTGTATCCTGAAGAGATGCTGTATTCCTGGGTAGTGGAGAATCTAAGGAGATCAATTAATGCAGAGCTGCAGGACAACATAAAAAGTTCAGAGTGCAGCTTAATCCTCTTTTTGGGTGTAAATACATAATGGAATAATGCCAAGACAAGTGGTGACAAGGCACGTATGCAAGAAAGGATGTGTATGAGGGCAGTTTGCTCAGATTACTTAACCTTGTACACAGAATTGAGGCAGGAAAAAAAAAAGCCCATATGTAAGAGAAAATGTGTTTGTGTATTATAGCATTCCCTCAAATCAGAGAACTTCAATAAATTAAATACAGACTTTCCAAAGACCTTCATGAGGCATGGAACAGCATTTTTTAAATGATTGATAAACTATTATAAAGCTGCTGTCACACCCCTAGCATCATAATTCATGCTGTGTGCCTAGAGTACTGTTTAAATCACTGGCTCATGTCAGGAAAAATAAATAAGTCTCAATTCTCATATGGCACTGGGTTTTCCTACTTTACTTCATTTCTACCTACAGTATTTTCCTCTGGCTATTTGAACACTGGCTAACAAGGCAGACAAGTTTCTCACCTATAAGCTAGAAAGAAATAGCTGTTTCAGTTCATCACCCTGGCTGGATAACCTCTAGGCACGTTCTCTACATGGGCTGCTAATTGTTGTTCACAGGTGCCAATTACCTCAGGGAAACCCCTGCTGCTGAATAGGATTTAGAACCAGTCTCCCGATGAAAATATTGACAGCTCCTTCCAGGAAAGCATGCAAAGAAACATGACATTTGGGGACTAATATTTATCGCTCAACAGCAGCTGGCAAATTGCTCTCATCTGATTTGGCTGGCTGCTTCGTGTTTGAAATCAATAGCAGATTGGGGATATTTCACTCCATCTATTAGACGAAATAAATAAAATATATATAACCATCATTAAAGTGAGAGATTGCATAAAAAAAAATCATTTGAATGTAGATAATACTCTATAAGCCAAGTTACAGCCCAGACACTACAGGACCTAAAACGCACATCTAGCTGCTACAATAGATGATGAAATATATTCTGTCAGGCAGTTGTTCAGCTGGTACTCTAATTCTGGAAACTACAGAGGAGTTAATTGTATTAGTTTGTTAACATGTCAGATTGCAGTGCACCACGGCATAGTTACCACACACAGACATCAGATGGCAGCACCAATGAAAACACAAATACGCTGTAACTGAGCTGCAACTGAGCTGTTGCATGCCCCAGGAAAATGTTTTGTGGAATAGAGGTACAAGGCAAAAGCTCTTTAAACAAAGCTCTGGAAAGCTGGTATTTGGCTCTAGTGAAAAGACATGGCTTGAAATTGAACAGTGGGGTTCTTCCTTGTATTTCAGAAAAATATTTATTTCTGAAATATTTTTTCTATGATCCTTCCATGTTCTTCATAGAAAGGCTGTAATCTAATCAATAACCCTAGGGTCTAACTTCCTGAAGTTCATCGGTTGCTTTTGTTTTGATGATAACATTGGCCCAGAATTTCTGTCTCCCTGCTTTTGCAGTGTCTGGTAAGTGGAAGAGAAATCTCACAACCAAATACTACTCCAACGACTGAAAGGCTTTACTGGGAAAATAATCAAAGTTTTATACTCCAAGACTGTCCCAGAAAAAGTGATTACCTGGAACATCGTGGAGTTTTATGCCTCCAGGTAGATTTATCAGGGACTGTATGTATTGACTTTCATAGACAAATGGTCCACATCCATTTGGACATCCACATCCATGGCAGAAAGAGTTCTCATATTCATTAGCAAGGTCATTTCAAACACCAGTAAATGCATGCAAGCTGGTAAGAGGACAAGTTACGTCTGAGGGACATCGGCAGTGGTGTTTTGGGAGTAGCGTCTGTAAAAATGGAAGTTGATGAGCATCAGGAGAAAGGATTTTTTTTTTTTTTGATTTGCATATAAGAAAGAAACTTGTGCAAACTCTATGTGTTCTTTCTTGATGTTAGTTTTCCATCAGAACTTGACTGGTATGTCACATTCCTCATAATTTGTTCTTTGCTTATTCAGGTTCTGACTCCTAACAAAGATATTAAAAAAAAAAAAAAAAAAAAAAAAAGAGTACCATATTTCAGATTGCTACTGTCTGCAACAAAAAATTCAACCCAAAGAAGCCTCCCTCTCCAAGACTCCAGTGTTTCTTACATACTCACTTGCTGTCTGAATCTTTACTGTGTAGCTTGCTTATATTAGGACTTCTGGGAAATCACTTTTTTTTAAGAAACTGATTTCTGGGGATTGGCTTGATATTAGATTGAAATAGATGCTTAATACAGGTAAGTGAACCAAAATAAAATAGACTTGAATTTAGTTTGTTATCAAGATTCCCTAAGGAGCAGGAAGTCAAAACAGATGTTTTATCACATTACTTACTTACAAACCAATTGGGATTCGCTACAGCTGTAAGACTTTTTATTATGTAATGCAATGTATTTGTAAGAGTTTGTATCATAGGTCATTTCTCCTTCCTCTTTGTACCTCATATATTTCTTCAGTGATATATGCCTGAAACTTTCCTGAAATAGGCAAAAATATATAAATAAGTAGGAAACAGTTCAGAGCTGAATGAAAGAAGCTGTCACTTTTTTCTGACTTTCAGTTGCCATAAAGAAGTATTGTGTTAGTGTGCTAATTTTATATATATTCTGGTCTACTATTAAGAATATATGATTAAAATCTACAGTGAACAAAATACTGTGTGGGTCATACCTGCATCGCACTATCAATAGATTTCCCTTGAACAAGCAAAATGACTAAATAAGCCGTAAGCTTCAGCAAAATCACCATCATTCACAGAGGCTACCTATACTAACAGCTGTCCATTATGGTTTCTTCCACTCTACGTTCATGAAAAAAATTACTTCCTATGAACATTTCTGCCCTCCCCTCTTTTGATCCATTCTGAAGCTACCAAGCCTTAGCTTCAATGTAGAAGCTCATTGCTTGCTCTCCTTCAGCTAAGGAATGAGGCAACCTCCTAGACACTAACTCTGCTTATTTAGGCATTTATCCAACATTTTCACCTGCACATCTGCATTCTCCACAGCGCTGCCTTTTGAAGCACCCTCCTGAGTGTGAACACAATTTCAGAGTACAGCTTGTGTGCTTGAGTAGAGCTTTGTGCATATTTTGGCAAACACAATTAGAATGGATTTTTCAAGATGAGCCAAGATTATTTATTTTCAACAGAAGAAACTTTAAAAAGCCCCTGTGGGATGCTTTGCTGGCTGAAAAAAAAGACAATTCAAAACAATAACTGGAATCTCAATTGGAAAACACAAAAGTTTGTAAGCACTTCCTATTTTTAAAGTGGAGGGAAAGGGAAAACATCTGGAAGGGTCCAAACTGATGAGTGAGGAGATTATCAAGCTCAGTGAAGAGTCTCTCAATTTTTTTTTCTTGACTGCTTTTGTGTTTCTTAAGGAAGTGGGGTGACATGGAAAGTCTCTTCTTCCAGATAGTGAAGAATATAATCAGGACCATTCCTGAATATAAAGTTGGCCGACTTCAGAAGGTCTTTAATGTCATTGTGCCGCTTTGGATTTCCAAAATTCAAAATGGAAAATGTGTGGGAGAGCGGAAGGTGAAGAGGAAGGGGAATGGACTTCACCAAGCACTTTAGCACCTTTCAGAAAGTCCAGTCAAAAATGACTTCTCAGTCTCCATCATGAACTACATTCATCTGCGTTTCAAGAGTATGGGGTTGATACATTTTACTGAGAAATCATTAGGTTTACTTTAAAGCTGCGGGTTTTTATTTTTTCCAGTCTTAAAATTCTACTGATAATATTTTGCTCAAATTTTGGATGAGTAATAGGGGAAGGCTTGATCCAACTCACTTCTAATCCCCTAGAAAACCTGCTTCTGTTCTACTGCTAAAGTTTATTACTATTGCAGCAGCAAATCAAGTACAACGGTCAGAGATCAGCAGTATGCTCAACAACAGATGATTGTCACACCTCTAAAAAGACTGTACCTAAGCATTGAAATTGTTCACAACAGTATATTCACACTCAGTGTGTAAGTTTTTTTGAGACATCTACCACCTGTTCATGTATGCCTTCTCCACGCTTGAGACGTTATTGTCTTAATAACAGTTTTAACGATAGATGAATAAATGGTCAAAGGTAGATCTTTCAATAATGTCAGGTAAAACAGCAAAGTCCCAGAGTAAAAGCAGCTTTCAGTCATCTTCATGACTCTCAGACTTTGGATTATTGCTTACAGCAGTCCTCAGGACAAAAATATTGCCTGTCACTGTATTTGTCCCACAAGTTATAGAACTTTGAGAAGTGTTTGAACACAAGGCTAGGAATGCTTTAATTGTTTAGCCAAGTAAGTAGATTTTTTTCACTTTTCCAGGCCCCTTTACCTCTTTCAAAATTCCAGATCACTGAAGTTTAAAGCTGTAAAGAAACAGCAGATTCTAGCTGGGCACAGAGAATCTTGCATCATCAGACAAGATCCACATTTCCCTCCCCCAGGACAGTGTGACAATTTTAGAATTAAAACATTAATTGTTCTGACACTTACTAGGCAAGTAGCATTGGGTAGACTTTGAATAAAAATAAAAAACAAACAAACAACAAACCAAATTTGCATTTAGATAGTGAAATATTTCTTTTTTCTTTTTTTTTTTAGTTTTGAAAATCATAACTACCAACAAAGTATAGTAACTTCCAGTTATTTGTTCCTTTTTTTTTTCTATTTGTTCTTTGCTGTTGCTTTCAGTAATACACCCACACTTGCACACTTAAAAACAAAAAAAAAGTAAATTGTCCCCATGACTTTTAAAGTTCTAGAATATATTCTAGAATATATTTTTATGAAGCAGTCAGCCCTATATAGGTACTCAAAATGTACTGTAAAAAAAAAAAACACACTTAAATGTTAAAATATGCGGCTATAAACTAAATTATTAAATAGGCTGATGGCTAAATGTTGGAAAATGGGTTTTCCCAGCAGCTATGATTATTATACGTTTTTCAGAGTCAGGACAGAGCGAATCGGAAATTCGTGCTTACTTGGCAAATACACATTCACTTCCAGTAGAGATACACACCAGCTTCATATCCCTACCTGACAAGATGCTTGGCCTCTACAACCCAAAACAACGCAAGGGATTTGGTGTTTCACAAAAGAGCTGATAAGGATTGTCCATGCTGGCAAATTCAGGGGTGGACTGATGTACCAGGACTGATGAGTTGATCTAATATTCAAATCAGATGAAGATCAGAATCAGAAATGTGAAATCTGTCATCCTCCACCCGCTCTACCTGACACCTCAATCAGGAACTATTTTCCAGAGAGAGTTCAGTTCCTTGACCACCTAAGGACTAGAGGAAATGTAAAATGCCACAGAACTACAAGAATTTGACATTACCCTGCTGTGCCAAAGCCAAGGCGAGGGTCAGTCTAGGGTTTAGGGTTGTGTTCAAACTGGGTGAATGGTAATATTCAGCAAGCTGGGTTTGTGGCGCTGCTCCTTAGACAAAGGGAGCAAAGTGGCACAGGGCGGGCTCTGGCCTCAGTCGGTGAGAGACTGCATCTGAAGCAATAGCGTGGCTTCACTGACTGCCTCTGCACAAACCTCTGTCCTGTGGTTTGTTTCACCCTTTTCAAACAGACAGTTCAGAAGAGAGAGGTTAATTGCAGTAGATGACCAATCATTACTGTGGTATTTTAAGGGCATTAAAAAGAGAAGAACAGAAAAATTCCATGGTGTAAAGATAACTCTTTATAGCAACTCCACAATCTTGCAATTTATTTCAATTTCCTCCAATTATCCTAAGATAAACTGTGCATTTTCTCTGAAAACTGTATTTTTTGACATTGTTTATTCCCTTTCCAAACTGCTTTAAGCTCAGCAATATTTTGACTTAGGTTTTCTAAATATAATACAGAGCACTTACTTAGAAAGTGAGTTCTATATGATGTGTAAAGTTGTTTTGTAAACATTTAAAAAATTCAATCCATGTTAATTTTAAAAGGCACACACTACTTGAAGAATAAAGAAAGTTAATAAAAGAACCTGGGAGAGAAAACAGCTACCTCTTCCTACAGAATCTGTCTCTTAAAAAAACAACATTCTCTTCTTCATTTAAAAGCCCCTATTTTACCTTTTTATATAGGACAGAAAGTTATGTTATAATATAGAGCAACAAAATTACACTAAATCACCTTTCAACTTCTTTTTGTACCTGAAGTTATATATCATATCAGTGCTAATCGAAAAGCAATTCAACCGATTTTCATCAGTAAAATGCTATCTTGTCAATGCTGGAGTGTATTGATTTTGATTACATTATTTTCTTGGAACGTATCTTGAAATTATTTGATGTCAAAATGTCACCTTTCATTTTAATTTTCAAATTAATTTTCTATTTAAAATCTCTTTTCTATGAAGAACTATGAGAACTAGAGTTAGAGAACTATGATTCTCTTCTGCCTCTCTACTTGCTTTGGATGAAAGTAACTGCTTTTAAAGGTATTTTGCTTCAGAATTATAAATTATCATGGTTTTGTAGTTAAATCATTTGTTTTAATACAAACCTGTTCATTTCAGAATTAACTTGTTTTGGATCTTTTCCCAAATTCTTAATTTATGTAAATGAGGGGATACATTATTGCAGATGTCAGAATTGCCTTTGAAATAGAAAGTTCTATTTTTATTGTGAAGATTATGAGTTCATCCTATTTTAAGAGAGTCTTACAGAAAGGTCCAAATAAGGAGTGAATCTGTGCTTCCTCTATTGTGATTCTAAACACATTGTTTACATTCATGCAAACACTGTCTCTACAGTCTGAATTGCTTTTATGACATCCCTAATGTAAAAGGAACTGAGACAGGACAGAAAAAGGTTGCAGACAAAACGGAGAATCTAAATTTTTTATCTTCCGAGTAAATGAAACAACTGACTTGTCTTATACAGACCAAATAATGATTTCCCTATGGTATGTAGTGGATGATATGCGATCTTTTACGGAGAACTCCCGCAGAATATAATGAGCATGAAAGAATACATTAAAACTCAGTAGACTGCCACAGTGAATATGCTCCTTTGCATATGTTTTTGAGTCATTGAATTGTTGACAAAACAGGGATATACACTTGATTATATAACATTAATTATATTTTTTGAGGTTATTTGCCAAGTATCTGTATAATTGTTATCTGATGGTGTTTGGTTTCAAAACGTATTTATAGGATGATTTGTGAGTGAAAGTGATTGAAAAGAAAGACTGAAATTTACTCAATGAAGCAAACTACTATAGGTCTGTCAGCTTAGTAACTGTAGGTTAAAGGTACTAACCGACATTAAGAGAGGAGTCCTATCTGGAAAAATGCTACTCTTTTGCTACTCTTCCTATGAGATATGATGTTGCATTTCTCTCAAATAATTCCTACAAAACTCAATTATTAACTTATACCAGGTCAAAATACCGTCTGTCTTGGAGGAGACAAACTCTTCAATTTCATATCAGGATATGATGATTTTGTTGCTAAAAAAGAAGCACGGTACACATGTTTATTCAAAAGTCAATAGATAAACACCAGGACACACACAGTTAGAAAAGAAAATGACTTGAGAATATGACTAGTGATTATGAAAACTGGGTTGTCAGCAAATTAAGACATTTCTGGAAGCAACCGGGTCAGACAACACCAAAACATATGGGCTCAGTCTTATGCATGAGGTATTTATAACAAAGTAAGACACAAGCTTCACAGTATCTCCTGTGTTTACCAGGGTTCACAGTGTGACTGGAAGTGACACACTGATTTCTAACAGCTGGATAACACACAGTGCATCAAAATGAGCAGAGCAGGTACAGATATGTGTGGAGAGATTGAGTGCAAACATAAGCGATGCATTTTTTTTTAGAAATTGGAATCCTCACAGCTCTCATTAAACTCAATGATGTTGAAAATTTTGGATCAGATAAAGAAGGCACCTGGCTTTATAGACAGAGAAGTGGAAGCCAGCTCTCTCTAAAGATTTCTCTGATAGTTCTGCTAACATATTTCTGACAGGCAGAATACACAGGGGATATTTCCTTACAGATACCTAAATAGATTTGCACATGAGGGTACATCAGAGATTTTCATCTCTGTGTGAATAATCCAAGTTCACTGTTTCTAGAATCATCCTTCTTGTGGGAGATTTTCTTTTACACAGCTGCTTAAAAATCAGAACGGCTTTTTCTCATTTAAATTCTTATCCAGTATAGAATTATTGCAAAGCTTATTTCTAAAGGTCATGATATATCACATTAGCGTCACAAGAATACAGTCATACATGAGGTATCCATGGAGGAAGCATCATCCAGGAAAGGTGAAAGTTTCCTTTTTGATCTTGACATCTCATATTAATTCCAGCTAGAGACCAACTAATGCTCAGTCAGAAAGGAGTGAAAGTCATGAAAGTGCAGTAACTCCACAGCATCTATGATTAATATGTTGTCTTATTTTAGAGTTGAAATATTGTTTATCCTAAAAAAAAAAAAAAGGCCTAAAAAGGTAAGGTGAGGGGCATGGAAGGTGAATAAACATTGTTTACTTGAAGCTCATAAAACTACAAAGTGGAGACTTATATTTAAGCAGTAAGAAGAAATAGGGAGAAAAAGGAAGAAGAAATTCCAGACAATAAATGAAAAAATAAACCTGACTTGTTCCTTTTTACTTTCTTTCACTTGTGTATAGGAATAAGTGTAACTTCTGCTCACCAGCCTAAAGAGTTTACGTTGTCAATTTAAATCCTTGTGCAAATGATCAATGATGCTCATAATGCTCATTTATATCTGTCAGTTCTTGTTCAGCTATCGGGGTAGTGATATGAATATCTGAGGGTCTCTTTCAGGTGCTCTCAATTTGAAAGCAATAAAGCATGGAAGACAGCGCATATTTCCCTAAGAGATGCCTGAGGTCACTGTGAGAGGGAGGAAGCAATATGCCTATGTGTAAAGGTAGCCCTGGCTGTGCCTAACCACAACTGTGCAAACTGGTGTAACATCTGTGATGAAGTTTCTGTTTCATGGCATCAGATCACTAATATAGAGCTTATTACTAATGATGGAGAAAAGTAGTTCTGGTTTGTCTTTGTCTTTAGAGCTTATTTGTATTCCTCAAAACACTGCTCATTGGTCTGACAATTCTATCAATATTGTTGCCGTATATGTAACAGAGGAAGACTACCTTAAGGCAACAAATAACATTCCCATTCAAGAGATTTTTTTAGGGTTTTGCTTCTTTTCGAGTGGAATCTTGGCATTGATTTTCCCAGAGACAAACTTACTCTGAAGGACAATGTAACTGTTTTGAGAGATATCCAAATAATTTCAGCCTCCAAGAGAGATATTCCTTGGTATCAACCCAGCATGAATAAAAAAGACTGGGAAAGACGGGGAGCCCCATTAGAAGAGTTTGATTTTAATAAGAGATGATGAAGTTAATTAAAGCTCAGCACTTGTGAGCAAAGAGAGGAAGAAAGTACTATGGGGCATTTCCTTTTTGCTTTGCTCCAGCTGTTCTTATCTCCAAGCCAAATACATGAGCCAAAATCATACATGCTGGCAGCTTTTCATTGCAAGGGGATCAGCTGTTAAATGGTTAGGTTAGTTTTGTTTTGCCATAAGATGGCAGGAAGTATAGTTTCAAAGTTTTCCACAGGAATGTAGCCAACCAGTTTTCACTGCTTTTTTATCACCACTTTTCATCCTTCTGCTTATAAATTATACAGTGAAATCCCTCTCCTTTCAGAATATCTCTCACATCTGAAGTTAGTCCTCAGTTTCTCTTTTTTTCTGTACCATCTTTAACCTTTCTAAACATTTTATGAGTTCTGTGCTGTCCTTATTAAAATGATTATGCATTAAAAAACACCTATGTGCCCTAGCAAACATGCATTTGTGCATGCAAATGAGCTAATAATTGGCCAAGCACTTAAAAATTTTAATATTCAAAATTTAATGAGAACACAATATATCTTTCAATATTTCACATGTTATTAACAGTTTCTAGCCTTCCCACTTCCAAGAGATTCAGTGAATCATCAAACCACAAGGTTTAACTCCAGAGAATTGATTGGTCTATGCTACAAACGCATGCATCTCTACCAGTGTATAAAGATTTGATTTTGCACTTAGGCCCAAACTCTCCCAGTCACCCATACAGACAATCTGTTGGTTCTCACACTTGGCTTGTTTCTAAAATAAGTCCTCCAGTAAACTGGATCACACCAGGACTCATTCCCATAGTGAGGACTAACACATGTGGCATTGTCTCTCTAAGGGCTGGGTCAACTGGACCCATAATCTCCTTCTAAATAAAACATACCACAAACAGGCTGATGTATTCGATGACATTGCTTGGAATTCACAAGTTTCTCTATGTTTACCATTTGGTTCTCCAGAGTGTTGAGCAGATCTTGAAAAGGCCCGAGTGTGCTCAGACCTACTCAAAATAAAAGGCACTAATTATATTTAGTTGCATCCTGCAGACGTTCTATAGCCTCCTACAACTGTTGGGAAAGGCATCAGTCTGTGTCTTCAGCTAGAAACTGTACAGCCAGCCACTGCACTCCATGGAATGAATTTGTTAACAGCGACAACATGTCAGGGTCTTTTAAGTTCCGTATTGCACAGTGAGGCACCTAATTCAATCTCAGCTGGGAGTATTCAGTAAATTAACAATGTGAAAGAGAAGAATCAAGAAGCTTACTAAATTATCTTTCTGACAGTCTCCAGGTGCAAAAGAAGTCAATGAAGTGAGGAACAAATTGTAGACAAAGATGCTGGTTGGAGGAGTCCAGAGGGATAAGAGGACTTCAAATGAACAGCAACAAGGACAGACAACTTCATGCACACCCAGCTGTAAAGAAGCTGGTTCGCAGTAAACAAGCTAGCTAGCAAATCTGTTTGACATATAAGACAGAAAGTCGGACAGTTTGTCAATGTCTCTTTAAATATCAGCCGTACTAACATTCGAAAGCAATTAATGGTGATATTTTGTAGGAAAAAGGGAGATACCTTGAACCATGAACTACACTGGATTCCGCTACATTTCTGGGAAAAGAGTGAGTAGTCAATGTGGATGAAATGGCAAAAAGTATATTCTTAAAACATTAGGCACTCTAAAGACACTAAAAGTAGAAAAAGTACTTTGCACTGTTTAAATTACATGCATACACACACTAATATATACATACAAATATATATATATATATATGTATATGTGTGTATGTATGTATATATATATGCATACACACACACAAGAAGGGCAGTATCCCAAGAGTGCTAAACAAAAGTATGCTCCAAAGCCAAAGTGTCAAGGGGATAAAAACACAAGGGTATAAATACAGAAGCCCGTGTTCCTTCCACAAAACCTTCATTCTGGGACTTTAGACAAAACTTTTAGTTACTTGTGTTTGTGTTTACATCTCTGTAAGAGAGACATGAAGACCTATGAGACAGGAGCGCTGGGAGATTTCACTTCTAAGCATAAATGGAAAGAGTCCAAATTCAAAACAAAACATTAGCAGAAGTAAGTTCAATACCTCATCACTTTGACTAACTCAGCTCTCAGAAGTTCTTCTGAGAGGATACAAGCCTCCCAACTTAAGCAATCTTCAGACTATTCAGAGCTGCAACTTCTTTTAAGGAATTTGAGACACTTGGGGATGACTTGACAACACTTGTTATGGTAGCAGGATTAATGGAAGCTTGTCTTAAGAGGCTGCTGGAGTATCCCTATATGGTTATACTCCTTCAACGTTGTTTGGGGTTTTGAAGCAATTTTTCTCCCTCCTGAGTGCTCTCAGACTGCCTCTTGAGTATTTCATATCTTCAGTTTGCTTATTCTCAAAAGTCGTCTAAGCTAAATGTATTATCAAGTCTCACAAAATCTATTTTAAATCATTTTAAGATTCTTTCCTCTCTTCCGCTCACCTCTTTCCAAAAGAAAATGTTCTGTCTCTGCACTGGTTCTGCGTCAGGCTGAAGCAAGCTGAGCATATATTTCAAAGATATCCCAGCTTTGCAATCAGATGTACACAGGTAAGGTGTACTCAAGTAGCTTCCAGGGATACAAAGTCAACCTGTGGAGACACTAGAGCATCATCATCTGGCAGAACAAACTGGGACACTAGAAACTGGAGTTCTACTCTGCTAATATGCATATGAAAGCTTACTGAAAAAGTCTAAGCATGCATTATAAGATCCAGTCGTTACAAGGGAAGATGCCGAATATCTTTTGGATAGTCATTTCAAATTACTGTTCCTTTTATTTTAAATATAGAAATGTCCTAATAACTGGCCTGACAATAAGAACCAATTTTGTACTTAACAATTTCATCAAATATCGTCATGATCATGAGCAAGACATTTAATCTTCCTGAGCTTCAGATCTCTTTCATACAATGAATATGAACACACAGTGCCATATCTCTTGGATGACAAGACATGAAAATAGCACATTAAAAATTGTGAGACACTCAGACATTTTGCTAGGTGGAGTAGGTGGAGGTGACATAAATATTTACAATACATAACCAAGTTTATCCCCTTGCTGGTTTTGCAGCAGTGCTTAACCTTTCCAATAATAAATTAATCATTAACTTTATAGAACAGCAAAGTGTTCCATGCAGTTATAAATAACTTCTACCACCAGATTCTCAGATCATGCAACATCATCAAGGCTGGTGAAGTCATGCCAGTGCAGGATTTAGTTCATAATCCATACTTCATAGATCCCATAGACTTAGTTGCATGATACAGCAAAGGACTGATTGAGCAGATCATGATAGAGGAAGGCAGTTGAAATTATAACTAACTGTTGGATTATTTCCTCTCCTTCTTTTATCATAATTATTAATGATTCTTTAATCCAAAGACTATGACAAGTCAGAGTTTCACACTGTCAGTCTAATGTGCTATATGCATCATTAACAAGATTATTTGAGAACTATTAACCCAAAAGCAAGGAGGTTGCATAAGGGAAGACAGTTCTGCTCCTGCAGAGGACCGTCCTTAGAGCCTTTAGACATGGATCCTCCAAATGCTTGACTGTTTCTGAATAGGCGATAAAAAAGATCTCTCAGTGCAGACTATCAATTTGTTGGTTAACAAACTGACAATGCAGGGTCAGTACTTCCCTTATGATGTTTAAAGATATGTTTATACAAACTATCAGTGTTCTGAGTACAGTCACTGAGAAAGGAGGTACATCTCTACTCTTTTTCCACCAATTTCCTCCTCATCAGTTGCAAATGAAGCAGCCATCAGCAGTCACTAAAGACTGATAACATTATCACCTTTAAAGAGGTCTCCAAGTAACTGATACTCAAAGACAGAAAAGAAGAAAGTTGTCTGTGTGATGAGATAGCACTGCTACCAAGTAGCAATCTTAAAACAATCTACCCAAATTCCAGAGTTAGAGTACTATATGCTCAGCAGTTGAAACACTGGACAAGCAGCCATGCAGAGAAGGGCACAAGTACAGAGAGCAGGATACAAGGATTCAGAGCAGAGCATTTGTTTTTTCTGTGACCTGGGACTTCCCACATTTTACTCGTCATTCTCTCTTGAAAGTGAGGGTTATCTACTACCACGTGCTTGTGACAGCACCTAGCACAATGGTACTCTTTTAGACGTGGCCTCTTAACACTGATATAACATGAAAGAAGCCTGAAGTCTTGTAATACTTGTTGTATCCAAACCACAAATGTAATAATGAAAAAATTAAGGAAAAGCCCACCTTAACATTACTTTCACTAT
>VWPW01002568.1:21476-62645 GCA_013389825.1 Crypturellus undulatus | reverse complement strand
GTAACAGGTTTCCTCCAGATGTAGAACCTCTTACCAAACACAAGCCTAACCTCAAACATTCCCTCATACGTGCTGTGGCTGTAAAGGCATTGGTATTCTCCAGGTAAAGCAAAGCTCCCTGAAAGTATCTGGCCAGGTGCAAGCTGAACTGTAGTGCAAGTCACATTCTATAGTAAAAGGAGCTTTAATCATAAGTATCTGCACTAATAAAAAAAACAGTGATCGCATTGAGCGTGAACAGACCTAGCCCTGACTGTTGGCAGACATGTGCTAAACTATTGGCCAGCATGCTGTTCAGTTCCCAAAAGAGGGTTTCAAATGACTTTGTTTCCTCCAGTGTTATTAACCTCCCTTAGAAATTTGTGAAGAGTTTTTCCTTAGATGATGGAGGCTACGTTATGGGCTTTGCCTTGATGACTCTTGGCAGCAAGGTTTCAGCTTCACCACTAGTGAATACAGTAGCTTTCCCTAGTATTATATTTTTTCAAACATAAGTCTTTGAACTTGTGGGTTATTTTTAGAAACCAAGCATAGTAAATACAGACTGCTTTTAGCATGGGTGTCTTGATCTTCCCACTGAGATGTTACTTCTTTTCCTCATTTTTTCTAAGCAAGGCTTCCTTCCAGCAGCCCCATCACTGCCCCTCCCACAGGATGCATTTGCCCTTGCACAAGTAACATCATAGTTATTTTTGCTCTGAGTGTTCTGCAATAAATTATCATTCTATAGACAATCCCTGTCCTGTAACTATCAGAATATCAGATGAAAAAAAAAAAGGAAAGTGTTAAATTGCACAAGACAGAGTGAGAAGGATTTAGCAACATCCAAAAAGGCCAGTTTGTTGAAGATAAACAATACGCTGAAATGCAGGGAGTATACCAAATTTCTCATTTTCAGTCTTATTTTTTGTGCTTTGAAACCAGTCTCCTAATCAGAAATAAAAAGTCTATTTGAAGAAAGAAACATGGAATTTGTTCTGAAGTTAACATTAAGCTATTTAAAAAAGGCAAAAATCCAAAATGTTTCCTAGACAGATCTTCATTTTTCAGCTTTCCAAATTGAAAGAGAGAAGCACACAGTCCAAAATCTCTGATAATTCTATGACTATTCTTCCTTATGGGATTGGATTTATTATCATGTGGCACTGACTTTTATGGGATGGTAATGTTATTGCTTTGATTTAGATTCTTTCCAAATACCACAGTCTATTAAAAACATCAGTTCATCAAAGTCCACAGTATTAATTTACCAGGAATATCCCCAAAGGAATTTTAAAAATAATTTTGTATTATGAAATCAAGCTTCAAACTGAACTAACAGAGATCTAATTATAAGTGGGAGCACAGTGCTAATTAAACCACCCACTTCAGCATTAAGCCCACTTGGGGGTATTCACATTGGTAAATTGCCAATTTGAACAAAATTGCAGCATATAATCTCCAAGCACTGGCTAACCCCACCTTTCTGCTCCCTTTTCTCCTTTGCTGTGTTCCATAATAATAAAGTGTGGATGGCAAGAAATCCAAAGATTTTTCAGTCCCCTGGGATATTTTCTGCAAATAACAATTGCTGTTGCAGAAACAAGGATCAGCTTGAAAACATGAAGATCCCAAGCTTTGCGCTTTGCATGGTTGAAAGTAACCTGACTTGCTCTCCAACTTGCCTGACCTGTCCCTGATGGCACTTCTGATGATATTTACCCAAGCCATGCCAAGAGACCGAGGAAGGCAGCTGTGCACTAATCTATGCTGAGAGCTTTGCCGTTTCCCAGTAGCCTGAGAGTTTCATTTTGGGAGGAAAGGCTCATCAAAGCCCAGGGGCTCTCCAGCTGCAAGTGCTGGCGCAGTTTCAGCACTACCATGGCCTGTCTGGCTTCTCCGGCAGCTTGAGGTTTCAGGAGGTTTCAGAATAGAGGTCAGATTCCCAGTGGAATTGTCCTAACAACCTCTGGCCAATCCCATTAGCTCCATGGGATCTGANGTGGAATTGTCCTAACAACCTCTGGCCAGTCCCATTAGCTCCATGGGATCTGATGGTATGAAAAGGGAATGCCATCCAGGCCAGGTAGCCTTAATCTTGTTTTCTGCCATTAAGACTGAGGGTCACTTATGTGATAAACAGCCTCTGAAAGATAAAATCCCCTGCCCTGCCCTGATACCATTTTGTTGGATTCTGAGTATCATTTTAATGCAGAAAGAGATTATGTGATTCCAGGTAAATCTGTACTCTGCTGAGAGATACAGCAAAGGTGATATTTTGTGGACTTCAGCTCAGAGGAAGGGCAGAGGTTGATATCATTTGTTCTGGGAGAGACATAACTAAGCAATAGATGCATTACGACTATGGGAAGAATGGATGGAGATGTGCTATGGCAATCAGCCCTTACTATGGAGTGGTAGCTTGATCTGTAGGACAGAACAAGGATAGAAAGAGAAATCTTACTAGTTCATGGACTAGTTCATGGAAAGAGATGCATGACATCTCTTTTTTCTTTTTTTTTCCAATGAAACTTGCTTTTCTATTTATTACACTGAAGTTTTTTACCCCTTAAATACCATCTGGGTGGTACCATGAAAAACTTTAACCACCTTCTTAATGGACAGATCAACACTCAAGACGGGACCTTTCTGACTTACTAACATTTCCATTCATACATCTCTGGANATAGAAAGAGAAATCTTACTAGTTCATGGACTAGTTCATGGAAAGAGATGCATGACATCTCTTTTTTCTTTTTTTTTTCCAATGAAACTTGCTTTTCTATTTATTACACTGAAGTTTTTTACCCCTTAAATACCATCTGGGTGGTACCATGAAAAACTTTAACCACCTTCTTAATGGACAGATCAACACTCAAGACGGGACCTTTCTGACTTACTAACAACATTTCCATTTATATATCTCTGGAGAGCTCTTGTGGAAAACTTTGACAGGTTTCTGCATTGTGAGCAGCAGTAAGAAGACGCACTGGGCTATGATTTCATATAATATTTCACCAAATAAACAGTATCAAGTTTGTTCACAGATTGGCTGAGAAATGCCTGAAGTGAGCCTAGAGAAGGAAGCAACATTAGTGATATGAAGGTAGAATTTTTCCCCACAGAGCAAGTGCTGAAGCAGAACTTCCACAAGGGCTCTAATCCAGCAAAGTGAAAGTTTCTTATGGTTATTAAATTAGCAAAGATCAGAACAAAATCAGAACAAATCTACTTCCCCATTAGCAAAGGGAACCAAAGGGAAAAGAAGTTCCCTTCTATACCTAATGGTACATTACTCTTTTCTGTTGGATGTGGTAGTCATTTTTTCCTGTGTATCTGTGTACCCACTTTATTTTCTATGCTGCTCTATGTTACTAGCTGCCATAATGTATACCGTATTTTTGTCTTGCATGGAAAAATTTCCATTTCTTGTTTGGGAAGCACTATTGTTTTGAAAGTTGCTGTATTTTTACATGCCTGCAATGCCTTCCTATGGGCCCAACAGACCATACAGAATTGGATTTACTTGGCATGAGACCTGGTTCTCAATTGCTTACAACCTCTCTAAAGAGGCTCAAATCTGTTATCCTGAATAACTTTCTAAAGCTTTATCAGTGACCCAGTGGGGAACACACTCTCATCAGGTTCATAGGTGACACCCAGCTGGGGCAACAGTCAATATGTATGAGGGTAGGACCAACATTCAAGGGATCTTATGGAGGAATGGGAGGAAAGGGCCAACAAGAAATTGGTCAAGGACATATGCAAAATCCTGCCTCTGGCAAGGAAGAACCACATGCAACCTCAGGAATGATAGACTGGGGAGCTGCACTGCCCAAAAGGCCCTGGAGCTGCTGTCCTGGCAGACATCAAGCTGGACATGATCCAGTGGTGTGCCCTGGCAGCAAAGGAATACATGAGCATCCTGGGCTGTACTACAATGAGCATAGCCAATAGAAATAACTACCCTCTCTTTATTAGACCACACCTGGAATACTTTTCCAGTGTTGGACCTCCAAAACAAGAAAGACATTCACAAACTGGAGCGAGTTCAGTCGAAGCCAGCAAAATGGCCGGGCCTGAAGCAATTGCTCTGTGAGAAGAGGCAGAGGGACAGGACTTGTCCAACCTGCAAAAGAGGTATCCCAACAGTGGCCCCCAGGGCACAGGGAAATTATCAAGAAGGGAATCAAATCTTTTACAGTGGTGCATAGTGGGAGGATGTGAGACAACAGGTATGAATTGAAACAAGAGAGATTCAGCTTGCTTATGAGAAAAAGCAATGTTTCACCATGACAACAATCAGCTGGAGGAGCACGTTGTGCAGGCAGGCTGTGCAGTTTCTGTCTTTAGAGATCTTCAAGGCTGTACTGAATAAAGCCCTGAACAACTCGGACAGACCTCATGGCTGACTGCTTTGAGCAGGGGTTTGGACTAGTGGCCTCTGGAACTCACTTCTGACCTGAATTATTCTATGATTCTTAAGCTCATTTTTTAAAGTTTCAGACAGGAGTTTTTAGCAATGTACAGGAATAAAGTGAGGAAAACATATTTTTTACACGCATTAGAATATATCTTACAGAATATTGTTCTGGAAACTTCAGTGCTCCAAGCTTTAGAATGGGCACTTCTTTCATATTTTCACTTGAAGTGACATTTGTGCTAGGGGCAGTCCTTTTGCTGTTCTATCAAAGCCCTCCCAAATCGTAAAACTTTATAAACCTTTTCTCAGCAACGAACAGTAGAAACTGGTTGGAAGTTGACAGTGAGTCACCTGAAAATGCCTTTCTCTCTTTGCACTGATTGCACAGGAAGAACAGTATTGAGATTCACCTTGGCTGCCTTTAGATGTCTACAGCGTAGGTGAGCTACTCAGCCCACACTCCTTTTATAGCACAGTGTAGGAGTTAACAGCTGGTTAGCTGAGCCCTGCCCTGGATGACTAGCCTAAACACAGAACTTTCTGTGGATTCAGATTAGATGAGCTGAATCTCATGACTAACAAGCAGCTATCTAGTCTGTATTCATTTGTTTCCTCATTACTTTTTCCCCATATGTGGCCAGGAGGCAGTATTATGTCATTTGATGTTTTCCTGTAGTACATAAATGCTTCATACACAGCCATTAATTTAACCTCACTATAAGGCTATTACCATTCAAATCTTTTAGGTGAAGAATTGCACCATCTACATCTACATCCATAGACATATTTGTCTAAAGGCACCCACCTAGAATCCCTGTCCTTAAATCTGAGGGTTTGGCTAAATGTCATCTGACCCTCAAACCTCCCAAAACGTGTTTTCTCAAATTTTCACTAAAGCAGTGCTAGATACATTTAGTGTATTGTAGGTCCCTCTTTAATTTTGCTCACATACTGAGCACAAAACTTTTGTTCTGCAAATCATGGTCAGCAAGGTTATGCCATTTGCAAACTGATAAACTGAGGCACAAAGATTTAGGTCTTGTTGAACAGTGGGAACAGTCATACCAATGTTCTTGTGTGGCTTGATTGCCCAATATTTCCCTACCTTAGAGTGAATGTGCACCAGGAATACTGAGGAGAGGTCCTGGTCTAATCCATTCCTTTACAAAAGAGTAGAAGCAAGTTGTAGAAGAACAACCAAATAATCTGTATTAAATATCTTTCTTTTATTCTTCCAGAATATGAGTGAATCTTGAGAAAGATTCAGGGAGGATTTCAACAGGAACTGAATGGTATGACTGACCATATGATGCACGCAGTGTTTGTGAAATACATTCCACTGAATGTGGCATTTTCTCTCAGCTCTCTGAACTGGTTCCCTCCTTGTTACACATCTGCTTGTAACGCATAAGTCATATCCTTGTTCTGATGGCTTTGGATGTTTTTGGTGGTTCCTCTGGACATTGCTGAGAAAAGATGAATCTTACGAATGAGGGAAAAAATGTAAATTTGCCCCCTAAATTATAGTTTGCTGATGTCTTCCACTGAAGCAATCTTACACTGGCTTCCTAATGCGTTTTTGTCTGGGAACCTAAAGGCAAAGGCAGAGGAACAGGTAACTTAAATGCAGGGGCTTTATCCAAATCATATATAAAGCCCCTGCATTGAGAAATACTCTGCCAATACAGCTGGGAGATCCTGGAACTACCTCAACTTTCAAGGGCACCTGCACCTGCTTGCAATACATTTTACTCTGGTCTGTTTTCATCAGTTCCTGATGACTGAGAAAATGCATCAGGCAATTCTTACTCCTGTTTACAGGAATTGTTTCACTGTTCTGTATATACAAGGGTGATTTCGAGGGAATCAGATTTCCTGAGCGAGAGGTTGCAACCCAACCATTGTACTGTACAGCTACAAACAAGTTTTTGAGGGATCTTTCTACTTTTCAGGTAGTTTAAAAAGAAATCAGCATGTGCAATGCCAATCACCTTTCAAAAAGATACAGTATGTCCATAAACCTGAAAAGTGATGATTAAGGATGCCTGGACTGATATAATGGCTGGCTGAAGTTCTCGTTCACTCCTCCTTGTGATCTGTACTGGAGACATGACATAATGCTAAAGGGAGCTCCTGATATTCCAAAAGCTGTTGAAGGAAACACCTCCACTTTAGAGTTTTCATAGGTGGAAAATTCCTCAAAGATTCCCCACAAAAATGTAGGATTGAAAATATATTTTTTGAGGAAAGCCAGCAAATAAAAAGGCTTTGGTGCTGGGTCCATTCTCCCCAAGAAATCTTTTCATCCAGAATTAATTGCATTTATGTTGAAGGGGGAACCTTTATTCAAGTTGCTGTAAATACACAACATTTTGCAGCTGCCAATCAGAAATATGTATTTTTAGAGACACAAAGGACAAAATAGACATACAGAAAGGAAAAGCAGTCTTACAGGATGTATTTCAGGTCCCAGAGAGTCATCAGCAGAAACTAACATAAGAGAATTACATTGCTGGGATTCCTAGTCATCTTCACAACAAAATAATAGAGGAATTCTACAAGGTGGTCCAAGTGGAAGTTTTAGACAGTCCCAGAGATTTCCCCAGGTAACTCTTGATGCATCTAGACCAATGGATAGGAACTCAGTGTGTGCTTAAATGTGCTGATTAACATCCTGGATGGAGAATCTGGCCATAGGCAGTTCCTGCTACACACCCTGTCCATGAGTTTCTGTGCAAGTTTATTTAAAATGTCCCTAAACAGATCCTTCTCTGCCATGGGTATCTAACCAGACACTGCTATTATTTACTACTACCATTTATGACCACCTATTTTTTAAACTGAGATGTAGCTTGACTTTTGTCTTTCTTTGTTTGGGGAGAAGGGAATAGAAATGAGGGAACAACTAACTGAACATGAAAAACCTTTGTAGTTAAGAAAAATTGTTCAGTTCTTAAAGATATTTCTGCATCTACTTGGTATTTTTTGCATATGTGTGTGTGTAATGTAGGTTTCATTGCTTATATAAGTTTCTGGTTAATATACTTTAAAAACTTTATGAAGAACATCACTAGTTGAATTATTTATTATTATAGATATTTCTAAGGCACTTATCACCATGACATCTGGATGCACTTTTTAGAGCTTATATTAGGTCATTAATTGCTAAATGAAAATGAAAAAAAAATACTGCCACCATCCTGCTTTGCTGTACCCCATAGCTGTAAGCCAAAGGAGGTGTTTTTGACCAGTCAGCTAAAAAACACAGAAGCTCATTGTTTTCGTTCATTGCTTTCGTTCAACCTGCACATTGAAGTACAAGTATTTGTACAAAGTATTTTTGACAAAAGTTATTTACAGAGAGAGGCCTCTTTTCCAGAGCACCCTGTTGTCAGATCCCAGAGCCTTCAACCTGAACCTACTGATGCTAGTATTTTATATTAGCAGAAGCCACACAGTCTGGATAACGAAATCTCATTCCTTAACCATCAGATAGATGGGAATGTTAGAGCACCCATTAGCTGTATCTCTCTTCTTGGGAGCCATATTGCCTAACTCCAGGCTGTGGGTAGAATATGTGGATGCTCTGGGTGGAATATGAAATAAACTTTCTGCCTGATGTTATCTGCTGCTATTGGTTAGAGATTTATTTCAACCTATTTTAGCTGTATTTTCCCCAAGACCTAGGCTAATGTGAATTATTCTGCTTCAGGCTAAGATGCAGAGAGACACCTTTTGCAGATTAGTCAATGCGCAGTAACTTGCAAATCTAATAGGAAGTAAGATAACCTGGGGTCATTCTTAAACACAAGCATTTTCCATGGCTTAACTGGAATGCTGTAGCTCATTACCCCAGGGAAACATGTCTGTGTATCTAAGTCATAAGTAAGATTTTCTTAAGCATCAGAGAAGCTCATCTTTCAGGGACAAGGAGAAGTGAGTTCAAATTCCACATCTTCTTGTGCCATATGCATGCACTTCCTTGTTCTGATTCTGGACTTTGACAGCAGACCATCAAAACCACTGCTGAGCTGAATCTACGATTTTGTAAGCACCAAAAGTCACGCTGTTCAATACAGAATTATCTCTGTTTCTGTCTCAAGTGCTGTATTATTATTCATATTGTGAAGATTTCTCTGCATCAAGCTGGACTTGCAGCTGCATTACATTCATGCTTTTTTTCTCTCCTTTTTTCTTTAAAAAGAAAAAACTTTTCACCTGTTTTATCTTACTGTATACCATATTAGTATACCATTCCTTACTACTCAGTAAAGAGCATTACCAGGTTAAACTTAACGAGCTGCTTTCTAAAAAAAAGAAGTGCACGAATTGTATTCATTCAGAAAATAATACTAGAGTAGTCATATTACGCAGAGTCTATGATGGACCAATAGCAAATATTTAGGCAAAAATATAATATTAGGATAAATCTTCAGTGATATTATAACATCTCATCTTCCATTAATTCCTGGTTTACAGACTTTGAGAGTACCTGTATCTTCATACTTCAGAGCCCTCAGCAAACTTGCCTCTCATGAAGATGCCTGTTCTTCTCTGAACCCATTTATACTTTGGGGTCCTGAAGCAATCCAAAGCAACTAGGTCTGCAGCTAAACTGTATGAAAAAAAAATCTGCTTGTTTCTTAATTTAAAAATATTTGTCTGAATTTTCCATGTGTCCTCTAGTTCACGTTAAGTGAAACAGTCATTCTCTAGTCACATCCTCTGCATTATTGAGAACATATTGAGCACTACCAAATTCCTGCTTTTTAATTTAGCTTCCTGTTTGCAAGCTAAAAAAAACGACTCTGTTTAACCTCTCTTCACACAGAAACCTTCATGTGCCTCTAAACACTATACTACTTCAACTTATTTGGGGATACAACTCAGCTGTTTTTTTTTTCAGTCAGGATTTCATATGACAAGTGAGGTTTATCATATCCCAGCTCCACGCACAGTGTCTCCTTCTTGAAAGCAGTATTCGCTGCAGTGAGAAAAGTCATTGAAGGGTGATATCTTTAAGGTCTGTGATATCTTTAAAACATCCACAATGTTAAAAGTAATCTATGAAGAAGAGTCACTACAAGGTTATGGACGCTGTTATTGGCCTGGACTACCAGCTAAGCACAAACTGTACCTTGAAAATCATAAGAAAGATCGACAGTAAATTTGACAATAGTTGACACAGATCTGAAAAAAAAATGTATTCAGAAAAGCCAGATCGGGAAAAAAAAAAAAAAAAGATATTCCCACTTTCTGCTTCTAGTTTACAGATTAAGGACACTCACATTGCCAAAAACAATGCAGTTACTTACTTTCTGGACACACAATTGAGCAGGTTTATGTTGTTCTTTGACTGAAACTTAACCCTGGAGAATTGGTAGTCTGATCCCTCTTGTCTTAAAGCCTGGTTTGTAATTTGTGAGTCATTACCAAATTATACAAAATTATACAAACACAAAAGACTGGAGATTTGTGGAAACTGGAAATAGAACTTCAGAAGAGAAGGAGTCAGAGAAGCCCTTCCCTACAACAAACCCTTCAAGAGGTGACATAGTGTTTTCCATTAAAGTCTCTTTAGTTATTTAATGCTGCAAACATTTTATATAGGGCTCTATATGAAGACACCCATAGACTAATGCCTTTCTAGGTATACTTTTTCCTTTCTAGACTATATAAATTTAGTCTCTTGTGTCTCATACTTCAATCTGTGAATTATCTTTGTGCCTTTCTTTGTAATTTTCTAACACATTAGTGGTTCACTAATTGTCACATGAAGTAGTCCCCAAAAGTGATTCATTCTGTCATCAAATTATAACTCTGCAATCTTTCCCTCCTGCTGCACTTTCCTTTCTCTCTGGCAGACCAACTAAATCTTTGGGTCCCAATGTGTTATTCAGTTGGATCGCTCAGAAATATTTTTATCTTTTGCTGTCCTGACAATATGCCTGAGCCCAGACCCACAGTGATCATCTCAAAGGCTGAGAGTGTTAATCATTCATGACCACTTAATCACCAGCTTCACTGCTGAAGCTGACAACAGGGGTGACAATTAGTGTGAATTACAGTGGTCTCTTGCATGTAAATAGTCTAGAAGATATGGAAAAGCCTTCTCAATCAAAATGATTTGGGACAAAAAAAAGAAGCATCTGAAAAATTGCAGTGTCTCGCCCATAAGGACAAGTAGATGTGCAAGAGATACATTCCCTTCCCATCTCAACAAATATCCTCACCAGTGTAATGCCCTAAGGAAATACGTTTTAACGAGAGAAATATTTGATTCGCTGCAACAAATTGTTTGGATTTAGAAATACTGAAATATCTTGTTACTAGAGAGGAGACAAAATGAAACACTACACTATATTTGAATTAAAAATGCCACAAAGTTTTGATCATTTGGGAAAAAAAAAAAAGTTTATTATTCCACCTTTTATAAATCCAGGAACACAAGATGTTCCAGAATTTAGTACAAGAGACAAGCCCTGATTTTTGCTCAAAGCTCTCATATCTAGACTAAGAGCCTCCTGGGAACTCATTTCACATAATAATTGCACAGGCATTAGACCAGAATTCCAGGGCTCCAGTCGTGTAAACTGAGCTAGAATCTGCGATAAAGAGAGATTCTGTAGATTTGCTATCACACTAGTAGTTTCTGGAAGGTACTCTGGACTTTTGATTAATACAGGGAAAACATTCCTTTCAGAAAGTAATACATGACACAGTAGAGACAGTAGCCTCTAAGAAATAGATTTCAAAGCAAGCAGAAGTTATTCTGTGAAGCCTGCTATATGATGGAAGCTCACAAAACCCATGATTTTAGCAATAGTGAAGAGACAATTGGATATTTGCATGGATAATAATGATATCCACGTGCTGATTTGGAAATTTACACAAATTAAGAGACATGGAAACCTTTATGGTGTTATTATCAGCTCTAAATATATGAGAATACTCACCTGAAAGGCAAGCTCCATCATTACAATGTATTGAAGCGTCCTGTCTCAGAGATAACACACAGCACTAAATGGAGCCAAGTGATTAGTCATTGATCTTCCCTTGTACTAAGAGATCTCATGGCTGGGGTATCCCTGGATGGGTATGAAAGGACTTTCCTGAGACTTATCTTTGCCCTCCGTGTAGATTTACCTAATAGCTGACTGTTAAAGAGGATGATGACTGTTAACGAAGACCAGACTCTGCCATCCGTACTGTCAGGTAGCACAGAACAGCTATAAACACTGTCGTGGACTCTTCTTCCCTTTTCAGGCACTGACTGAAACATTAAAGAGAAGGCACTACAGGCACTACAGTTCCTGCTGTGCCTATCTGCATGCAGAACAGATGCAAGCAGCATCCGTACTGATGCAGAGCAGTGGGCTTGCAAGCTTGCTCCTGTCTAACACCCTGGTTAATGCAGAACTCTCTATTCATGACTTTTGAAAAAGAGATTTAAAACTTCTTGGAGGATCAATGTAGCCCATGGGAAGCTGCGCCCCAAAATTTTATCCTGATAAATCCTGCATGTCTGACAGGGTCTGCAAGGTTTCCTGCAGCTGTGAAATACAAATACAAAACGATCACGTTCTACTCAGGAAAAATACTGTGAGTGAAGTTCTGCAAACAGCATCATGCAGTTTTCTTGTATTTCTCACTTGGGCATAGAAGTTGCTTTTTTTGTGAATCTCACTTTTTGTGAATGAAGCCACTTTTGTGAAATTCTCAAACACAACAAGAACTCATCCATCATGTTCCTCCACTACGACTGATCATGTGAAGGGTTGAGCAGACTCTGCTGCACTGATTTGAGACCTTCAGATGTTTGCCAGGCTAGGCCCCAGCATGCCCCAGGGAGTCTGCTGAATATACACTTCACCAGAAGGAAGATATCTCCAGTGTTCAACCTAAATTTTCCAGTCGGATTTGTCCTACCTGTCACCCAAGCAGTGCCTTTCCTGCTTGCCTACTTGCTACTGCAGTTTGTAGATCTGTTTTACGTAGTCATCTCAGAGAGGACATAAAATGCAAGAATAAAAAACATGGTAAATTTATCTTAATCTCAGCAAGGAGCGGCATACAGAACTCTGCATTGTATATCCCACACATTCCTCTGTAGTGCTGCTCAGATATCACTTTGATTGACTAGAAGAAACCAGATCAAATACTTTAGATGTAGACAAAGAGATGAAAACATACATTTAGATCAGTTAAGACAGTCCCTTAATTCATACTGACTGAATTTGAAAGCACTATATTGTCTACTCACAATTTTACAATAACAAAGAACTATCCTCCCAACCAGAATCTCTTATGAAATCTAATTAGAAAGCAGTCAGCACCACGATCAGCGCCACGTGTGGCAATGGGAACTAGGCTATAGCAGGAGCTGCCAAGATAGATTTAGACTGTGGCAAAATTAAATTGACTGGTTTTCATGACATTTGAGGCACACAGTAAACCCCCATAAATCTCTTTCTCTGTGTATATATATATTAGCATCCAGAGCATCAGCAGCACACATTTTAAATAGCTCAGAAATTGGCCTATCTTGTGATGTTTTTAATTTATTGGCCATAGTGCAGATTTATTTATTTTTTGTTAAAATGCAGGTTGTAAATGCTCCATCCACAAAACTCCTGAAACCATGCGCGCTAAGAATGGATAGCAGAGGGGTGTATGTGAAGGGTGCAGGTCCTCGAAGCCCTGGGATCTGGGGCAGAGGATTTATGTTGAATCAAAACTACCTTCAACACAGAAGTCAGAAGCATTCAATCAGGTACTTTTCCCTGAAGCTCTCCCTCTTTAGAGCCATCACTCAATCTAATTAAAAAAATGGAGATTGGAGTGGGACCATGGCTAAGGGAGGAGAGAGAAAGAAGAAAAAAATCCAACAAATTAAAAATTAACTTGCGTGCTGGAAAATAATTTTCCCTATAAAACATAAGTGCAGCTTCCCCCGTTGTTCTGGTAAATGAAATTTAAATATTTAAGCACAGTGCTGGCACCACAGTGGCTGCAACCCGAGCCACCCCCTTCCCACAGAGGCAGAGTAAATCTTTCAGAGCTGAAATAGCCTTGTTGCTCTCAGCTCTGTAGGGCTGCTTGGCTGCAGCATGTGCCCACCTCTTCTGCTCATGGCACCTCCACCAGCCCCAGGCAGATGGTGGAGAGGATGCCATATGGATGAGGCAGGTGGTACCAGGTGCTTCTGCTGGTGTCCCTTATATTACCTCAGATATAAGCAAAAGTCAGTGGGACACCAGCCTTTCAAAGAGAGTGTTCTGGCTTACTGCAGTCAGGACCAGGCACAAATCTCCTGCACTTTGCATGACAAAAAAAAAAAAAAAGACACCTTTCATATTAGCATAAGTGGAAAAGAGGTCATTGATGATCAATAGTCTTTTTTTTTCTCTTGAAAGATTAAACACCTAGAAGTCCTGCTGAAGCCAATGTTAGAAATAGTCACATGGTTCATTTAGAAAATCAGACCACTAATCAGGTAATAGCCAGGTTACCTGCAGGACCAGGATGTTTCCTTGGCATATATTCAATACTACTCTGTCTAGCCTGTTTATCCTTTTCTTTATACTTTTTTTTCAAATGGATTGCATAATAAAACCTCCAGCACCCCTTTTTAACTATCCTGTAATCAAACAGCTCTCTCTTTTTATTATTCTGCTAAAGTACTCCCTCTTTGAGGTATTTATCTTCTTGTACTCACTTTAAAATCTCTCCTTTGTGAGACTCTTCAGGGTCCTCACTTCTAAATACATCAGGATTATTTTGCACATACTTGTTTAAAGCTTAATTGTTTCCCCTTTCCCGGTAGAGAGAACTGGCATTGTGCTCTCCTCTGTGTTTTTGCCACTCAAAACTGATGAGGACTTTTCCATGCCTGGATAAGGAACAGACATAAGAAGATGGACAAGACGGTTTATTCAGCATACGTTACAGTGGTAGTTACAGATTTGTCAGAACAGTGACTGCTCCAGACTTCCTCTAGATAAAGGGGTCCTGATCCCCTGTTACAGTTTGGGCTCTATCTTCTTATTCATTTATAGTGGACTTATCAATGCATCCTATATGTGCGTAGGAAGTCAGGCAGAGGGGGCAAGAGGCCTGCGTGGATGAGCAAGGAGCTGGTGGCAAATCTCAAGCAGAAGAAGGGGGTATACAGATTGTGGAAGAAAGGGCAGGCGCCNNNNCTGGGCCCCACAGTACAAGAGGGATGTGGAGCTGCTGGAGAGAGTCCAGCGCAGGGCCACGAGGATGATCAGGGGCCTGGAACATCTGCCCTATGAGGTGAGGCTGAGGGAGCTGGGCTTGTTCAGCCTGGAGAAGAGAAGGCTGAGAGGGGACCTGATCTGTGTCTATAAGTGCCTCAAGGGAGGCAATGAGGAAGATGGGGCTGGCCTCTTTTCACTGGTGGTCACTGACAGAACCAGAGGAAATGGCCACAAATTGAAGCATAAAAAGTTCCACGGGAACTTAAGGAAGAACTTCTTGACGGTGAGGGTGACAGAGCACTGGAACAGGCTGCCCAGAGAGGTTGTGGAGTCTCCCTCTCTGGAGATCTTCAAGACCCGCTTGGATGCAGCCCTGTGCCACGTGCTCTAGGTGGCCCTGCGTGTGCAGGGGGGTTGGACTAGATGACCTCTAGAGGTCCCTTCCAACCTTAGGCATTCTATGATTCTATGATTCTATGATTCTATGATTCTATAGTGAAAAATGAATACATGCAGTAAACGTAACTATTTGCAGTTGAGAAAAGCCACTCCCTGTTCAGATCTCAATCAGGAGAGCACACTAAGACGGGTTAAATACTAATGGAAAAAAACACTTCTGAAGCCTGCCTGAAGATTTTGAGAAGAAAATCAGAGCACAGATGACATAGTTTACTCTGATTTGTCACTGTCTTATTCTGGAGCAGAATCCCCTACACTCTGGTGTGAAAATGCTGAGCTATGAGATCAAAATTGGACTGTACCCTGCAGGGCACCTTGTGGGAAGAGCTGAGTTTCCCTTCATCTTAGGTAGTCAGGAGCCCTTGAAATGAAGGCACCAAATACTTTTAAACACATTTAAATCAGTCTATCTCACCTCTCAAGGACAGTCACAGACCTGGCATGTGTCGAATACCTGATGAATGCTTCCCTAACCAGAAGAGGAAAAACTGGATGCAGCAGACAAAAGAATCTTCTCTTGCCTAGCCAAAGGCACTGTAATGCACTAAATATCATATCTGGGAGAAATTGAGACCTTTAGGTGGCCAGAGAAATATAACCTTACCTAGAAGTAACAGTAAAAGTTTTTAAGTAACTACATACTATCCCAATGGCTCTTGCAATCAGGAAAAGTCAGCTGACTGGGAAATTTTGGATAACTCTAAGGAACTGAACACAGATTACTACTGCCCCCACCATGCTGCTTCCAAACATGCTTATGCAAAACAGTTAAATTGAATGTTACCATCAAGAGTTACCAGAGTTGTTCAGTAGACAATGGACTGGTTATCAAGTCTTATTTCTACTAAGCCGAGGAAGTTATGCAACCACTTTCCACAGATATAGCACTTGGACTATTTTTGCATGCTTCCTTGCAAGCATTGGCAGTACGAGGAGAGCAATAGCTGAACGGGCCCAGGTGCCGAATACTTATAGGGCCAGTTTGATAAGAGGACTACAACATACCAAATAAAACGAGAAAGGCCGTCTGCTTCCAGTGCTGGTCACGATTACCCAGCCCCCTCACAGAGCTATATTCTTCAACAGCTATATTACACACAGTCTGAAGATAAGACTTTCCCTGAGAAAGCTCTGACAGATACCACTGTTTTTCTGGACCAAGCAAAGTCTGCTCCCTGCAGCAGCCAGCACAGAGTGCAGTTAACTTTATTTCCTGATGATATGGAAAAGGAAGCGAGTTCCTGCTGGGTCCTCCTGAGAAACCCTTAGTGCAGGTTTCAGCTATGCCTACACTCTGCACAACAGGGGAACACTTTTTATTGGACACTTTCTATTTAAATAAAATTCTCCAGAGCAAAAGTAACACGGTCTTTCAAATTGGATACTGCAGATGATCATTACAGTCTTTGAGAAGAGATATACGGGCAAATTCATGACAAGAAAGCATAAGCAAGTTTCAAAGGAAGAGTTTATTTGCTCATATGGGAGATAGGTTAATGGATTGAATCATTCATCCCCTATTTACTACACAATTTGCCCACACCATCTCCAGTAAAGCGGTGTGACAGTCTTCTGTCACCTGCTCATTCCCAAGTCATTGTGCTATGAGGCGGAATCATCTTGCAAAAACTAAGTCTTGGAGAATGCAAAAGGCCACACTGAGTAACTTTTATCATCCATTCTAGCCTTAAAGCATCTACGAAACTGAAGGTCTCAGGTTCTGTCTCTTTCTCTGCAGGTGAAAAATCAATAAACATTGATCACTCATTTTCACAAGGACAGAGCTGCAGTAAAAGCCAGCACTCTCCTTCCTTCACAGTAAAGGGCAAAAGCAAAATTCTCTGTTTTGTTTCTAACCTCTATATTTCCAGTCCAGAAAGCACTCTCCCGCTCGGATATATCCAACCTTTATTTTTGCTCCTGTGAACAAAATGATCGTGCGGTCAGGTTCAAATGAAATCCCAAACAGGGAACGGCTGAATTAACAAGGGCTTGTCTCATCACAGCTGTTCTTCGTGCCCCTCTAGGATCAGTAACTCTCTCTACAAATTAGCTTATAGGAGGACAACAGTGTATTTTTCCACATTTGGAATTGTTCAGTCACTACAACCCCATGCAGCGCTACAGGCCTGGGGCAGAGAGGCTGGAGAGCTGCACGGCAGCAAAGACCCTGGGGGTGCTGGTAGACAGCCGACTGAACACGAGACAGCAGTGTGCCAAGGTGGCCAAGAAGGACAACGACCTCCTCATTTCTGTCAGGAACAGTGTAGCCAGGAGGACCAGGAAGGTGATCCTCTCCCTGTGCTCAGTGCTGGTGAGGCCACACATCGAATCCTGTGCTCTGTTTTGGGCCTGTCCCTACAAGAAAGACACTGAGGCACTGGAGTGTGTCCAGAGGAGGGCAACGAAGCTGGTGAAGGGGCTGGAGCATAGATCTTAGGAGGAGCCGCTGAGGGAGCTGGGGTTATTTAAGCTGGAGAAAAGGAGGGTCAGGGGAGACCTTATCCCCCTCTACCACCACCCAAAAGGAGGTTGTACCGAGGTAGGGGGTGATCTCTTCTCCAGAATAACTAATGATAGGACAAGATGAAATAGCCTCAAGTTGCGATAGGGGAGGTTCAGGCTAGACATTAGGAAAAAATTCTACACAGAAAGAGTAGACAAGAATTGGAACAGGTTGCCCAGGAAAGTGATGGAATCATCGTCCCTGGCAGTGTTCAAGGAACATGTAGAGATATGGCTTAGTAGGCATGGGTTTATGGCTAGATTTGATCTTGAAGACCTTTTCCAACCATAATTCTATGATTCTATACTACATGGAGGAGAGGTTCTAGGATTAAGTGATTCTTGATTTGCTTTTCTTGACTCAAGCTAAAACGTTACCCCAGTGGTTATGAAAGGAGGTATACCTTTAGCTTAAAGATAGTAGCTTGGCTGGGCCAAAGGCCATACTTGTAGCTCTTGCTGATGATTCAACTTACAGAGAGGTATCTCCTGTATCTCCTGAGCTACTCAAGCTCAAAGCTGCTGCTGCTGTTGCTGTTCCTTGTAGATAGGAAATGGATTAATTATTGAAAATGTGAGATTCTATCAGAGGTGCATGAGTAATTTGGAAAAAAAGAAATTGAAAGGACCAGAGTTGGAAGCTGGAGGGAAAAGCTGGAGCTGGACGAAGGGTTGCAAACAACTTGGTCTGAGCTGCTGAGTGAGTGTGAATAAATGGAGCTTATCCAGTCTCTAAATGTGACAAGTGTAGGCCTCAATTTAGTGAGATTTTTATTATATTCAAACTCAGAAATGAGGAACTCTTCTTGAAACAGGCAACATCTGTGCATCCAAAGCAACTTCTAAATCAGCTAATCACTCTGTCAATTCCAATTTCAATAAATCACATCTCAAAGGGTCGGAACATTCTGAGTTACACTTTAAAAAAAAAAACAGTCTTCAGATCACCATGCTGCTTTCACCCCTTGCTCTCAGAAAGGTCAGGCTTTGAAAAGAATGCAGGTGAATGAATGTATAATATATAAATTCACAAACACAGACCTAATTATAGTGACTGCAACTATACTGTGCCTGATTCTTATGAGTTTCTTCTATGTTAGGTAATACTGAGAGCTCTTTGCTGATGGTGTTCACCAGAAAAGGGAAACTTCGGAAACTGCTGGTGATAACAAGTGTATCCTAATATCACAAAAAAAGCAGAGAGGAGGAGAGATAAAGCCTTAAATTTTTGCACATATAAGCCTGTCTTCACCTTCTCTGTACAACAAGAGACAAAGGTGCTTCCTGTTACATGATTGCATTTGTAGAGGAACAACTGTTCAGTTGAGAGCAATTTTACCGTTTCTATCAGAAGGCTTTTTGCTGTAGCAGGGATCCCCTGAGTTGTTTCAGAGAGCTCTTCAGAGGACCCAGAGAATAAAGTGAGGTGATCCTTCACAAATGTGCTAACATAGCAGGGTCACACAGCACTCAAAGCAGAAAACTAGGAGTACAGAGAGCTCTGCTATTTTTTTCACCTCAACTACTAATTTCCTGAGTAGCTTTGAGCAGGGGAATTGATCTCTTCAAGGTCCATTTTCTGAAAAACAGAGCTCCTAGTACTTCCTTACTACATTAAGAATGTGCAGTGCTTGGAAAGATATGCCCACATTATAAAAGAGAGGCTCCCCTCATTAAACACATTAAACGTTCCCCTCCTCCTCTGGTCAAGGAGATTCGGAGAAGTTTTGTCATTTTACACTAATTTAAATGAAGCCTTGTAGCTTGACATGCTGGTGAATACAACGAATATATATCTAGCTTCTTAAAGTGTCTTAAGAAATAGCTGAGGTTTAAGCTTTACCTCCCTAAAATCTACACAAGATACCCCTGGTGTAGACCTAGTATGAAATCGTGCTTCAAAGCAGCAAATATGTAACTCAGTGGTGTCACAGCTGCAGGACAGTCATGTTCCATGCTAAGCACTGATCATCTAGGTCAGTAAAACAGGAGGTAAAGCAAGTTCTGTCCTTTCTGCCCCTTCACACTACTTCCTGTAGTGTGAGGAAGGGCATCAGGAGGTTGACATATACTTTGGAGCAAGGCTCAGATGCAAAGCACTTACGCATATGCTAAAGTGCTAGGATACTCCTGCTGTAGTCAGCAAGGGCCTCTATACACGGGATTAAAAGCCATCATGTACTTAAGAGCTTTGCTGAAGGTGTGATCACATACACAGGTCTAATACTCATACAGACATATTCTGCTTTCACACTGATGTGAACCTAGAACAACTCTGTTGAAATCAGTGGCATTTCTTTAGCTTATACCAGTGTGCAATATCATCAGGACTTAATGCAGATTGTATTAGATTGCATTAACTGTCTCTTACTGTGTTTTGTGCTTCTGAAGATACCTCTGACAGAACTGTTAAATTTCTGCAGAACTGTCTATTATTTGGGACAATTGAGAGATTTCCATCTCTGTAATATTAATTTCTTTGCTTTTATCTGCATTGCCCTGAGGAACAGTCTTTCATCCTTGCAGCAGAGATATTGAGAGATTCCCTACTATATATACTGCTTTCTTTCAGCATTTGAACAGAATACATTTATGGAGAAGATATTATTTTAAGCAGAAAAATATACCCTGTTAGCCTCAGATGCAACTGTTTTCATGCCTTAGCTGAGGTGATGTTTCTTGCTTTTTCGTAGTAGTAGTTTTGGTTATTGAAAGAAACATTGAAGCAAAGAGATCTCAGGGCATCTAGTGGTTCACAGGGGAAACTACACCTTCATGCCAGCAGTCTATGCGTGAACTGACTGCATCAAAGAGCGGGGAGAGGATCCGAGCGCTAGAGAAGAGCGTTGCCTTTTCCAGCCATCAGCAGCAGCAAGCCTCTGGCTTCCATCACAAAAGTTCAGCCTCTTGAAAGGTTCTGCATGTGTCACTGCTAAACCTTCATCATCCCCATCAAATGGCAGTGACAGGTGCCAGGTACGTTGGAAGACCATGGGAGTCTGATCGTTTGTCCTCTGTATCCATCCCCAAACTGATAGAGCATCCCGAGATTAACTGGACTGTAAAAGCCTTGCAATTAATGCAGTACAAATCAAATTGTGGAATTATGCCTCAGTTTTGCCTGTATGATTAATGGTACATATTAAATGAAGTGTTTAAAATATAGAAATGCTACTTGCTCCCACTTCTGTGGATGAAAGTACAGAACATCAGTATAGCTGCCATAGTCAGGTAGGTACCATTCAATCTTTTTTCATGTCCATATACATGCAAATAGCTTAGCTAACAGTGCTGGTATTGCAGACTAAAAAGAACTTATTTGAAAATATTGTCTGTGTAGCCTAAAGCTACACCATGACCGTTCTCTTTCTTATCCCTGCATCTTGTGTGCGATTGTTACAATCTGTGTACCCACAGGTCCCGGCTGAGGCCAGGACTTTTTTGTTGCACGCATTAAACAAATAATAATAATAATAATAAACCCAGGACCAAATTAACAGTCTGAAAGAAACTGAGGTGAAAGAAACAGCAATTCATGTGTAGAATGAAATGTTTTAGTACAAGGAAATATCACAGGATATAGATGAGCAGGGAAGGCAAATAAATAAATGGGAACTAATTATCACTTTAAAGTTCATCATTTCCCCCAATGCCTATCTAGACTTCCCCATGCTGGAACTGTTACCCTGTGTCTTTTGTTGTACGAGGTAAAGTGCAGCTGCTCTGATTTAAATGCTGTGTTTCATAAAGCAATAAACACACTTCCGTTTTGATTACGAATTAGATATATACACGCTATAAGAACTAAGGAGTATTTTAGAAGGCTTGCAACTTCACAGTGCATCAAAGTTAGAAAATGGCAGAATCATGGTAGTACACAAAATTTCAGCTCAATTCTCTTGTGTCTCCATTACAACACACTTCAGTTCCACAATTGTGTGCCAATTTTCACAGTGGCCCTCTGACATATATTGTAGACCGAGACTGAAATGATCACCAAAACTATGCATGACAACTAGCAGAGAAGCTGTCAGCTACTGCCAAAATCTACTTTGGATTTCAATGTTAGCAAAAATGAGCCTGCAGTTCACCTGACCAAAGTTAGACTTAGAGATCAGTACATACCTACTGTTTTTCAGAAAAGCACTTGTGTGCCAGAAATGCTGCAAATGTAACAGGGAACGCATATGCCAAATACCTGATCAGCATGTCATAATAATAATATACAAACAGCTCCTTAGCCAATGCATCATGCAATGTTAAAACATGTTTCCATATAAGGGAAGTCAAGGCTGGTACATTTTGTATGTTAGCCTCTGGATGAAATGCAATTGGTTGTTGTTTGCACAGGAATATACTAATGCTGGTTGTTTGGTGTCTGCCACTGCTAAAGTAAAGTATCCTAAATGGTAGTTCTGCCACTATGTCAAGTCTTTGGCAAGGAAAAGCAAAAATGAATGGGCTGAAAAAGGCAGGTAGAATTTGGAGCACAAGTGAGTAGTGATGGGTAGAATTATTCAAGCTGCTTTATTACTGGCAATTAGTAGAACAACTTCTATTCAAAGGCCACTTGTTCTTGGAGCAAAGAGATTAGAGATGTGTTTCTGCTCTGGGATAATATACAGAAAGGTATCCATGAATTCCCATGTGAGCATGGATTTGCATTTCCAACTTGTAATTTCATCAAATGTTATTCTATTTAAATGTCACTACCAGTGATTGATTCATCATGCTAAAAATACAGCATGAGATGTGAATATGGAATGCACCTATTTTATTAGGACAACGGAGTCCAGGTTGGTGGCATATGATGATACTATTGACAGCAAATGCTTCAGATACAGTAGCACAGAGCAAAATGGAGTGCTTGAATTACTTTCAGAGTGAATATATTCCGGTTAGTAGGTATATTTAAAAGGACTGAGAAAGGCATATCATAAAACACAGACATAAAGGAAAAATGATTGTAACTACACAATCTGTGCTGGTTTGATCACTGGAACACTACTTGAGGGTGAAAAAGTGACTTAAGTAATTTTAGGTCTTATAAAGAAATACTACTACTATTCTTTATCATAATTCTGACTAATCTTAAGAAGTGTGTTTTAGTGTTGGATGCACCTCTCAGGATGAAAACTGATCAGAGGGTTTAGATTCCTGCTCCAGGATAGCTAGTGAAAAAAGATGTTGCTCATATTCCTAAACAGGGATGTGTCCCATGCGTACCTGTCCATTCCTATTCAGGCAATCTCTAATAAAGACTTGTGCATATACTCAGTATACCAATACAGCCCTCTCCTTGTAACTCAAGCAATCATTTCCCAGTAGTTTCAAACAAGAAAGAGCTTCTTTTTATCCATCAAACAAAGTTGGGCAAAGACCGTTTGCAAAAAAAGTCTCCACAAACATGCAAACAGATTATCTTCAGACCTATCTCTTGCTCTCTGCTCAGGGTTTTTTTTGCGTACATGCAGCTTTCTGTTGTGTAAGCAAATATCTGACAAAAGAAACCCCTAAACAGATCCTTTAGGTGAGGATTATCAGCACTCATTTCTCCATGAAACTGTTTTCTTGTAAAGGCATAAACTTCATTATGTATGTCCTTCTCGTAGTTTATGCTTCCTATACAATTATACGGAATAGCTCATAATAGCATGTAGAGAGTGAGATTGTAAAAGTGAGATCATAAGGTTATTTTGCAATCACATCAAAAAAAAAAATGTTGCTTAGTAAGTTCTCCGCAGCAGAACCTTGACGGATGCCAGTATTTCTTCTTGGCAGGATAACAGCATTCAATGAAAGGTAAATAGATTGGCTCCAAAATTACCTATTACTTGCTCCATCATGTAGGAGATGCTCCTACATTATCATCTAGAGAAATCAAGTGGATAAAGCATCTCCATCTGTCTTTTTTGCCACACATTTAATTACACACTTAATGACACTCAGGAGACCATCATTGCATAGGGCAAAGCTTCTGCCCAGCTCTTGTGCTGTATGACTGTCATGCCAAAATCTAACCATTTCATCCTCTTACTAAAATGTTCTCTTCTTTTGTTTCTTTTTTAAGACACAAAAATTATTGAAAACACTGAAAGGCAGAGGCCTTTACAGCAGAGCTGAGCATAAGAACGCCTCTGTTTCCTTCTGTGGCTGTGCACTGATTTGCTCTGCTCCCTTACAAATAAGGCAATAATCTTTCTATGCCTTGCTTGCTTCTGCTCTGTAAAATGGAGGTAATTAAAACACCTACCTCAAGGGAATGCCTTACACTGTGATATTTAATGGATTAACATTTCTAAAGCTCTTTGAAAGCCTTAGATGCGAGACTTTACAGAAATTCAAATTTCTGTTATCCTGTAGGATAAACAGGCATTTCTCAAGACCAATCCTTCCTTACTCTTGATATATGAAAGATGATAAAGTATGGGGATTGATACATCAATATAATTCAGACAACAAAAGGCAGTCTGCTTACTGGATTTTACTTCTAATAGTATCTTCCCATTTTCAACATCTTCTGCTCATAACTTAGCCTCAGAGTAAAAGTCCGAGTGCATATAAATATAATGTAGCCTAGGACCTGATGACACAAATGTATTTTTTTGAAACTCCATGACGGGTGTTAGAGAAAAGACATATCCCAGTCAGAATCCAGAACAACTGTACCTTTTTCCTTCATGCAATGGACAGGCTTCCTCCAACCTTCTCCCCATGACTGCTGAATGGACGCTGTCTTTCTGAAGACACAAGAGATGTTGTCTCTGAATCTCCAACCAAGAATATGTACAGATCCATTTTTAACTCTTGCTGTTAAGAGTTTAGCTCTGCCAGCAAGTGCCTGTAGACCTTAGAGATAAGAGATAACAGTTATAATCCTCTTTTTCTATGAATATGTAATTTAGGTAACAGTTGTATCTGCTGTACTGTGAATACAGGTACCCTTACAGTATCTCTCCTCAATTACATAACTGAAACCCCCTAACCGGCCAAATATACAAGTAATACAGCCAAAGTCTTAAACATACATCAGATCAAACAGCTCCAGAAAGAGGTAGATAATCCACTGCCTGATCGCACGCATTTCCACTACATTAGTAACAGTGGGAGGGAAAACCACCCAAACTAAAGTCTGGTTGTCCTATATATGTGCCTTGCAGCTCTTGGCAAGAGCGCAATTTTGGAATGCGGTTTTTAAGTATAGATTTTTTTTCATCCTTGCTCTAAATCTTCCACTACCTTCTTCCCTCCTTACAAAAATAGTGTGTTTCTGTTCCTATTTCTGCTTCACACGGACAGATGAAGTGAGTCAGATCCTTTTGTTGTTTAAAACAAACAAGAGTCAGCTAAAATGTCACAAGTATTCACAAAACTACTGATAAGATAAATAATATAGTTGTGCTGAAGAGGCTAATGGAGGCAAAACAGAACATCCTGGGGCTTAGAAAATAACAACTCTTCAAAGATTTGGTTTTGTTTTCTTCATAAAAAAGTGTAAGTAGAGATATTAGCTTTCTAATGAATAAAAGATGTTCTATGTTTACTGAGAGAAATTGAGAAATATTGACTTCATTTTTAGCAATGATGAGATTTATGTTGAATACAAGGAGGTGTGTTCTAGCAGGTAGAAGAGAAAGATGCTGGACTAGGCTGTCTAGAAGTGTGGAATCCACTTCATCAGTAACTTAAAGGAAAAAGTAAACACTTCACTAGTGAAGGGGAAAGAACATGCATTCAAGGGTTTTACTGAATAAGGTGCTATTGCTAATGTATTATATACAAGCAGACTAACGCATACAATGCAAAAAGCAAAATAGCTGTATGGGTGAAATAGATCTGATCTGGAAATATTCTTAAGCATGTGTAAAATTTTAAGTGTTCCAGAAACATGTTAGATTCAGCAAGACGACTTGCATCTTAAAGATCATTAAATGTCTATAATGGCAAGTCTAAGAGATGCTTTCTTTCCTTTTTGGAATTTTTTTTAAGTCAAATGTATGTACACATTGAAACCTCAGAAAAATTGTCTTTGCATTTTGCACAATGAAATGCAAAATTTTTGGCAAATGGTTGTGTATTACTTGATAACCAGGTCTACCCTGCCATTACAATTTATGCTAAATCCTGCTGACATCACTGCTGCTACAACGGAGAGGAATCTGACCTGGGAGGTTGACAAATATATTTTGAGACACTGATCTGGTGAGGATATAATAGCCAATACTCTTGGTCCTGTTCTGCTTATGTGCTGGTTTTGTATAGAAGTCATTGCACTGATTTCTTTGAATTTGCACCTGATTGACAGCAGTTTTACAGTTTGTGAATTTGGAATCAAGCTTGTTCTTTCTTATTGAATATTCGGATAAGATGATAAGTGTTTATTGTAAAAAGAAAACACTTAAATTTCAATCACTTCTAAACAGCAGGATTCAATGACTAACACAAGTTAGATCCTGGTCACACAGGGCATAACGCAGCATGAGTTTAACAACACAGTGTTAAAAATGAGTCACTTAATTAACAGAGGCACAGAGTGATTAGAACAGACCAGAATAAATGATAGTCAGATAAAAATACTTTCGCTATTTCATTCCTTTATTTTTTCTTTTTAAATTATATGGATTAGGGACACCAGACTGACAAGTTTCTTCATACAGTCAGTACCAGCATGAATACTGGTGGTGATAGACAACAGCTACATTAAGTATGCAGCGAGTGACTACAGATATTCATTTACTGGCTCTACAGATATTCATGAATACATTCACTTAATTTAGAAGTGAAATGTATTCTCTGCTGTGTACCTTTCTAAGTGTCAGACATTTATCTGAAGGCAAACAGTTTAGAAATTAGGTAGGCTACAAAAGAAATAGGGAAATACTACAAACTTTTCTGCAAGAAACTATAATATGATGCCTTTTCTCTCCCATATGAGCCTATGGATTCCTTCAGTTAGGTAACAAGAGTTACAAAGTGTACCACAGATGGAAAAGAACACAAATCATAATTGGCTACTATGGTGGACCCCCACAGCAGAGATTCCAGGACTCAAATAATATTAAGTGCTGCAAAGATGGCAGATGTGGTGCAGAGTAACTTGCAAACCTCCCACTGCTGTATGAAGCTAAACCTATGCTGATCAGTCTCCTTGTTTAAGAGCAAAATGCCATCAGTAAATGAATGATAACAGGAGCACAAACAACAGCTTCTGATAAGCTTATTACAGGCTCCTATGTAGCCGCAAGAGAATTACAGCAGAAGAGACTGTGATTAGAGACAGCTGCCAAAATTGGAGGGTAGCAGGAAACAAAACTTCAGAGTTCCATAGGAAATGAGATGAAATGAAATGAACTAGCCCAGCTGAGATAATATAACGGTATATGCATTTGCCAATCTTATAAATAAAACATTGACTTATTATTGCACTTCCATGGCGTGCAGATCCCAGGGAATTTAACATAACATGATACATATGTGAGGGCAGAAAAGGAGGTCACAGAAATGTGATGTTGGAAAACGTTTTTATGTGGTGTTTAAAGGGAAAATAAAAACAAAACAAAACAAAACCAAGGAGTATTCAAAAACAGACTAAAGTCTTTCTCTGTAAAACAAAATTCTAATCGAACTTGGGCACATAAAATATGTTGAATTTATCACAGTCATTCGGATGATATCAGACGAATGCATTGCTTTATTACTGTTTATGAATGATTTCTATGTCTTTTTCAATTTTTATCACTAATTCAATTCATTAGAGCTTGATATTATTTTCATTTTGAGATGATGCAAAGCTACCAGATAAACAGAAGAAACCATCCAAATAATGCAGTGTCTTGTTTAAAAACCATCAAGGTCTGGATTGTAACAGCAGGTTCTCTGTATTTAACTTCTAGTGTTTTGGAAGGAAAGTGAAACTCAGTAGTGTATGTTCCAAAAGGAGTGGGCGAGTATTTGATGAATGAACAGAACACAATACACACTTATCCTGTGGAGTGTCTTTGATGTAAATGGGATCTCAAAGAGTTTTATGAATTTAAATTACATGGAAGGATGGGGAAATTAAAACCCAGTCAAGGAAATGAGGAGTTTTCTTCAGCTGATGAGAAGAAAAGCTACAGAGAATATGTCAACTCTCACACAGGGTCCCCTATTGAGATAGGGGAGAGAAAGCCACAATGAACAATATACCTAAGAATTTCTCTCTACATATTCATATAAATATGTATATAATGTATGCACACACATATACAAATATACATATACATGTGTGCGTGTATGTATATGGGTGTGCATTTACAAAAATATGGATGTAAAGTTCCGAAAAGGTTTCATGCTGTTCATCAGAAATTCAAGGTTATAGTGAAAGGACAAATACACAAGATCTGTTTAAGAGAGAAAATTTCGTAGCCTCTTTGAAGGTGCCAGAAAGAATGAAGAACAATTGTCACTGCTCCTGGAAAACTCTGGCTGCCATGCAGATTATAAATATTATTGCTTATGCATTCTATCATCCAAACAATTTCCAATCATTGGTAACAGCATTTTTTAGTTAAGGCTACATAGCTTTAAATGCTTTATTAGATTTGGTTGGTTGTTTCACGCATCCTCCTTCAGGCAGGAACTGCCTTTTGTAGGTTTCTATTGGTCTTTTGAAGGACTGTCAATACACGAGTGGTTCAGTTAGGTCTACTGTCTTAGCAGCTGTTCTCTAAAGTTATTCAGTATTTCAGTTGCAAACTAGCAATAGACTGTGCTTTTTGCAGGCCCTTATAGTCCTGCGTTAGCAAACCCCATAACCAGTGGGATGATGAAAGCACTCTGTGTACAAGGAATTAAATGGAATCTAGAAGAAAATGCAGGTGTTTTATTTGATACGGTGAATTACCTTGCACCAACAACTATCTGTCCTGGACTTCATAGAAAAAAGGTGGTTATTCTGCCCTAGAAGAACTAGCTTGCATTTATCACCACTAGATTTGTCCTGTTGCTTCTACCCTCCCTCCACTACTGCTGACTTATATTTGCTGCTGTAGACAAAGGAGGACATTTCAGGCATGACATTACATGTCACACTCAGATGCTGACTACTTTTACTGTATTCCTGCAGACCAAAAATGTAGGGTTTGTTTGTTTGATCGATTGCTTGTTTTTATTTTCCTTTTCTTGGTTTAGTTTTTTTCAACAGTTTCCTGGTCAGCTGCCTCTGTGTTGCCAACAGATAAGATGTGATTCTGTTTATGTTACAAATTGTACTGTATTCCCACATGATGGATGAACCATGGCTAGCTACATATGTCATACGGTAAAACTATTACAGTAGGGAACACTAACCTGTGACATTCAGTGATATGGTTTGTTCTTGTTTTATTTAAGGAAACTATTTGTCAATTAATGTTTGGATTATTAAATGTAACAATGGGGTATCCCTCTTCAGTGTTAGATATCCATCTGTTGGCTTGAAACCTTTCTAATACTTGCAGATTTTCCACCCACTTGCCCTGCAGCAGGGAACTGAGTAATACCTACTCTATGTTAAAATACCTCAATGCATTTGGCCAGCTCCACTACAAATGCATAAAAATTCTTCCATCTAATATCAAACTAAGAGCAGCAAGGAAGCCATTAACTTGGCACATTGCCAGCAAGCTCCCCTGGTCCTTAAAATATAACTATAATGTTTGTGCATGTGTATGCATATATGCGCATATAGAAGCATAATAACCCTCATAGTTATTGAGCATCTTCTAATGGCCTACTTTATACTGACAGCTCTGATCTTCCCAACAGATGACTGCATTGTTAACGACAAGGCATAACCAATGACCCAGACATCTTAACCCACCAACAGGCTGTATGATGATAATTAAAAAGCAAAAACAAACAGACAAACAAAATTCTACTCAACACGAGAGCATCATCTTCTGATGGGTACCAGTGGCTACACTGGTACCACATCCAGTGGTACTGTGACATGTGTAGGGTCCCATTCTCTGTTTCCTCTTCTACATGTGCTGAATAACCACTGGATTTGGCCTTCACTGAGTAGCAGCAAGGAGAAGCAGTAAGGTACCAGATTATTACACAGACCTTGCAAATGTGATTAGGAGAAGCACTAATGGAAACCTTCCTCTTTCCTATCATCAGCCTGTCTGCCTCAGGTTCCTTGTAAAAAGGATAATGGAGTTTCTAATGGCATTAGTCATTCTTTTACGTTCAAGGAGTTTTGACTGGTAAAGGCATAAAAATAAACAAGGCACAGTACAGATAAGCACTAGGTAACAATTTTCCATAGAATTGCTCTGTACACATTTCCACAGCAAATGTCACCATAAGAAAGAACTATATAATCAAAGCACAAGGAAGGAAAGAGCGTAGCATAAACACAACAGCCCTCTTACTGTAAGATTTACTACTTGTACTTACTGAAGTGTAAAGAATGCACTGAACACTAAGGGAAGGATCTCCTGTGGCAAGATAAATTATGTTTCTTCTGTTTACAACATTCTATAGGATGCGGTGACTCCAGAGCAGGAAGGAAGGGAAAAACTGTGGGGAGAAAGAAGTAAAACAGCTCTCAGTCATAAGCGGAAAATGAAACACATAAACCTGAGGAAGGGCAACCTAGCTGAGGCGTTAAGTCGCGAGACACTTCTAATGAGGGAAAAGTCCCAGATTTTAATTCCTTCATTTCAGGCCCCTTGAGGAAAGTTTTAAACTGAGGACACCCACTGCCTTTATGAATACTTTATTATTGTGTTTAAACGATGGTGTGTCTTTCAACCTCCCCTATAACTGACTACTGCGTTCTCTGCTGAATTGAATGCTGATTGTGCCCAGCACGGTCGGAGCATGCCTCATGGTGCCTCAGCACCTCTCTGAGTCATATCTGAGTTGTCATGCAGATTCAATACAGTCTACCTGCTCTGCACAGGAATGTAAGCTTAGACACTAAGGATCCTTCTTGTGACCCAAAACACAGGCAGCATTTTTGGGCAGTAATTGAAGGCAGTAGATCTCAGTATTTCCTTAAGTATTTCCGGTCAGCTGACCTCTGTAGGAATAAGTTGCTTCTCTTTAGATTTTGTTAAGTTCAAACATGTTCCATTTAGTTCCAATGTTCTGTCAAATGCATTCATGTAATGGTGATCTGTTTGTGCTCAGCATAATTTAAACTGTGCTATGTAGGAATATAAGAATTATAAGCAGACCTCAGAATCTAAATTGTTAGGAAACATGAAGAAGATCCAACTAAAACAATCCCATGAGGCAAGGAACAGTATCAAGGTAGTCTGGATAACAAACCTTTTAGGTTTGTTAATTTCCTCAGCTACATGCAATTTCTGGGGGAGCTTCATGGCAAAATTCTTGCTACTTAGGTCCTTTCCTCCTATTGCAGAGGAATCAAGGGTACTGGAAAAGTAACTGGTAAAACTAGATAAACATTAAAGGTAAAAAATAAAATTTTAACCTAGTATTCAAGAGGCAGTCATGAGAACATATGCTTCATGAACACAACAAGCTAAAACCTACAATATTAACAAATCAGCGTATGTAAACTTTTCCAGAATTTTATGTTGTTCGATTCCAGTTTCAGCAAAATTATCTGCTGTATGTTTTTGGCATATTTTATTTCACGTGTTGCACTCGTGTGCTAATTTAAAGTTCTCGGGAAACATGTCTCTTCCTCTGCCATGGATTATCACCACTATGGCATCAATTCTGCTTCTCCATACTAGGGTCTTATAGGAGTTTCTACTTAATTTGAAGAGGTGTCATGGAACAGGAAATAACTCTGATGTGGCTACTATTCCTGCAGTATTAGATACAGTTCAACAGTTAAAGAGATTATCAGAAGCAGCTTCTGACTAAGATCACAGCCTGTTTTTTTTATCATATCAAGTGTAGGCTGGAAGTCCTTCTAAAGCATCGCCAATTTTGTTTGGTTTGCATAAGCCTATGGCACCACCTAGCTGTAAACATTTGTTTTTTTTTTCATTTCTGAAACATCTTTTGATTCAACCCTTGCAAAATATTTAGCTACTGCAAAGCTCAAAAAGGTGGACTAAGCAGTTGCTACATATTTAGCCATAGTCTGACCTATAGTTCACTGAATATGTTCGAGGTCTTCTGTACAAACTAACTTATGTCACAGAACTGGTATAAAATGGTTCATGAGTGCTTAGTTATATGCACTGACTTTGTTGTGATAGTTCAGCTGTCTATGCTTCACTTCTAAATACAAGGTTTTTCATCTGTTCTTTCTTTGTTAAAGCACAAAAAAAAGAAAAAAAAAGAAATGTAAAGCCAACCACAAAAATATGTTTAGTTTAGAGTAGGGATTACTGCATTAAGGGGCAGTAGTAGGGACAACTGCATTAAAAAAAAAAAAAAAAAAAAAAAAAAAAGAAAGAAGTTGACAAATAAGCATACCAAACCACAGTGGTTTGCAGTGATTTAAACCATTTGTTTCTTTGGGCCAAATTTGACCAAGAGTTTCAACTTCCCAGATAGGGGTAAGAAATATCATCCTGTCAAATGCTCTGTTTCTTTTTACAGTTTCTCAAAAACATGACAACTTTGTTTAAAAACAAGAAAGAACTTTTTTTTTTTCTCCAAGTAATTTTCCAAAAATTTTCCAAGATTAAATGCAAAAAACCTGAAATGCAGTTCCTTTAATAGGGGGTCAAAGAAGCATTCCAACAACTTAAAATTGTGTTTTGTATATTTTCTTTGCACAGATATTATTTTCTTTGTTAAGTTAAACCAATATTCCCTCCTTTTCTTCTCTGAAGCATTTCTTATAGACATCAAAAAACCAAATATCCTGATATTCAGCCAATTTCACAAAGCAGACTAGAGACATATCAAGATATATTAATGTTTTCATTGCTTTTGATGTATTTCCCAGAAACCTGGCATAAAAGAAGTGAAACTTGACATTTACAAAATGGATCTTTTATGAACTCCGTGGCCTTGGATACACTTACAGTCAGAGAAGATGTGTGAGTGGTAACAGAAAGGTCTTCAAGAGTGAACGATCATTATATCAGAGAATAATATTGTTTTTGGTGAAAGAATAGAGAGTTGATGTTTTGTTTTGTCAATATTCCTCTCTGGTAGAGTTCAGAAAACTCTTCAAGGAAGATACAGTACATACTTCAGAGTACACAGAATTGTTTGGAGGCTTATTTTTTCTTTTCTCTCTTAAAGATAGCATTTAAGGCATGTCAGCTTCCTTGTCTCTCTACAATGTTAATGCAGAAGGTACTTTTGCCATTGCACAAAAATAACTGCAGAGAATTATAAACAATAGGGACAATTCTTTCTGTATCATTATCAAAGGTGCTGCAGAAAAAATTAAAATGAAAGCTTGAGCACAGTTGGGACTATAGTTTCTCAACATGTAGCTAGCTCCTTAGCAAATGTCCTTTTCTTGGCATTTTGAAAGATTTATTTGGCAGTGTTTTGGAAGCTGAAGAAAGAAAAAAATGGAGGAAAAGAGATCATAATACTAGCACCTTAAATCTCATGCTCCTGGCCTCAGAGAAGACTTGCACAACCACGAGGAAGGATTGAGCCTGCCAAGAGGCTGTTGCTGCACAGCAACGTGTAAGGTTAGCTGTGTGAACCACAGAGAGGTTGCGCTACCTGCCTTTCATCAGCTCTGCTGACTTTGAAATTTAGATCCTGTTTTCCAAGTTGCATTTATTGAAACATACACAGTTTTTTTAAAGCTTAGAGTAGCTATTGCATTATCCCTCCCAATGTGTAAGCTCATCTTGACAGCTCTGGTTCTCCCAGCCCTGCTGCTGAAGTTTCACAGAAATAAAAAAAAAAGGGAGAAAACATATAAATAAGTCATGAATGTTATCATACCTTCAGGAAAGTTTTGGATGGAGTTAATGGCAAAGACTGGGAAAGAACTCACTCTTCTTAATGGTAATTTGGCTCACACTTCCAGAGTAAACAAGTGAGAGTAGCATCTAATAGGCAGAAGAAAAAAAAGAGCTTTTCTAAAACTTTCATGATTATTGAGAAACGCAAAATAATTTCCTGGATTACTACTCATCTTTCACAATTCTTCTGTCTAACTTTCCTTTCTGCTGCTTACCAAAGAAACTGCACATAGCGCTTTTTCTTCCTACCCATTATGCACTACAGCCCAGCAAGCCATGGGCACTCAGAAGGCACCAAGAATATTTTTGTTTGTCCTATCTGTTCTGATATAAGTCTCTTCTTGTGACAATGCTGTCTGTGGACACCACAGTGAGATAACTTGGAGAGTTAAAATAAACTTACAATAAGATTGGATTTAAAGGAACTTTCTAACACTTCCCACATAAATCAGAATAAACATTAACACATTTCTCTGACAAAAAGCTACAGTCAAGCTGTGCTGAAAGCAGATAGCATCACATGGAGAATTTAACCATTTAATGAAGATGCCTGAAAAGATATTTTGGTGTTTATAGTGGTCACCCCATCCAGTATTCAGGTCCTAGTATAAATCTACACGAAATGAAGCTTTGTTATGTGTATGCTTCATGCAATGGGCATCTGTTTGCTGCCTACTACACAGCACAATTATTGGATAGCTACTACAGTGAGAAATTGCCATTGTTTTCTGAGAGGAACTATATAGAAATTAGGAAAAATGCTAAGATAGTAGTTTGTCTTAAATGTTCTTTCATCCAGTGAACAAGAGAATTTGTTTCACCAGTAATGAATGAATAAGTGTTGCTGCCATTTAGGTTTATTTTTAAAAAGAGTTTTAAAAAGAATGCAGTTACCATTGGTGAATTCATTTAAAGGTAAATTCCTTAATTTCTTAGCTTAAAAGGACAAACTTTGACAGAGAAGAGAAACTCACTGTAGCACAGGAATATAAAATACTGAAAAGGAATATAATTTCTTCTCAGTTTAAAAGAGCAGGCATAGATTTATTCAGGGAATGAGGATAGTTATTACTGCCTTTCTGTACCTCCTGCAGTATGACATAGTAGTTTCCAATATATTTGGGCAGCTTTTATTTAGATCGCAGATGCATTTGGGTTGGTAAAATACCATCTGGTATTTATATTTCCGTCAAGGGAAGAAACTTTATGGAAGAACTTTGAAGCTAACATTCACTTCCACAGAATATCAGAAATGAGAATGGGTGTGAGAGGAGAAGCCTTAATCAGATAAAAAAAAAAGAAAAAAGATAAAGTTTTGCTTTGGAGACCTGAAAGTGTAAGTACAACCGTAGTTGGAAAACATCAGTGTGTGAGAGAGGTTGCAGAGGTTATTAAAATAAATGCCAAATGTTGCTTAGCTATAGAAACAGAAACTAATAAATGAAAGAAGTTGTGCCACTACATATGAAAAGGACATGGGAATAAAGATAACTGATATATAAGAAATTTGTAAATAATACTTTGATCCATGTTCCACACACACGTTCTCACTGAAAGTACCAGAATGACGAGTTTGCTAATATGAATGAATGCATAGAAAAGGAAAGTATATATTCAGTCCAGAAACAGCGGACCCAAGTCTGGTGGCAAGGTTCTTTAGCAAGTTACGTCATCTAGTCTTGCATTGTTTCATGTAACTTGGGAATAGGATATTATATTTACTATTTAAGAAATGGGTGATGTGCGATTCTGGCAGCCTCAGGTCTATTAGCTTGGCCTTAGCTGCCTACAAGACTTTATTCTTTCCTCAACATTTTTTTCTAACAAAATCAAGGTACGTGGAAAACAGTATAAAACATATCCTGAACTTAAAAAAATAAACTGTGCAGACTAATTAAATAGCTTCTTTGGTAAGATATACACTTTTTAATAGAAAATAAATCATATAAAATCATATTTTAAGAAAGATGGTAGTGGATGAAAAATGATTAAGAAGTGATGAGGATTAGGCTGTAACAATGTAGGAAACCATCCAAAAATGATGAAGAATGTCATGCTGAAAGAGAAAGGTTAGAAAGAAATGGCTAGTAGGGCTCTTCAAGATATGTCTTGGGAGTTCTCTTATCAAATATTTTCACTAATGAAGCTTACATGCTGATGAAATTTGCTGCATACACTTTACAGTCATTAGCAAATCAGAGGAGGTATTTGACATCAGACAGGTAGAACTGGATTACCACGGGACCGAGTAATAGAAATGCAATGAGAAAGTCTTGAACTTACAGCATAAATATTGGTACTTCCTTAGCAGTGAAATGACAGAAGATCCTGTATGTACTAAATAATTATTGCCTTTCTATTACCACCTATATGATAGTGTTTTCAAGGATAAATGTATCTATCTTGAGATCATATCAGAAGGAGATTTTCAGTAGCAAAGAAGGATTGTACTGAGGAAAGATTAATTTTGTGATATGATATGGAGATTTAAGAAGCTGTGAGGATGTTTCCTGGAATGCAGCTCTAGTATCCGGCTGAAGAAAAAGGTTTTCTTCTTTCATAATAGTGGAAAAATGCAAATGGGTCCCATTGGATTACATGCTAAAATGAGCAAAGTGTGCTATGTTTATTGGCCCTTAAGAGTCTGTGGCATTGCTGTGTAGCTGAAGGCATACAGGAATGGCTTTGTCTAAAGGCCAGAACACTTACAGGGCTCACTGCACCCAAAGAATTGGAAAAAGCAGTTCTAGTTGCCCAAGAGAAATAATGACTTAAAGTAGAACAAGTGCTAATAACTTGTTCTACTTGTTCGTGCTAATAACATCTCTGATAAGAGCATACATCTGATAAGAGCAGTCCTGAAGAGGTGTTTCTTTTTCATCTGGTCAGAGGAGGGATATTCATAAATGCAAAGCAGGGGAAAGATGTATGTAAGACAGATGTCAACTTACACATAAACTGATGAATAAAGATTTTTTAGGTGGAGACTTAGAAAATTTATAGCCATAAGACCCTTGAGTTTCTGAATCATATTTCCATAAACAGCAAAGGTGCAAGATTGTGATGTGGCCATTTGCAACAGCAAGGAACTCACCTTGATGACCTTCTAAATCCTTACAAGTCCCACTAAATTTCAAAGGAAAATACAGCTTCCTCCCATCAGCTCCTTTCTTTTCTCCACTGACATGTACAGCTGTCATTATTGGAGGTCAAAGCAATCTGAAAAGGAGCCAAAGAGGTGCTAACAGGCAGTGAGACAGAATTGTAAAACTGCAGCCAGCAACTGGGAGTCTCTTGGGAGGATGAGCAGAGAGTCTGAAATGCTGGTGGCTCTTTTTTTGCTTTCACCTCTGCTGGATTATTTATGGTTTTAGAATTAACTTTTGCATATTCTCCTTCTCCAGAAACACAGCCTGCATGTGAATTGAATAAGGTCTTTGTAAACTTCCTCAAAAACAATTTAATATCTTAATCATGAATAAATTAAAGAGGGCTAGGGGCATATCTTTCCTACTAGTCCAAGGACAAAGATTTTTCTTCACTTTAGCAGGAGCAAAATTGGATCAAAGGGCTCAATACTTTGCAGCCTTGTTCACTCATGCAGTCATTTTCCAGTGCAGGATGATGGTGAATTATTGTGTAAGGAAGAAGCCAATAATGAAACAACTTCTTGGATTATATTTTCTACTTTAAAAAAGGACTCTCTGTACCCTTCAGACAAATTGTATTAACATATAGCATGAGTTGTTAAATAGTTTAGTCCTTCTGAAGCAGCCATCGCTAAATTGCCCTTTTCCAAGAGGAGCATGGTATGCAAAAAATTTTCCTTAGGTCTGACTGTTTTATGGAAAATTTCTGAGTAAAGCTTTTATGTCTTTTTGTTACATTTTGCATTATTTTCAAATATATAAATATAAGGAAATATATGTGGGGGGGAAAAGCTACAAACACTCATCTCGTTTGAGGTGACAATATGGAAATGAACACATCTAATACATTCTCAAAAGACTTTCAAGGTTTCAGACCAAAAATGATAGAGTAGAATGATCCAAAGATAATATTTCCTTTATTATCACAAACGTGTTCTGTTCCAATAAAATAAAGCAGATTTAATTTGTTTCAATCATTCTTAATCAGTATTTTAATCAGCTTTGTTTTACCTTGCATATTAATCACCTTTAAAAGAAAATTTTAATATGACTGTAGTCTAGATTTTAATTTTCTATGCTAGTCAAACACTTCAACAGCACAAACTGCACTGAAATTTCCAGAACGTTTCTTTGCTAAGAATTTCCTTTCCCTGGCCCACTATCAGTTAATGATTTACAGAGAGCGGAACCACTCCTCCTGGGTGGAGACCGAGATGCAGGACTCACCAGGTCCTGCAGGATTTGGTGTCTCTCTTTTTCACCATTTCTGTCTCTTTCCTACATCTCTCCCTGAGCCTGAATTCTGTTCCCTACTCTGGACCCAGGCAAGTTTTGCTGTTAGAGAAGTGATGAGACACCTTTCTCCCGTGACAGAAAAAAGGGGGGATTCTGTATCACACTACTGTAACAGTTTCAGTGCAGCATTATTTCTTTATCAGCCCTAAGAGCTAAATAAGTGAAACACTGGCGTAGTTGACAAGTGGGCAGATGATGCAGCTGCACTGTGCCAGGCGCTTGAAGATCCCAGCTACAAGCCCACGAGGGGAGAAGACAGAGCCAAGCACTGGCAGTAAAATTAAGGAAGGATTCTCATTTCATGTCCTTGATGATGGCTTCTGTTTGGTCTGTGTGGCAGCTAGCCCATCGCTCCTCCCAAAACTGAGACAGCAGTACATGCCACAGTGCAGATCCCAGCGCTGGCTGTGAAGTGGTAGCTCCAGGATCAGAATATTTTCATCAACGTTTTGCTGCACCCATGCAAATTATCCTTGCCAGGCTGCAGGTGCTGTGGCATTAGGTCTGTGCTGCTTCTGATGTGGGTTGGCACCTTTGCAGAGCCAGGCAATGTACGATGTGACTATATCTGCTCCATCAGCTCAAGCAGGGTTCTGACCCTGCTGCATTGTGCAATAAGGACAGTGTGTTCAGCACGAAAAGAGCAGAGCTATTCTGTGGAAATCTTGCTGTAACACAAGCATTTTAAAGTGGGTCTTCTTAAGTAAACAGAAAGAAAAAGAGGTTTCTCTGAGACATCAACAGATGAGGCACAGAGCTGCTTTTGTATTTGACCCAAAGTCATCTCTGATGATACAAAACTTATTTCTGGAGAAGGGATCTAGCCTACTTCCTATCACCCACATCTTTGCCAAAGGGCAAAGCAAAAAAAAAAAAAAAAAAAAAAAAAAAAAAAAAGCATGCAATGAAGCTTGTGTAAATGAGTGAAGGTAAAAAAATTAGGTTATTGTAATTAAACTAATGTGAGAATTTAATCAGACTGATTAAGTCCATGTTCCTTACAAAGTAAGGGGAGAAAGGAACTAGGAAGGAAACTACTTTGTTTAGTTACCAGAGCTTGTTGCTATAGAGAATTATGTACTGCTATTGGGATTGGTGCACAGCCAGATTCTGGCCAAACCAGTATAGGGAGAGTCAAATCATTTCCATATTGGAATTAATGTTGCAAGTTCAGCTTCTGAAATTACAGATAAGGAGATGATAGGCAGTGGCTTTTCCAAGAGGCAGTCTAACACGAGGAGAATGCAGAGCTCAAAGAATCACCTGTTCACACGACAATAGTAGGACATCTCAAGACCTTCTGCATCTTTGGGTAAATGGGATGGCTTTTTTTTTCCTTTTCTTCCCTTAAGTAATATGTTTTTCACAAGTTACTGTGTTGGACTGGAGATATAGCTGCTCTTACATAGACAAAATGGTCTTGTTAAAGCACCCTGGAATCTCATGGAGCAATTACACAGTTCAATTGAAAAACTGCAAAATCCTTACAGAAATTTCAGGTCTCTCAGGTTTTATGGATGTTTGGCTCCAGGTTTCTTGACTGTGGAAATCAGTTTCAACTATATCTACAACCTAAGGTGAAAACTAAAATCAAGTATCTCATTTTCCCTCTTCTGTTCTGTCCTTGGTTCATCCTTCTCTCTCTCTCCTTTTTCTGTCTTAACAGAAAGGCTCAGCCTTCCACACAGGTAGCATATGAGAGGGCTGTGTTTGGAGATGAAGGACTTTCACAACAGCAAGATGCAGTCTTACAGGCAGTAGCTGCCAAACATTATTGGACGCCTTTTGGAACAGCAATATTTCATCAGGATAAAGTTATTTTTCACAGCCAGGGGAGCATTTACCACTGCTGCATATTTTCCACTTACAGCAAAGCTGTCATCATGAGGCAGCTCTCTGCTGGCCAGGATAGAAAAAGTTTCCCAGTGAGCAAGGGCTCCTGACTCCAGTGAATCTTCATACAGGTCACAGAGTTTACATCAGGCCAGCCTGTTCCACTTTTGATTTTATAATTTATTTTAACCTTATACTTTATACTTTTAAACTGATGCTTTAACCTTATACCTACAGGTTTTTAACCTGAAATAACTGGGTAAGGAGACCAGATTTCCAAGGCTGGGCTCCTAACAAACAAATCCCTGGCCACAAGGAAATACAAGGTCAATGGAGGGCTCTGAATGCACCCTGCCTGTGAAACTCATTCTTACCTCTCCACAACAGTATTTCAGAGACTGAGTGGTTAGTCAGTCACAGGGGCTGGGCAATTACCGCCACAGTGAATGAAAGCTTTAAAAGTGTAGCTGCTGCAGAAAATAAAGCCTGTGACCTCTCATGTTTAGTGGGCATAGTTGTCATAACTTTTGAAACCTCTGCCTGATGGCTTCTCGGAGGTTAGCCTGAGTGTCCTTGTTCAGTTAGCTAGTGTCTCAAGGGCTCAATTTTCTGTAACCTTACAGATTATTTGTAATCGCTGATGTGAAAGAGTGAAAGAAACTAGGAGTCTCTTCTACAAAGACAGCATCTCAGGTCCATTTTTACATCCTGTAAGTGACTAAACAAGGCACAATAAAATAAGGATCCCCTGACTGGAAGCTCAAAGAAAGCTTTTCCAAGGCATTGTCATCATTCTCTTATAAAAAATATAGTTTAGAAATTGGCCATAGGGAAAGTACTGGGGAAGAGATCAGAGCAGGGAGTGAACCTGTTAACAGCTCCTTCCTGTCTTCCTCTTACAAGATGATAGTGGAAGATGTGAGAGAAGGAAATATTCAGTGAGACTTGGCTTCCTTGCACTTACTTCTTGTGATTTACAAGAACTGAACAGGATTGTATTGCCTAGGGCATCTGAAGTGATAGAGAAGTATCTGTGAAATGCTAAATCTGGAAGTAAGCTACAGTGTCTGCAAAAATACAATCTTTGGTATAAACATCTACAAAAGAAAAAAGCCAGCAGCCCACAAAGATGCCCTAATGCCTTTATTTTTGTTTTATTTATTTATTTATTTATTTGCCTTACAACTGGCAAAGGTCTTTAAATACAAATTAACTTTCTCTGTGTACTTTTTAGCACAGTTTCATTTACATTGAGGGTGATGCTTTAGCGGACTAGAGGTTGACTAGTTTTACTGAAATAAGAAAATAAATAAGCAAAAAAGAAATTCCCTCACAGGTAGATTAAGATGCCAGCTATAAATGCTATCATAGCCTTGTGAAAGTTTTTGAGCCTACACAAAACTTAA
>VWPW01002568.1:3277-16852 GCA_013389825.1 Crypturellus undulatus | reverse complement strand
CACCACCTCCCCTATCACCCAGCGGGGCGGCCGTGGGGGCCGCGCGGAGCCCCCGCCTTCCTGCGGGCGCTGCGGGAGGCCGCGCCGGGCCGCGCTTGCAGCACCGGGGCTCCCGTGAGGGCTCCCTCCGCCGCGGCTCAGGTGAGGCGGGGGCGCCGGGTGGCCCCGCGTTAGCGCGGTGGTGCGCGCCGCGCCGCGGGGCGGCCTTTAACGGTCGCTGCTCGTCGGGCTCCATCTCCCACTCTGCCCATCCCGACCCGGGTCGCCTTGTGCTGCGGTGTCACCTGCGGCATGAGGCCGCGCAAGAGCGAGTGTCCCCACGGCGGGACTGCGGGGCGGGCTGCGATCCGGGATCGTGCTCAGGACAGTTCAGTTTGTGCCTTGCAGTTGAAATTAGGAAAATGGAAATTATGGAAGCCTCCATTTAACAAGCCGGGCTTCACTTGGTGGTTGTTTGTTTGTCTGCTTTTTTATTGCTGCGGGAAGTTTGGATTTAAGAATCCCTCTGCACTAAGTGCCTGTAATATACTAGTAATATACCAGGACTTTTGGTGGGATCCAGTGAAAGTGGATGTTCTTCTGCTTTGTCCAAATCTACATTACAAAAGTGATCTTTCATACTCTTTGAGATCTTTCGTGATGTTTCAGATTATGAAAGGTTAAGTAAGTGATCTACATAAGAACAAAACTAAATATGGAGTAATGTATAGTTCTATGCGCTTGCTTCATTTTGTTTTAAATGTAAGGGTGAAATTTCAGTCTCATTTGCTGGACCAGTTCTGCATGCTCTCTATACAAAACAGAGATTACACAGTGGCATTTAATCTGCTGAGGTTAACTGCAGTTTGGGGAGGGGAGGGGGAATTAATGGATAGATATGTTCTGAGTGGTCCTCTAAGCTGTTTGTCCAGGTATTTGCATGGAATAAATGTCAGTGTTGCCCAGATCTGGCTTCTCCTGGTTTGGTATCAGGTATCTCAAGTGAATTCACTCTCTTAGTGTCAAAACGCAGGAGAAAAAACTCCACAGCAAGACACAGATTCAGTAACTGCCAGAAGAAATGGGACATGACATGTAGAGTAATCCCTACTGACACATGATTTATTGATTTACTTGTGACTGTGTGACTGGCTTTAATATGCAGAAAATAAACTAAAGGTACAAGTGACAGTTTTGAAGTCACCAAATTGAATACATTCATTAACATTTATTTATGTGCAGATTTTGTTCATTTGACTCAGTTATCTAGGAAGCATTTCTTTTGTCTTTTTCCAAACTGTATGTATTTCAATAAATTCTGATCAGAATTACTTTATATTACTTCCTATGAATTGAGGGGCTCTAACATGCTGTCAAAAATACATTTGAAAGGTTGATTGCAGTGTCCAGCCCTGAATTTAGGGGAGAGAGTGACAGTGGTTGGAATTGCAAGATGAATGACTTGTCACAACTACTGTGCCATACACTCAAGAACCCTGGAGCACTGGCTGAAACCCTGCTGGGCCTGAGAAGCAAGCTAATGCCAAAGCAAACACAGTGCAAACTTAGTGACTGTAACGCTGTAGCCTTTGTCCGGATCTCTATCTTGCCTGGGGCTCCACCTGTAGAGAGAAGGAGTTAGTGGTGTCCCAGGCACAGAGGACGCTGAAATGTTGTCTGACTTTGGGCATTCAACTGTCCGGACATTCAAAACAGTTTGACTGTCTCCAGGATTGCATCTGAAAATGGTTATGGATTCTCTTTAGTTTCATGAGCTTTTGTGAGGTGAGGGATGGAAAGGGGAGAGAAGTTAAGTTGCATTATATATTTCAGCCCCTTTTAAAATGATCTGAAACTCCCTTAAATTTCTGAGGCAGCTGCAAACTCTAACGCAGGAGTTTCAGGATACCACCAAAAGGGCATCCAGGGTCCTCCCGTAAGCCTTTAGGTTAGTTTAGAATCAAGGGAGGTCAGTGTAGCTGTCCTATATGTATTGTGTGGTGAGGGGAACATATTATGGTCTTTTTAGAGTATTCTTGCACCCCTTTTAGTGGGAGATATCAGCACTCGTATTATCTGGTTAACATCTGGTATTCACCATTCTAAGTAAAGTTTTCTATGAATGCATGGTAAATTACTCCTCACAACAGAAAAAATATTTTTATGTGTTTTTGTTGCCCAGTAAGGTATTATATTTTCTCTACAAAATATATAGTGAAAATGGTGTGAAAGATGTGAGGTGTTATAGATGTGAAAGGTTACTGGCTAGCTAACTAGACTGAGTGAATCTGAGGCTGTGAAAATGTAGATAACTCTTAAAGGTAAAAAGAGATATACCCAAGAAGCTAGCCACAAATTCTTTACAATTAAAACACGAAACTTGATCAGATTATATTTGAACTGTCCACATTATATATATATATATATTATATATGTCCAGATTATATTTGAATGTCCACATACTTGAATTTCTTTAGATCTCTGCACTTAAGATACAGTTGTCAATCTTGGAGATGTGACTTTCATGTTGCACAGGGTAGAGTCAGGGTTTTCTTTGGATAATAGATAATGACAGGTAGCAAGAGGCACTGTGAGAGCATCATGTATTTTCATGCTTTTTTTAAAGTTGTGTATAAGCATTTCTTGACTAATCCATATTTAACAAAGGAAAATCTGGTGCCATTCTGTTACTTTGCATATATTGTAATACCCCCCCAAATGGTATTCTTGAATTAAAAAATGTTATGCGGGATTAAGTTTTTCTACTACAAAAATGTATTTTCCAGTACAATAGGAATATGTCATTTGTATTTTCTTATTGTAAGTAGAAATTTTTCAGGCAAAAAAACAGTATTTTGAAAGAGGAGGAAATTAGAGTGTTTTTAAGGTAGCTTAAGGTTGCTCAAGAGCAATAACACTAAGGAAATGNTTTTTTTTTTTTTTTTTTTTTTTTTTTTTTTTTTTTTTTTTTTTTTTTTTTTTTTTTTTTTTCTTTTTCTTTTTTCCTCTTGCAAGATGTATAATTTCCAATAAAGGGCTTTGGCCTCCTGGGATGAAGTTTTATTTCAGCATCTTCCAGCTGTTTGCTAGTAGATCATGTAACTCTTGAACACAATCACCTGAAACTTTCTGTGGCATGAATTAAGTCTTTGCTGTAGGGATAAAGAGAAGAGCCCAGTTTGGCTAAAAGGGTCTAATATGGACCTTATTTTTGGCCAGTCATGTTAGATGCCCTCTGTACCCTAGAGCCCCATTTTGTGGGGTGCTGCTCATAGTCCAGGAGCAGCACTTTCTCTGCCAAAAAACAGAACTGTGGTGTTTTGTTTAAGGTCTGTGCTTATGCTACAGCTGCAGAGCCCTAAGAAAAGCATTTGTCTTGAACATCTCAGCTGAGACCTGATTCTGGCACTTAACCTTCCTAGACCCATTTTAGCCTCTGGGGTTGTCTGGTTTGCAGGCTGAACAAGGACACTGTGGCACCACTTCCCTACGCATTGAGGTATTAAAATCGAGGTATGAAGCAGAAGAGCTTTTGCTGAGCTGCTGCTGAAATAGCAGTGCTAGGCACTATTGCGAGGGGGCAGTGCTGGTGCATAGACTCAGCCTTGCCGAGGCTGAATGAGTCTGGGGCGTTTGGCAGCAGGAGCAGCTGTAATGCTGCTGTAGGCAGGTAGGTTGTGGTGGCCCCTGAGGCCCATTCAAAATCAAAAAAAAAAATTTGCAACTAGCCATTTTCAATGCAAATATTTGCAAGCCAACATTTCCAAATGTGCACAGGTATCAGTGTGGATGAAGGTGAAGGAGAAGGGCTAGATAAGAGCTGCATTCTCTTCCCTTTGTGTTTAACTTAGATTTTCCCATACCTGTCAGTTTGTGGTGTTCCTAGTGGTTATTAATACTTCGGGTCACAGCTTGCAATTTTGCTATACTGTTAGAAAAGCTTTCTGGAAATTGCAAGTGAATTGACAGCTCTGACAGTTTGATGACTTGTCAAAATATAGCTGCTAGGTGCACTCACCTAAGCTCTCGTTCTTTCAGTACTAGTATAGAACAGAGGATTGACAGCCCAGAGAGTGAAATTATTCTTTCACAGATCAGATACAGGACCCTCAGTGACAGGGCCAACTTCTGCTAACAGGAGAAGTGTCCTCTGTCAGCTATGGACAGAAGATGTGGAAGCTTGGGGGCTGAAGTCATCCCTTTTGGGGGGAAAACCAGTTGTGGTGTTGGACATCAATCTGCTAAAATGCCACAACCTCATCTCTTTTCCAACTCTGTGTAACTGAATATGCATTTCCCAGTAGCCTGGGCTTGCAACAGGCAACTCTCCCATTTTTGTCTCCCGTGTTGTCAGAGATGTCCCCTTTAGGGTTTAGGGGCTGAAGTGGGCCAGACTGTGTCAGACTGGCCTGTTGAATATAGGAGTCATCTTCAGTTACTAGAGAAACAGTAGTTAACATAGCTGGGTAAGTACCTTTTCCATAGCAAGACTATTTCTAACTTTTGTTTTCTCTTAACTTTGAAAACTTTCAACTTCTCTTCCTGAAATTGCATAACGATTTTTAGATGATAATGAGAGTATTAAGATATCAAAGTAGATCACACTTTGATATACGCTTTGCAGTGGATCAAAGAGAAAAATAGTGCAAGTACTTCTATTTCTTAGTTATAAGTATGCCTCTAGCACTAACAACATTTCATTAACCAACCAGCTGTGCTTCTAAGGAAGCAGGGTGATATGCATGTGGGTTAATCATATTTAAACAGTAAGTTAAAAGAGCCTAAATTTTGGAAATAGGAAATTACTGTAAGCAAATTACTGTCCTTGAAAAGAAAATTTGGCATCTATTATGTAAAATCATTAGATTATCCCCCTTTGCCTCCCTTTTATTAGAAAAGAAGAACTGTTCCAGTCCTTTTCTTCCCTGTAATGCACAGTCCAAAATGGGGAGGCAGGAGTGGAATTGGTAAGGAAACCAGGTCCTGTGGAAGGTGCAGGAACAAATGATTGAGAAAGAATCAAAAGTGGAGTACTCCTACATGAAAAAATAAAATAATCTTAATAAACATGAGAATGCTTTACCCCCTCAAATATGAACACCTGTCCAAAATAATGGAAAGAAGATGTTCAGAGGTTAAGACTGGGCGCAAATGCAGGGTAGTTTTCAAAAAACAGTTTCTTGTTAAGATTTTAGAGGTTGACAATATTTAGAATGTCTTCAGACTTAGCCTGTTCAGGACTGTTTTCTAAAGGGGTACAAGCAAAAGAGAGTTCTGTCTATTTAACTGAGCGCTTCTACTTAAACCTTACTTGTAGTCTAAGAAATTATTGCAGTAAGTCCAGTTGATCCAGCATTTCCAACAAGGTAAGCTCCTGGCTTCCACTTCCCTAGCTGTGCATTGATCAGCTTTCACAACTGCTGTCACTGATATCTGATACAGGGATGGAAGGCCAGACTTTTGGAATCTAGTGCTGTGGTGTTTGGAAAACAGAAACTGAAAGCAATTTCTCTTCCTACAGAGAAGCAACTACTTTGAAGAGAGCACTGCTGTTTTATCAGGTTTAAACAGATGCTTTCTGGTCGTTAAAGATAGCCACTCCGTAGATCCTTTTTATTCTCTAACCCCTGCATTGCCTGGATTGTTTTGAGGAGAACTACGACTCTGACCACAAAGACATTCCGGTCAAGAAGTGAAGTAAATAGTCCAGAGGCTGGTGGAGAGATCATGCTGCCAAAAAAGCTGCTGCCACTCAGCAGCTGCGGTGTTAGCACAGCTGGAATCAAATTTATTTTTGCTGCTGATGGTAGAAGTTGGGCCTCTCCCCAGATATGCTTTGATAATCTTGACTGGTGTGTTCGTTCAGGGTTTTCTCCTTCTGTTTTCTGCCCCTCATGTGTCTTTTTAAGTGTTTTGAGAAAAGATACTTAGGTTATTTAACATTGTAGCTATTTCTAAACACCCTACTAGAGCTATATTTAAACTCTGTTCCGGATGAACTCCTGTGGCTACTACTGGTGATGACCACAGCAGGGAGATCATGGTCACAACTATGAGTGTTTATGCCCAGTCTTTTGTCATCATCCTGTATGTGCTAATTTAGTGTTTCTGGAGTTTTCACATGACTGTCTTATTCTAGATGGAAATTGTGAGCTTTGCTCAGTAAGTATAAGTATCAGTTAATGTGTAATTTTGTCCATCTCTTCATTCTACATCTTAGTTTTATGTCAAAATTTTATTTAATCCCTTATTTATTACAGTCTGTCATGACTAGCCAGAATAGTTTTAACTAGAGGTGCAATTCTGAAGCTAATTTTCCCCTCACAAAAACCACACTCTTTAACCTTAGTAAACATTTCTTTTCCTTGATATCCACAAATGGTTTTGCATGTATTGTTTCACTGAGTATGGTGTTCACTCTGCTTTCTTCCAGCTTTCTTAGTTGGCTGGTAAGTGCCTGCATGTTCTTAAATAACAAGGACATATTGAGGCATTTGATTCGTTTTGATGCTGTTTTTCTTTCATTCTGTGATGCAGCTGTCTCCTATAGTTAAATGTTTATTTAACTGTGATTTAACAGGAAAAGAAATAGGACAGATTTGGTAGCATTTGGGTGATGGTGCTTGTGAGGGTTTGTATGTAGTGCCTAAAATAAAGATCAACCAGCTTATTAAAAAAAAAAAAAAACCTTACCAACATAATTTTCTCTCTCTCTCTCTTGCAATACAGTGATAAGAGCTGGTTCAGCTCACTGAATGTTTCACCTCAAGTATTGAAACATTTTCCAAAATTAGCTCCGTGATTTCAGCTACTGATACAAATACAGAAAATGGAGAGTTAGCATAGTAATTCTACAGTCGTGACCTGATGGCACAAGTGGGAGTCTCTGCCCTTAGACCTTGTTAAAACCATCAGTGCCCCAGTGTTGACTTCAGTGATGTTTTAAAGATGCTAGGCATAAAGTTCATCTGTATTCCTTTCCTGTTGTTACTTGCAATTTGGCACATTTAATTTGATGCCTAAAGCAGTTCTTCAGATAGTTTTAAGAGGTTCTTGAATGCAGATTTTTGGAGCTTTCTGAAGATGGTGCCACTCTAAAAGATGTTACTCTGCGTTTTAAGAAAATAAAAATTGTAAATAGAAATCACATTCAAGGATCAGATAATAAAATTAATAGATGCATTGTTAAAATTCCAATTCTTTTTTTTTTTTATGTGACTTGAAGATAAGATAGTAATTATCCATTGAGTTCAAAGTTAATATTTGTATGGCAAGTGATAATGAAGGTAGCTATTCAAATATTTTGCACATTTTTTTCCTCCTCTCAGGAGTTGCCAAGCTCAGGAAAAGGACATTTCTTCCTGGAACACGCTGCACCCTTCTCTGCTTTTTTGACAGACAGCTTTGGGCGTCAGCACAACTACTTGCGAATTTCTTTGACGGAGAAATGCAATCTCAGATGTAAGTGGCTGTTTTCTTTCTTGCCCAAAGTGCTTATGCAGAAGCAGATAGAAGCATGTTCTGCAAAAGAGTTAAGGTCTTTCTTGTGTTGGCCCTGCACTTTGTTTCTTGTGTTGAGGAAGTAATGATAAAGAGACTTAGAGACTGATTTTTCAGCTGAACTGCCAGTGGGGTGAAGAAGCAAGAGGAAGGGTCTGTCAAAGACTAACAAGGATTCAGAAGTGTTTTGGATGATGGTGCTCATGGATGTTTGTATGCCACTGCTTAAAATATGTAATAAGCACATGAGCTCACAACCAAACAGGTTCTCTGTATTTGAACAATTCTGTCTGCAGAGTGTAGGGCTGGCAAGGTTCCCATGCTTGACAGGTCAGTTTGAGTTCAAGCTAGACAGCAATAAGATAACCATTCTTCCCAAGTGTGAATTTATTGTAATTTTGGGATTTGTCAAATCAGTATTGTTTTCCTTATGAAGGAAGACAGCAAATTATTAGTAGATTCCTTGATATTAGAGTGTATGATCTATCGCATTTCAGCAAGCAGAGTCACTGACGCTCATTGAAAGCACTTACACTTGGCATATTTTGCATATCAGTGTTAGATTCACTATTGCTATTTCTTTCTCGCCATTTAGTTCTGGATTCTCTTGTTTCAGGTCAGTACTGTATGCCAGAGGAAGGTGTTCAGCTAACCCCTAAATCAGAGCTACTAAGTGCTCAGGAGATTATCACCCTAGCCAAGCTGTTTGTGAAGGAGGGTGTAGAGAAGATCCGACTGACAGGAGGAGAGCCACTTATTCGGCCTGATGTGGTTGATATTGTGGGTGAGTTACAAACAAACATACTGAAAACATACTGTGTTTCAAAGTGACTCTATATTGATCCAAGAACAATGTCTATAACTCTACTGATGTTTTTCCCTTCTATACCCTAATGATGAGAGCTGTGCTTGTCTGGGGGGACCTTTCCTGGTAATACATTCCTTAAATGAGCTGCAAGCAACCTTAGGCCAAAACCTTTTTTTTTTTTTTTTTGTTAAAAGAAACTCTGGTTTCTGGAATTGACTCCTTCATCAAGCTAGTTAATTAAATAAAAAAAAAAAAGAAACTTAAGTAGGAAGAAGCTGAGGTATCAAGCAGAACTTCTGAATGTTTCTCTGTTTATGTGATTTCATTTGCACTCTGAAATGTCTCTCTGTGGTTGCCTAGCTGGAAGAAGTTGCTGTGCTTGAATCTTAAATCTTGACTGTAAGGATTCTGAGTTCTTCAGGAATTCTGAAAACAATCTGGGATAGAAAAGTTAATAGCACCTGCTTTATATGCTTGTATTTCATAACTACTGGTGTTTGGTCTATTAATTCAATATTTAGTGTCAACTTGCCCTTGTGGGATTCATTTTAGTTTAATACCTACCTTCTCTTTGAAATATGTATCCATTGTTAAGATGTCATTTCCTAGGTCAGGTCTTAGTGACTTCAACAAGCCTGCTGACAAGGTCAGTGTATGCTGTTTTGGCACATAGGTATGGCACATATAGGTTTTCATGACTCTGGGATCTATTTTTTTTTTTTTTTACTTTTTTAAAGTTGCAAGAGTTGCAAATTATCCAACGTTATTACTTAGACATTGCAGTACACTTACTATACTGCTGGAGGTTCATTGGAAACTGTCAGTATTTGCCCTAAATGAGCACTTCCATTCTACTCCAGTTTCATGGCTATTTTAGAGACCATGGTGAATTGTGATGTTATTTGCAAATAGATTAGCTAGCAAATAGTGCTAGGAGGTAACATTTTTGAAAGATTGAAGAAAAAATGTATTTGGGAAAAAGTGGTTGGTAGATGTTTACTGTCTTCTACCAATGAAGTTTGTGAATATTAATCATAGATTATTACTATGACATTTTTCCTACTACTTGACTTATTTTTTTCCCCCTCTCAATAAAAAAATGTAATTTGCAACTGCTGTAGAGGAGACCAGATTAATTAATGTCTGTATATTCATAGACCTGCTGAAGTTGTTTTAATTATTTTGCTTTGTTGTTGTTTTTCTTCTTTAATACATACAAATGCCTAAACTATGACCTGAGGGCTAACACTTGATGGAAACTAAATCATGTCCATGTGAGTTCTGGTTGAAAACATATGTTTGAGACTTTCCTGAAGCAGCTGATAATGGAATATAGAATCCATCTCCTTTAGGATATTCGAAGTTAAAATTAGTACCGAACTTTAACAATATGATATCTGTTTATTGTCTTCTGAGAGATAGATACTTATACAGGACTTTTTTTTCATAGGAACATACAAGTTTCAGGAGCAAAGGGGTGCAGGGTAGATTTGCTAATTCATATATGAGGAGGTAGAGTTCCTTATCTAGTCTCAAGTAGGAGAAATACAAGTGAGGAAACACTTGAAGGAGTATGTGAAGAAACTCAGTGACTCTTCTGATCCTACAGGAAAAGTAAATGAAAAAGTTTTTACTTGTTCTAACCTTATTGTCAGTCTCTTACTTCATGATATTGAACTATAGCATGTGTTTGGTTTCCTATTTCAGTAAGCATTTTTTTTTATCAGTGGCTTTCACTTGTGCTGATTCAAGGCAGTGGTTCAAAGATAAACAAGACTATACAGGACAAAGTGCTACAAAACTACAATTTTTTTTTTTTTTAATCTCTATTGAACTTAAAGGTCATTGAGCAAAAAAACCCAAAGGGCTACAAATGGTCTACTTCTTTGTGCAAGTAAGGCAGCATGTACTAACTGGGTCTCTTTAACTTGCTGGTGTTTTAATATTAACTCTTCATCTCCAGTTTCTCATGATTGGGTTGTGTTTAGCTGTTATAGATGGTTCCCGATGTTAGTCGATGTCCAGTGCTTTGTCATGTGTCTTGTCCTGTTATCTGAGAAAGAAAAGCATTGGTCAGAGCTGCCATCTGCACTAATTGACCTAATCGGCTGGTGCCATTTTTATTAACTAAAAGTAATGGTGTTCCTATGCTTCTCTCCAATTGCTGACTGCAGTGTGTGTCCTGGGCTCTCAAAAAGGTTAGGCTGAAAATGGTAGCTAGTGTTAAAATAGTTTTTGGCAAGCTTGAGCTTAGCCTCTGCAGAAAGGTTATTCCTACTTTGTGGGGAGGGTTTTCAGAAGTGAGTAGAGGAATGCTAGAGAAAAAATCAGTTCTCAGTAAAAACCTTTTCTTTCATCATAGTCTCAGGTTTCATAGATCTTTACATGGCTCTTAAGCTATGTTACAAATGGCTCCTGTTGTAGACTTCAGCATGTTTGGTGTGTTCCTGTTTGTTCCATTCCTGAGTCCTTGGCTGGGCTACGGCTGAATATATTGAGAACACCTGGGAAAGGAGATAAAGCAGAAGTGAATCCTGTATCAACATGAAGGAATAGAGGCAAAATAGGGAGGAAAGGTTGGACTACGAGATACTTGTCCTGTAACTCAAGCTATCTCAAGAATAAGGGTTTTTAAGATATTTCTCAAGTATTAAGGGTACAGGCTATGAAAAAAGAGAGAAGAGAAAATAAGTCTTCACTGCGGTTCTGCTTCTGGAAGTAGTTTATGGTGTGTTTTTTCCTTTGTTTGTTTTCTCCCTCCTGTTGTAGTGATAACTAGAGGTTTGAAAGTCTGTCCCCTGGAAATCTAGTATGGTAAGGATTTCTGCATTTGGTTTATGGGGAGGCAGCTGTCTTCTAGATTTTTAATTTCATGATGGTAATAATTTTTTATGTGGTTTTCTTTTCTTAGACATTTTTGAATGTCTTGTATTATCCTCATCTGTTTGGGATACCAATGTGGATGGTGGAAACATTTCAGTTGTCAAGTGGAAATGCTTTTGTTTCCTGCAGCATATTGCCTCAGATTCTCTCTATGGCTATGAAATGTTGGTCTTTTTCTGTCATTCTCTGTGTAACAGTGGAATTCCTTCCTCTAAAGTTTCTATTTGTTTTCATTTCCTAGGTCAGCTGAACAAGCTAGAAGGGCTGAAAACCATTGCTGTCACAACCAATGGGATCAACCTAGCCAGGCTGCTGCCCCGGCTGAAGGAGGCAGGGCTGAATGCCATCAACATCAGCCTGGATACTTTGGTCCCAGCTAAATTTGAGTTCATTGTCCGGAGGAAAGGTACAGGCTTGTTTTCCAAGGCAACTTGGTTAATTATTATAGTAACATTGGTAGTTGTTTGGGATCTTTCATTTTCATGCTCAGCTATTGCAGGGGAGAAATTAATAGCTCTGCTTTTCAGGCTGGGAGAAGCAATCTGTACTAGCATGCTTGATATGAGCTCTTTCCTTCCATCTATGATCCTTAGAAACCTTTTAGTTGGAACTGATAGAGTATGTGCCACTGCCCGTGGGACTGTAACTTACAGTTACCAGTAACTGAGTACTGATTAGTCATGGAAATCAAGAGGATCTTCCAAATCTTGTTCAGATCTGTCTCACGCTGCTGTTTTTTAACACTGTTGACAAATAGTGGGAATACTGTTCTTTGAAAAGTGCACTAAAGCAGCAGAGAACATGCATGCCACAAAAACTTCCAGCAGTTTCTGGAAATCATGGTGGGTCACTTGTGTTTATTTTTTTTTCTCTATCCCCATTATTTTTTAAAAGGAAGAAACAAAAGCTATACCTGTGTTCATTTGAGGAAGGGTGCTGATCTTGTCATGAGCTGTAATCATTAATGTGACTGAACTAGTAATCTCAAAGTTTGAAAAATGTTTTCAGGGTTCCTAGTGGTACAGGTTCTTAATTAAATGAATCCTGAAGCTCAACATTAACTTCAACACATGTGTTTGTGATTCCTTCCCACATAAAACTGATTTGATCTCTCACCTTGCATTTCTGTGCAGTAACGCAGGTTTAGCAGTCAGAACTCCTGATTTAGACAAAGCCTACAGGTAGCCACTAGATGGTGCACCAGGGTCAGCTAAATCTATGGGTAGGGCTTTAGAAATCTGGGATGCAACCAGAAGTAATTTCAACATTTGAATTGCCCTGCTATCAAATCGAAGGTCCGCAGACACGCACAGAAAGATATTCTTGCTGTCTCTGTCTCTGGAAATACTTCTTCAAGTTTCTAAGTCATGATGCGGAAACCTGACCCTGTCAGAAAAAAATCTGACCCAAGCATTACCCTTCTAGCTTAGGCTATTGTAATTGATGGGTGTGTCATGGCACAACCCTTTTACGGAGAAATATCAAATCACAACTAGGTGTTGATTGTGATCTCTCCCTCTGCTTTCTGTATCTGAAGATTTGCTGGTTTGTGACGTTCACTGGAAACAAGTTCCTCCTTTGCTAGTGAAGGGAACAGTTTGATCCTGTAGCTTCCTGAATTATACAGTCATATATAATTGCACATCTTATTGGAAGCTGTTAGGAATGTGCTGCTTATAAACTACATCTCACCAAAAGTTGTAGGAGAGTTTATGTAAATGCTTTTTTCTTTTTTTCTTAAAGAAAAAAGGCTTTTGCCACATAGAGAGAAATTCTTGGCCGTATAGCATAGAGAATGAAGAAGAGTGTTCTGGTGGTTTCTGCTATTTTTTAAAGAGGAAAATAAAGGCTGTCTTTTTTTTTTTTTTTTTTAGAGATCAGGTAAAGACAATATTCTTTTTTTACACTCTCTTAAAGGCTGAAAAAATGTAAAAATACTTATTATTGGTTTTGAGGGTTTTTATTTAATAGATTTACAAGTTTGGAGTGAGCAGAGAATAAAGTGCCTGACCTACTGTGCTACTGTGTCTTGTGTGGCAGATCCAGAGGCGACAAGATATAGCTCTATTAAGGTGAGAGAGATTCCAGGTCTGGACTTCTACAGGCTAACTTCTCCAGAGGGCAAAGGTGGCATCTGGTTATGGAGCTAACCAAGAACTCAAGAAACTTGGAATCAATTTTTCTGCTCCTCTGGGAACTAGTTTTAGGATTTTAGGAAAAGCTGAGAGGGAAAACTATCTTTAATATAGATTATAGAAGGCATAATTTCTTCTCAGTGGTTTGGGGATAAGGTAAAGACTGTGAAATTATCAGATATTTCAGAGAAATAAAGGAGAAAAAGTTACCTGTATATGTATTGTGGTTATGTATTTTAATTTATTCTGTTAAAAAAAAAAAAAAAAAAA
>VWPW01002567.1:153178-176141 GCA_013389825.1 Crypturellus undulatus | reverse complement strand
CGGGTTGATAACGAACCCGACAGTGAATAACTGCACTGATTAGTATAGATATTTTGAAAAACTTCCAGTTTAATTTGCTTATTTTGGGATGTAAAATATGCTAAGGAAATAAGTGCATGTGCAGCTCCTACCTAAAGTTAGTATTTTTTATTAAAATATGGAATAGGATTTCTAACATTACAAATAGGTGTCTTCTCTTCGTGTAGCAGTCAGCTCTTTTCCTTCCATCTCATTTTTGCAAAGCTGTTTTTTTAAATAACCTTCTTGAATTATCCTCCTTTCAGCATCAGAGTAGAAGGAATGGAATACGTCAAAAAGATAACTGAAGTCCAGCAGATTCTAACATAAGTTCTGTAGCTCTGTTACAGCAATATAATTTAAATGCTTTCTTTTTAAATTTCTTTTTTAATTTTATTAAGAGGAGGATTAGCGGATGAGATATCCCTTGGGACTGTCAGTGTTCAATACCACTGAATAGACCCTACACATTTCTCTAATTATTCACAAAACATTTTGAGCAGATGTCCACAAATGAATTATTTGCTGTCTGCCAAAAGCTACTTCTGGCAGGCAGTTTAGCAGGTAAATAAAAAGAGAGGTTGAAAACATGAATAAAACATGAATAGAACAGCTTAAGGCATTTTGATCCTTGTACGTTCAAAATCACCATTCAAATCTACAGAGGTGCAGAAGGTAGGACAGGTTGCTGTATAAAATATGTTGAAAGGAGTGAACTTTGAAGGAAACATCCTTAACAAGTGTTTCCTCGAGTTAGTGGCAGTAACAGTGCTAGAGGAAAAGACAACCCAGCAGAGCACAGGTCGGCAGTATTTTCAGTGGAAAAATAAGGAAGACCCAGTTGTGACTTGCAGCTGCAGTCGGAGGCCTACGCTTCACATAGACCAGCATCCTGAGCTCACAAATTTAGCCGATGGCATTCTTGCTATTCTGCCGTTGGTTAAGGTGTCCCTATGTAATGGAACTTTGTAGTCAAACTTTGTTTGACTTACAGTAGGAAATATTTAATCTCCTTCCTAGCAGTGAGCACAACACTTTCCTGCATGAGAGGCTCTTTAGTTCTGTTAATGTCATGAAAACAGAGCATCTACCCTCTGAAGGGGCTGAACATGGCAGGTAGTAAACTTGCAAGTAAATACATTATTCGAGATGTGTACTTTAGGTTTTCAGTCCTATCAACCAACCCCATCTTTGCATGTATATTTCTGAGATCACATTTTAGAAATGATCTATGTGGCACCATGACAGGCAGCTTCATCCAGAATCAAGCCAAAGAAAATGCCAGTTGTTTGTGAGGAAGGGGGTTCTCCTTCTCCGAAAAAAATAAAGAATCTTTAGTACTTTGGGCAGAGGCATTATTCTACATCCATACCAAATTTTATTGGATCAGACAAAATGCATTAGTTTGCCACAAAGAAAGAACCAATAAAAGGGAGCCAAGAACAAGGATTGTGTATCTAAACATCAATAAATGTACATTAATAATTTTGACATATAGAAAGGTTATTACCTAAGAAAGCAGTAAAGGAAAAAAATGGGATGATTAGGAAACTGTTTAAAGAAAATGAATGAGGGGCAGATAACTTCATAAGTAATGGACGAGATTAATTCATTGTGGTTTCATTAAAAGTATTAATGCCAAGAAGTTGCCTTGCGATACTTTTCACCTATTCAGTGGAGCTATTGTAGTTACTAATTCGTACAGGATTATACATAATCAGGATGCCCAGTTAAGGTTCAGAAATGACAACATTCTCTTTTCTTCAGGGATCTGTAATTTATTCCATCACCTTCAGCTTGCCTTATACAATATGACAAAATAAATTTTGCAAATGTTCTCTTAAATCCTGCTAACTTTGGTTCATACCATATATGTGAAGAAAACATGCAGAGAGGATTAAAAATAGGGGAGAGAATTACCATTTTAATATATTTGATTCAACCAGGAGGAGACAATAGAAGGTTTTCAGCCTCAGTAAATCCACTTTAATATATATAAATAGTTCAGATGAGCTGGTCTATCCTATTGTCTTCATGAAAGCAGTAACAGCAGGATCTGAGTTTAATAGGCCAAGTTTAGTTTAGTTACCAAAAAGGTCAAGCATCTAGTAAGGAGAAATTGGATGTTGTTCCTACAACTGCTGAGTTATTATCATAATAAGGGTTTGAACAAAAGAATAATCTCTTTATATAGAATCAATATTGCAAAGGTCTCAAAAGGTTTCTTAGAACAGAGGATTTTCTGAGGGAGAAAATGGCTCATACATATGGGGTTATTTTTGTTGCTGTGCCATTGCCTTCATGGAAGCAATCCTGTCCTGGTAAAGGAAGTAGTTCTTCATATCAAACAGCAGAAACTGGAAAATGACTTTTGTCACACAAGTGTTAGTGAGGTTGTATAAAATAGCTGCGTGAGAACTGGGTTGGAGCCTAATTTATGGAAAAAAAACTGTAGAATTAGGCTGACTGTGAAGGATATTCAGCCATGCTAGAGAATTTCATACAAGGATATTCTAGCTATGAGAGTTATATGGCTAGCTTAAAGGGAAGAAATGATGATGCTATGGTAAGCTTACTGGAACTCAGAAGAGAAAGGTTCAGTTTTTCTCATAGCCTTGTTTTCAAGAGAAGATTGGGCGAGTGATTTTATTTGTGCTTGGATGGTTAGAACTACACAATGTGCAAGTACATTTATACAGTCTTCCAGGATTTGAGGAGAATATTAATGCATCTAATCCATGACAGCATAGTCCTCGGATGCTACAGTGAACAGTAGTCCATCAACTTGTAAAGAATGACTGTAGCACTTTCCTTTTAAATCTTGTAGGATTTTTTTGTGTTGGGCAGCCAACATAAACGTGTTGGCCAGCCTGACCTAAGTGATACAGTAGGTAGGTTTGTTGTAACAAGTTGTGTCTTCTACAAAGGCAACCTAGCTATATGGTAGCTCTCTGTAAGGGCATGGATTGTTCTACTGGTTTTTACATGTAATACGAACTAGTGTGTCAGTTCTTGTGTCATTGGCTTGATGCTTTTTTACTGTCCCTGAATCCACTTTACAATGAAATGGTTTGGAACAAAGTCAAAGACAACCTTGAATGTCAGAAATGGTACCTTTAAGGTAATTCTGGATGCATAAGCAGCCAAAGAAGTTCAGTCCCTCTTCAAAGTCATGATGCAAGTATTGTAATGCTGATTACATCGATTTGCTACCCGTTACTGACAGCTAGCAGAAATCTTTTAAAGATTCTCCACAGTACCCAGACAATAAAAAGCTCTTTGCATTAAAAGTAGGGTGGGTTTTTTGAATTTTCATGCAAATGATCAAAAGTTCCATCCTAAAAATAGTATCAATGTTGTTATCATATGTGTAAATTTAATTCAATTTTTTATAATATATTTTATGACTACAACCAGATTCAGCTTATAGCATAAACAGTGTCTTCATTTAAACACATAAGTAATGTCACTGACTCTAATGCATGCTTAAGGACATCCTGGATTAAGATTTAGTAATTAATCTATTGCAGAGAGGCAACAAAAGTGCTGACTTTCCACATACTGACAGTAGGTTTGCTGTGCTTCCAAATTATCCATGTGCAGGGCTGGTGTACAGGTGTATGATGAATGAGAGTTGACAAGCTTCTACAATAAATAGTGGAAATACCAAAGCAAAGACCACTGAAGCATAAAAGAAATATTGTACTAGGCCATAATTCAAGCCAGCATTCCATTTACAAATGTAATAAGAGTAATAGAAAAGATTAACTTTCATAGGGAATTACAGCTTGTGTGCATAAGTGCATGTTTTTATGAAGTTCAGTTTCCTAAAGGCTTTATGTTTCTGCATCAATTTTAGCAGAATAATTTTAGATTGCAGTTCCAGTGCAATTTTAGATTGCATACAGAATGCAGTTACAGAATTCTCTATACAGTATTTGCAAGGACTACTTCCCCACTGGGGACTGTGTTTTGCAAAAATCTCTATGCTTTTCAGAGTCAATTGAATTGCAAACACTGTAAGCTGCAGAATGTGCTCATACCTTTTATTCGAATGTAAATATACACACAGACCTTGGGACTGTGCCTGGCAATGTAGGGTTGGGAACCCAAATATGGAGGAATATGAGAAGAGTTTCTCAAATATCCAGTTCTGTATAGAAGTGATGGAAGTGCTTCAGATGATACAATTCACTGAGTGTCCCATATCATAAAACTCGTCCTCTCTTTTCTATCTCCACATTATATCAAGCCCAGGTGCTGCAATATGCAACCTTCCTATATACAGTGTGATTCAGTGTTCAAAAGAGTTGCTTAAGCAGCAAAAGATGTTCCATTTTCTCAAGCAACATGCCCAAGGTCAATAAATGCTCACCATTAGGATCCATTTCTTCTAATAGCTTAAAAACTATGGATGAAAGTTTAAGAGATTTGCCAGCAATCAGACTAAAACTTTTGTCTCCTGAGCCCCTGGACAGTACTCTGACCCCTGTGGTATTCCTTCCTGATAAAATCTTGCAGACTAATAACCCTCTGTCAAAAATGAACAAATAAAAAAAGCCAAAACAAGAACAGCAAATAAATCACATTACTCAAACTATGTTTCATCAGAAATAAAAATTAAAATGTGATTATGAAAAGAAGGAAAATAAATTAGTACCCTGCTTCTTCCATTCTCTGGGCTTCTACTGGATGTCTATGTTCTGCACAGTTGTTTAGAATAACCATTATTTAATAGTTGGTATCATATCTCTGTCATCTTTATTTCCTGCCATCATATCTAAGTTGCAGCAGAACACTGAGAAATCCCCTTTGTTCCCTGTTGTTCCAGGAGAAGAAAGTGCAGCTTGCTAGGAATGCAATTCCTGCCTTGGATTTCAGCTGGACACTTTCCAGCACTGTTCACAAGACAGCTTTATTGCATTTTGAGATCTGATTATTAACCGTCATGAAAGGCTCAATACCAAGCAGTGACATCCCTAAGGCTACATATGGAGAACCTGTCATAGAAGATGACATAGTTCTCCTGCTCAAATACCACAGCTGTTTATAATGTCACTGTGGACGAGTCTGGTCCCAGAAACATTAAGAGATGTCAGAGACTCAACTGGTTGCTGAAATGGAGGAATATGGCACTGATATGCATGCACTGCAAAGTGAGGGTGTGTTTTCTCTGAATAGGTTTAACTAGTTTTTGACAGGAAAAAAAAGTATATGGAGTAAAAGGAAACTCCAGGAGGCAGGCTGCTTATGAAGCATGCCAGAGGTACTACACATTGTCGATCATCATGAGTGTGGAGTATTGTTCTACCTGATACCAGACAATCCAGTTAGGACCATTAAATTTATTGTATTTCCATTTAAAACAGCTTGGTGTTTTCTCAGATTTTCAAAATATTGTACTTTCTTCACATAGTAAGAAGCCATTGGCTAACTGTGATCCCAATTTGTTTTAATTTTTATGTAAAAAATGAAATCTAGATTTTTTTTATTTAAACATACTTCATTTCAAAAATTACACACAAAGCTGATACTTGTGATTTGGCTTAATTCCACTGGAAAGAGCAGGCACAGGGAAACTTTCCCATGACGAGTTTACAGCTCTGCTGTAAAGCTGCTCTGCTTTGAGGTCTTTCCATGTTTATTCCCTGTGCCTGTCTCTTTCTTCCCACACAACTCCCCACCATGAGTCCTAGGAAAAAGCCCCCAAGATCAGTTTTCAGCTTTCTGGGTGACAAAGGGATTGCAACAGGACTGCAGTCTTCAGGCTGTCCTAATTGGATGAATGGCTGATTTTATTTTGCTCTGCTGAAAGCTTCATATAGCTAGTTTGTTTTTCAAATATGTAGCTCTGACTGTGTTAGGCTTCTGGCTCTGGAATTCTGTTGACTTTAGCTATATGACTGCATTCAGAGGACTAGCAGGACTTAAGATCCAAATCTGAGAACCTTAATGTGACAGACCACAATTTACAGTTCTAACAGAGCTGTTCACTGTAATAGATTGGGAAAATGAGGTGAAACATTATTACTGATCTTTGTATTGAAAATACAAAGGAAATGCAAAATAAATAACCTGTTCAAAATAAGGAAATTTTGGACAAGCTATCAAAGGTTTGATTTGTATTTTCAGAAGGGTGTAAATAAATGATGCAAGAGGAGAACATTAGCTGAAACTGAATAGCGTTATATAGGGCTTGGGGTTGTTTTCTTCAAGCAAAAGAAAGAGTTTAATATCTGAAGTCAAGTTAGACTCAATCAATACTTTTGGGACTCTTGAGAAATTTTGAAAATAGTTTCCTACTTGTAGTGATTTAGTGCAGTCAGCCATGTAAAAAGATCGAATCGGTTGTGTGAAATCAATGACCTCCCCGCAAGATTCCCACTGAAATGAAAACGTGCCAATTACACTGGCAGTTTTGATAAGGCCAGCAGGAGGAAGATGTTCAAATCTCGATGAAACAGCATAAGAAATGTAATATCTATTATTTTTGTGTCACTGGGGTGTGAGACTGAGGCATGGAACAATATTCTGTGCATCTTATCTTAAGGGTCCCCAGAACCGCTGCCACGGCAGGTGAGCGGTGCTGATCTGGAGCAAACGATCACAGCTCCCGCGTGCGGGTTGTAAGCGCCTGGTGCTACCAGCCCTGCTCCCAGACATCTGCTTCTGTGGTCAGCAGGAATCCGCAAAGCTGCTTCATTGCTGCCTTCCAAACAGCTCTTCAGAACTCCTTTTGGCATTAATGCCTCAAAAAAGGCAACAGAAAAGTCTGCTAATGTTCCAAAACCACCACTTACCATGAGGTTTGGCATTTTCTTTGTCTTTCACCAGGACAGTCTTTTGTTTCCCTTATAATGTGTTTGAAGCTTGAAACCTTCCTTTTTGACCCTACAGCAGCCCAAAGGGCTGTCTGTGGCGCAGGATCCGTGGCTGTGCCTGCACCTGCAGATGCCAGTCACCTTTTACTTTGATCTAGGGCTGGTGTCCTGTGGACTGAATGCTTCCTGAGCATGGCATTTGGCACGTTCATAGAGGCATCTTCCCTTTTCATTATCTTCTTTCCCTTCCTTTTTCATCTGAGAGGAACCAATTCATGCACTCTCAGACTGCCCCGAAGTGTGCAACAAAACACAACACCGGGGGAAAATGGGGAGATTTGCTTCAAAAACACAATCCTCATCTGAACCAGAACACTAATATTGGCACATAGTGGGTTTCCTAGTTTTGTTATAATGCAAGCAATGCTGCAAAGTTCTTCATAGTAATGCAGTGAGAGCTGGAGTAGATGTACATGATTGTTTGTCCATACAACACGGGTGAGGGAAGGGTAACAACTCTGGCCACCAGAGAAGAGCCCTGCAGCTGTACACAAGACAAGGAGATGGCCAGTCGTCGTGGAAAGTGGGTACTGACTTACTGGGAGGAAAGTGTCAGGTCTGAGCACAAACAACAAGGACCATGTGTTTCCATAATGCTGCCCAGCCCTGTTGCTAGCCCTCTCCTCCTTGTCCTTCCTTTTCCTTCTCCTTTTCAAGTCAGAGATTTCAGTTCAGGGCTGCATCCTTTCTTGCTAAGTGGCACGCAGCAACAAGCCGAAAGTAGGGATCTGATGTTGTGACAGGACTGGTGATAAAGCAATGAGACCTTAACCTAGATGTCACAGAAGCAGAGTACCTGGGGATGGGAGACTCACACAAAACCTGACTGCTTTGACTTTACACGAGCACTGAGTGATTTGTCCCAAAGGGTATGCACATCTCTTCTTTCCCTTGCCCTCCAAAAGTGGTAGTGCAGAGAAAAGTCAAGCAGCTGCACTTGCAGGAGCACAGAGAGATTCCTAAAAGCTGGTAATAAGGTTTGACAGTCATGTCATAACTATTAACAGTGGCATGGAGATGGGCCAGCAACCCAGTGCTCTCCCAGCTCTTCTCTATGGCAGAAACTGCTCTCTGGCTCTAAGTCTGCAAACAAAATTTGACACAAAGGGACATTTCTTGCAAGAGGAAAGGCAAAGCAGTGCATTGCATTGTGCCAATTTAGACTATAGTCTCAAAGGATAAAGTAGAGAATAAAGAAAATAGTACGTTAATATTTGCTATTTCTGTTGTCCATATATTCAAATATATTAAGTAGTTAATCAAAGTATTAGGTGCATGATGGAACAGCTCGATAAAAAAGGGTTGGCAGTAGGTATGGGCATGGTCCATTTATTTACAACTGATAGAAACCAGGATTGATTGATACAAATTTGCTGATGAAATCTTACCTATGAAAAGCCATTGTTCATTCTCTAGTACTAGGATACTGTATAGAAGAGTTTTTGAAAATTGAATTTGGGTCTCTGTATACCTCTCCTGTAAAGCTACGTGTCCTGATTAACATGGACCCAATAATGTAAGTGTCAGAATAAATCACAACAAATGATACTTTTCTGTATGGATGTCATTAATTTCAGAGCTCAGAGTCCTGGATATTTTTCAGACCAAAGAGAGGGCTAGTTCCCTCCAAAATTTGTTGACCCTCAGACAGCCATAATTCTTGGCAGCCTTCACTGTAGAAAGAATCAAAATAAAAATCAACAGTGTAAAAAGGGACATATGAGCACTATGTCCTTCTTGCCTATATTCACAATTACTTTTAAATGGCTCTATTAGAGCTCCTATAAGCAAACCAGTGCAGATTTCTGCATGATCTGGGAATATAGACAGTTGTTTACCTTAACATGGAAGTTGTCAATAAACCAAGCTAATGATTTTTTTTTTCCTTATCATGTGAATTTTAATTAAGGGTTTACTAAGTCACAATCCAAATCCTCATGTCCTGGGCTTTCAGGAAGGCATTACGCATATGTTCATGCTTTGTCCTAAGTTTAGGTAACTTCTGGTCAAGAATTATTACACCATTTTCCCACAGTGCTGCAGATGCAGTCCTGACCGCTCCAATTATCTGTCTACTCCAGAAAATAGCAGCAGTAACTTCAAGCCATCATAAAAAAGTTTATTAATTTAGCTCCACCGAGTGCCAACCATTTTACTGCAGTGCAGTAGAAAGCTATCCACCACATAAGAAATCTTCAACTATTTTTCTCTAGGCTTGACTGTCTAAAAGGACTTTCTGAAATTTGCAAGGATGAATAGTAGGGCCAATTCTGAGTCTGCGTGGAAGCTTTCCTAAATCTCTGCATGTGTTCAAGGGAAGAAGCTGATATTTTCTGAGCTTGAGAGAAATGAGGGTTGGCTAGGGACTGCAGCAGAGTTCTCTTTTCTTGTAATTTCTAAGGCCTTTGAGTTTGCTTTGTAATACCCTTATTTCTGTGTGCTTTCTCCCCTTGCATACATTTTTGTGATAACTCAGATAGCAATAGCTGAATAGAAACCTCTAAGTTTCTTCTTAAGCATATTCTTCCCAAGATTTCTCAGTCTTACTAGGCTTAACACAGGATTCATCTGATTTTCAGACAGAAGCCAGCACTGATGTTGGTCGGACTTCGCGCCCAGTGCGCCCATTGACTGTACAGTCAGCTGGGGTCCAAAGAGCCTGGCAGGAAGGGTCAGTGAGGCAGTAAAAAGAGATGCTACGGAGCAGAAAACACGCTAGTATCAAAAAATGAAACTGTGAAACTAAGGGATCTATCCTGACTCCCATAAACAAGAGGGTATAGACTTGTCCTGGCTTGTCACCCATCCCAAAGGATGAGAGGCTGCACTGGGGCATGCAGCCAGGTCTGGGAGGAACTGTGGGGCACGGAGGGGAGGTGATGCAGATCCCAACCTGAGCAGGAGGAGGAAGAGGAGAGGAACCACTCACGCAGCCCAGACCAAGCAGCCCTCTCCCGGGTGCATGGGCAGCAGGGGCAACGGGAGGTATCGCAGGCTCCAGCAGGCACATCTGCCCGCGATTTTAACATCTGATTCTGGCTGACTGGACCAAGCTGCTTCCAATGTAGTTCTCATTCTGCATCTTTCATAGGCCAGAAAATCCCATAGGATTTCCCTTGGTAGAGACGATTAGGTTTGGAATGCAAATATTTTTCGAGAGGATTGCTTTGTCTACAGCAGGAATGTTGTTTTTCTGTGTTTGAAATATATTTGCCAAATTGCTACAGAAAAACAAAGTGTCTCGAGATAATAGTAAGCCTGGCTGCTGCAAAAAAATGCTGTTAAAACTAACCATACTTTGTAACTTTGATGCCCACTAGTTCTTGCAGAGATAGAGCTTCTGATGCGCTTTTTAAAAATTTCAGTTGTCATGAGCATCGTCGTACAATTATACTAGTAGTCTGTCATTTCATATTCCTGTGGTCAGACCTCTGAAACCCCAGACTACAAAGTCTGTCTTTGAATTACTTAAGACTTCTGGCAAAATTGGTAACTTAAATCTCATAAATACATCGGCTATGCATCAATCTACAACCGTTGCCAGGAGTGTAGGCAGGGCCCCAAGGAGTCACATACGGACACTACCCGTAGGCTTTTGTGATCTGTGGATCTCCTAAAACACCTTGTCACAGGTGTGGATTCCTGCATAGGGAACGCTAGCTGAGATTCAGGTTTGGTTTTCTTTGTTCTTTGTAAATCACCTATAGATCCCCAATTCATTGAAATAGAAGCAGAAAATCACTGACCTACATTATCTCAATACCTCCTGAAAGGGTGGAGCAAAAAAAAAAAAAAAAAAAAAAAAGGCAAGTCCTATATATATATCAGTCCCAGCACAGGCAAAACTGAGTTAGAAGACAGCTGTGCTGGGGTATGTTGCCCAGGGCAAAGGCACCTTCCCCAACTGAGAGTAATATCAAGCATATTTTGAGAAGTCACAAGGTCTTTTTCTGAGCTGAAAATGAGCTGTTGCAGTTCATGGACTATTACTAGTGTAGGTGCTTGAGATGATGCAAGTCTAAAGATAGATTTTCGAGCTTTAGGCAGAGTACTAGTGATACAGAAAGATGGAAACTGGGGGAAAAATACAGCTTTTTTCAGACATAATAATAAACTGATGTGAAATAACTATTAGAAAACTGCTTCAAAACCACTTAAGCCAATGAGAGTTTCAATTTTCCATTCCTTTCAGTAGGCTTTTAATCAGGCCAATAGAAGAGAGACAAAAATAGATGATGAAAATTAGAGAGGTGTAATCAAAAAGTATGTATCAATTTGGATTTGGGACATAAGTCTGCTACCTGGCAAAGAACAATATCCACACTTTCATTCACAGAGAATAATCTAATAGTTTTTTCAGAATACTTTTATAGGATTCTAAGTATAAAACACATCACCTATAAATTAAGGTTCAAAAGGCAGCACAGGCTCAGAATATTAAATAATAATATCTTTCCCTAAGTTGAATTAACTGTTACAGCAAAATTTATTGCCAATCTGGCTACAACATCTGCACAACTAAAGGACTTGTTAAAGAAAAATGAAACTTGTCTTTCTGCCAAAGTTTGGAGAGGCTTAAACAGAAATTAATATCTGTAAGAAATCCTGGAACATTTCTGAAAAATTATCTAGCTAACAGTACCTGCTGCTTTCCAGAGAGAGAAAAAAAAATGTTTTAAAAGGCATATTTCACTAAAACTTGCTCCACAAAAATGATGATGCTTTGATGCAATTACCTTCAAATTTTGTTGCTGCTGTTAAAGTAAATTTATGTTAATCAGTGTTATTCCTAACAAAACAAATCAGATATGTACTGTCTGGAAACAGATCATAAGCTCTTATATTCTCACAAAAGGTCTTACATGTTGATGCCAAATAGCGATATAACTGATAATGCAAAACCCATCCTTCTGTGCAAGTTCAAGGTGACAATTCAAGATAGCTCTCTCTCTTGGATCATAAATTATCTTTCCAAAATGTGTTCTGGAGGAACAGCATATGTGTCTGGGGAATACTGCAATTGAGATGGTCTGAAAATGCACACATATGCTGTCTAAATACTGATAATTTGAAAAAGTAGACTTGAAAACATATAATGGGAGATACTGAATTACTCAGATTGTTCTTCTCTTTTGCTGTTCATGAGGAAAAAAAATGTTTTGTATATAAAATGGGCAACTTTGAAATACTGATTTCTGTACAGCTATTTGTTTTTTGCAATTCTATTTTCTGTATCCTATCAGAAGATTAAAAATTTTGGTTCATGTCTCAGAGATTAAAGCATAGCCTTTATGAAACCTTCTAGAATTTCATTTCAAAACTGACATAAAGGAAAAAATTTAATTGAACATTATTCACAGTGGCAGCCATAGCAACCAGTCAATCTAATAGTCGACCCAATGTGAATTTATGTGTTCTTAATAGTCGACCCAATGTGAATTTATTTATATCCCTTTAAAAATTTTATATTTTAAAATTTTAAAAATATTCTTCAGATTTTGTGATTGGTGTTTGGTGACTATGCAAAGTAAAGAGCCTAATCCAAAAACTATGGAAGTAGTGAAAAGATTATTTTGGCTGAAATTTTGTGTATATATGAGGTCTTAATTTTCACTTCGCAAGCATAAAATGAGATCAAAAAAGAAATGGCTCTTTAACTGGCCTGCTGTTTGCTTAACAGCAGAGTATGAAGGCACCTGAGCAAAGAGTTGGTGGAGCTCCAGAAACAAGAAGCTGAGAATTGTTTAAAATGCCCACATATGGTCATAATGCCCATAGTAGGGCATCCCATCTATCACCATATTTGGGCATTTTGACCATATATGGCAAAAGACCACATGCCAAAGATCCATATAGGGTGATGGGGTGGTGGTGTCCAAATATGGGTGTTTTGGCCATATATGGGTATTTTGGCCACATTTGGACATATTGACCATATTTACCAACTACCCTCATGTGGAGATGCAATGCCATTTTGGTTGGAGGTCGTTTATATCCTACTTTCTTTTGTTTCTGTTGAAAGTAAATTAGCATAGAGTCATTTGTATTCATTGCAGATGCAGTTTTCCCATCAGAGTATTTATATATCTTAGAATTATTAGCTCTTGATTTAGGAAAGTATTTTTAACCCAGACATTATGTGTATGTTCTCATAGTGACAAACCAAATACTGTCTGAAATACTTGACCAAATTGAAGCTCTTAGGGCACTCTTTTGTCTTGTTTATCTTTCAGATATACTATTTTTCAATTTGTTTTTTCATGGGTCAGCATTGTTCATGCTCACTGTTTTGTCTGCCTCCACTTGATGCTGTTGATAAAAGTTTAGGTTTAAATGCACATAGCTTTTGTCTCAGACATGGTTTGGATGTCTGATGTAACTCATGAAGGAAACTTCATATTAAAACCTGAACCTATCATATTGATCATATTGACACCTGAAATATCAGATGATCTTTAAAATTCAAACTGTTCAAAGAATTAAAAATTCAATTTCAAAATTCAATTTCAAAATTCAAAACTGTAGACCACCACTATGGTTCCATGGAAGGTGCTGTGTGCTAAGTATTAACTGATGGATGCTTTGGTGAAGAACATTGCTAACACCTGTATGTTATGATGCTTATGTTGCCATAAATTTCACAGCTAGAACTGCAAGCTATTGAAGATAATTAAAATTCATCATTACATTTGGAAACAAATACTGCACCAAAACAAAAATAAATGTAAAAATAAGGATTCTTGTGAATTCTTTGGAGTCCAAAAAAAGGAAGGGGAGCAGCCTGCTGTTTTCACCACTCCCCTTGACAAAGTGAACAGTTACCTGACGATAGCAATCACATTTCAGGGGGCTTTTAAGGTGTATTTCTCCGTTGCTTTAAAATTACTAACCAAGTTTTCATTGACAGTTCCTGCCTAAGATTTCTTTTTTTTTTTCCTTTTAACAAACAAAATTATGCTTTGTATGCATTTATCCTCTGGGTGTTCGCTTCTCCAAAAGTAAGTCTGAGGGCAGGATGTTTCAGAGAACAGTAGCTTCTCATCCTGTGAGAACCCTTACACTGTGTGAAAACTCCTAGGTGCTCTGAGCCAACAAAATATCTGATTTCTCTAATGTAAGCTGAATTTTTGCTAGAAGTAAATCCACTAATCTAGAAAATGCTCTATATTTTGTATACTATTAAATAGTATATCAAGCAGTTTGTTTAAACACAGGATGGCAGAGGTAGGAGGAATCTAATTTTCTATTTAATTCTGTTTGATTAGGAAAGTTACACAGCCTGTCATTTAGCTTTTAGGACAGCCATAAAATGTCTTTGCCTTCCACTGAGCTGCTTGCCAGGCCTCCAGGCATCAGGCTTGTTTCTGCTTAACATTTGAGTTCAAGGTTGCCAATTAATAGGTAATGATAAAAACTGATCTGCTGCATTTAACAGATGTGACAAAATCAGGTAGAATACTATGAAAATAACTTGATATATAGGGAAGTAATCATATTTTAATGTCTAGTAGCTGCAGATGTTCAGATTACTGCAATGCTATTAAAATGAGTATCTATTAATACACAAATATTTCAATGACACACAGAAACAGAGCTAAACAAAACCTGGAAAGGAAGGAGAAAAAAAAAAAAAAAAAAACACTAAATTTGCCTGTTTATCACAATTAGCCTTCAATCACTTATTCATTTCTAACAGATGAACAGCTGTCCATCTGAAATGATCATGCTCTCACTCTCCTCTTCTTCACATGGTTTATAGATCGCTGTTATGCCTGCATCTATCACAGGTATATGTGATATCCTCTCACCCTTTTAGTTTTCTCTTTCTCTCTGATTTCAAGATATTAGATATCAGTTTGCATTCACAAGGCACTTAACCTTCCTATTATCATTTTCTTTCTGTATCATGCTCTCCGGAACAATTGCACATAATTCACTTTATCAGTTTTGTATTAGTTACTATGACCTGATCCAGGTCCTGGCTGCATTAAGGAAATTTGCATCTACACGCCAGCACTGCTGTAGTTGCTACGCTAGTGTAAACCTTTCATGCATATAGCCTGTGTCAGGGTGAAGCAGGGCTTTCAATGCTGCAGTTTAATCCACTCACATAATTAATTTCCTTAATACAGACGGGGCCTCTCCTTAGCCTCCCCCCTCCCAGCCCTTCCCTCCTGCTGCTCCAGCACCAGCTACACTCATTAGCAGGAACTCATGGAGACAACGAAATGAGTTTTAAGATACTGGTGATTTAATTGATCACATTTGATGCTAAAAGAAGTATTTGCCATTTACGTCATTGAAATTGGGCTTGACTGTTGCTGGATGCTTCTAGAAACGTAACTTTTTAATATAACATCATTTTCATATAATGGTTCCTAGACCTATTGAGGGTGGGATTATACAAAACAGTGATAAAATACAGATGGCTGTGGGCACGAGTAGCTCCTCTACTGTTGGCATCTATATTGGCAACACCAGCGACATGAGATGACTGTGGCCCAAGCACACGTCCAAGTGTAGCTTGTCCTCTGCCACTGCCACCACAGGGAATCTCTCTGTGCTTTGAAGAACTGGCACATTATCCTGTGATATACATATTCAGAAAACCCTGTTCTTGGAAAAAATGCAAAATCTATTAACTGTGCATGCAGAGCAAAGGCTTAGATAAGTGTATATCAACGTTGCTGAAGAAGTATTTCATTAAAAAAAATTATTGAATTTATATTGAATACTTATTTTTAGATAAAATTCTATAAAAGGATCTGGAAAAGAAGATCTTCTAATCATTTAAAGGCATATAAAGCTACTGACATTACTATACCTGAAAGCACGGATGGAAAATTAAGGTTATATAGCCTTACAATAGAAAGACAGAAAGTACATTTTCAAATATGTTTTTCTAATTCTGAATATTCTAGAGTCTGGTGGCCATTTCAGAATAAGGAGTATTTTATTTGCTTCCAGAGAATCAGCAGCAAGACCAGACCAGTAGTCCATCTAGTTTCCATGCTGGCAGTGTTCTGTGGTTCTTTCACAAAAGAAGCTCAGCTTAGGCTTGAGGTGAATCAGATGGTACTTCTGCTACTGCCAAAGACAGTCTTATGAAACAAAAGCATCCAGAGCACAAGCTATGATTTATTTTTCTGGAGGAAAAGCAGATAGGGGACAACAGTGGTGTATACAACAGATATAGGCAATTCACATGCTGAAAATAGGTGAACACAATCAGAGAAATATTCCTTGGAAGTAGGCATAGCAACTGCAGCAGTTGGCAGGGAGAACTGAGGGGGTATGTAATTAATGGGAGCAAGAGTTCAGCTGGTAGTTTTAGGTCTCTACCAGCTGACATCAGGATGGAGAGGGGCTAAGTTTGGCTCTCCTTAATTATTGTGGAGTTTTTAGCTGATTTACTTCAGTATCTTTATGTTCATTTACCTGCTTACACTCATATCACAGTCATAAATTTAAGTTTTCCCCCACCTCCTTAGTTTAATCTTTGGGAAGCATTAATTAGACAATGCTATAGTAGAAATATCTCTTCTCATATAATTTCAGAGACATGCCCACAGCGATGTTTGAATGACAAGTAGAAATGAAAAAAAATCATTAGGTTGGAAGTAGCGTGGGACACTCACTTAGGTTGTTATTATTAAACATGTATATTACAGTAACATCCAGAAGCCCCGGGTAGCAGAAGGGCATCGTCATAGCAGGTGATGAAACCATGCCATCTAGCCTCAGAGAGTCTGCAGTCTGCAAATCGATTATCTTCAGTAAATATTGCTCATTTGCTGTGTTTCCTGAAATGAAAAGTAAAGGCAAAATACTTACTAAACCACTGTATCTACATGTCTGGGTTCCTATGAATGAGAAAGAGTGCTTTATTTTTACTTGTCTTCACAAAGGTTAGAGGCATCTTTTTGATCTTATTTGATCTTATTTTGATCTTTATTTGTTTCTCTGATAAACTTAAAAAACCCTGCAATTTTACTTAGCATATTTTGATACCTGTGATAGGAGTTTGAAGTCCTTGATTTAAATAGTTACTGAAACTGGAGAAAAAAAATCATTGTATTAGTTGGTCGAAGTAGAAAGTATGGGGCTTTTTTGGAGGTAGACAAGGTCATAAGGGAGGGCAAACTGCAAAAGGCATTTTCAAAATTTAAAGGATGACTATGGTTGGTCAAGCATAAAAACACAGGCTTCCCTTCCTATACAAAGCACAGCTAAAGCACATATTTCCCATCTGAAAACTCTGCTACAGGTCTATGATCTTGTCAGGTCTCATAAGCCCAAGTGAATCAGGCACAGGGAATGTGTGAATCGGGATACTCTGGGGAAGCTAAAATATTTAGAGGGAAGAGAGCCATCAACTGCATTTCCGATCCTCCTCCTGACCAGAACCAAACCGATGCCCTGTTGACATGTTAGCGTCTGTGGTGCTGGATGCATAGCACCTGGAGATGCTACTCTGCAGTTTGCTGTAAAACCAAGGCTGGGTCAGCCTCTCACAAGATTTTGTGCAATAATTTAAAGTTAACATCATCTCAGTCTGCTTTGCACCTTTGCCTCGATTAGTTACCGTACTTTAATTCATTACCTCCCACACATGAGCCAAGCTGCAGTAACAAATTCTCCAGCCATTCCTACTCCATGCCAAATCTGATCTGAATTATCTTAGTAGGAAGGTCAGTGCTCAGCTCATGGATGCTGAGCTCCTTTCAGTCATGGTTGTGAGTCCTTGGTGGTCCTAGTCTGCCAGTTAAGACATATCTTGTAGTCATTCTAATGTGTTTCTCTATGTCCTTTCCTCAAACCTGAGCCACATGTCATCACAGAAACACCTGCATTTCAGAGATGGATGTTCCTTAGGCACAAGGACTCCCAGGTTCACAGGGGACTAAAAATAGGTCTCCTCAGGTCCTTACAGGCAGCTGGGCCTCCCTGCTAAGTCTGGCTCAGCGGGTGCTGGTCTAGCATGTACCTATCCCCAGAGAAGGGAGTGCTGGTGCTTCTCTGGCCAGCATGTTCAGTGTTTCACTGCACGTAGAAACAGAGATGGGGTAGCAGCATCTCCAAAATTACTTGCAGAGACACCTGGCTCCTTGGGGAGGAACAGCCCAGGTTAGCCAGGGCTGAAAATAATGATCTAATTACTTGACGGCTTAAAGGATTTTTGAGGCCAACCATTAGATGTTAACAAGGATCACCTGGTGAAGGTAAAGAGGTGAAGGGATATAAGGATCACCTGGGAGATACCCTAGGAAAAGAGGTTGTGGAGTCTGCTAGGTTGTCTGCTCTGCCTTCCCCTGCAGCTTCCCCACTCGGGGGGGGGCCTCAGCACAGCTGGTGCTGCTGAACAGGGTCACAAGGCCATGTCCTTCCTCAGTGTCATTCCTGGCTTCCAGGGTGGCCTGGTGGATGGCCCCTACCCAACTACTGCATGTGCCTTGTTGTACGTTGAAATCCTCAAACACCATAGTGGCTTTAGGAAACTTATTACTATTNGGCGGCGGGCGCCGCAGCACGAGGCTGGTTTGCGGCCGCTGCGGGCTCCGCAGGTGCGTGCACCGGCCAAGGGAGGCGGGGGGCAACTTCGCGAAACTTCACTCGGGCTCCGCGCCCCCGGGTGGCAGCAGCAGCAGGAGGGTCGCCGCTGCCGCCCTCCGCGCTTCCCGTCTGCCGAGGAGCGTCTCCGAGCCGCGCGTGCATCCTCNAAAAAAAAAAAAAGAGAGATGTGGAGGAACTGTGAGGTGAACTAATTACAGCAACCCAGCCGCAACCCAGCGATCGGCTGGCGCTGGATTCAATAAAATCTCCATGCGGCTCCTGCGCAGAGCCCTGTGCGAAGCCGTTTCTCTCCCAGGGCTCCCAGCCCAGCCAGGGGCTCAAGTTTTCGCTTCATCTCTCGCGCGCCAACTTCCCGCCCCGCCGNGGGGGGCAACTTCGCGAAACTTCACTCGGGCTCCGCGCCCCCGGGTGGCAGCAGCAGCAGGAGGGTCGCCGCTGCCGCCCTCCGCGCTTCCCGTCTGCCGAGGAGCGTCTCCGAGCCGCGCGTGCATCCTCGGCCCCGCGGCAGCTCCGCGCTGGCGCTCGTTAACGGTTCGTTAAGGGCGCGAGGGCGGCACGCGGCGACCGTTAAACGGGCGCCTGGAGCGGGCGTCGCGCGGTGACCGTTAAACGGCCGCCGGGATCTGGGGGGGGAGGGAGTTGCGTGGTGGCTGTTAAACGGTCGCCCGGAGGGGAGTAGGGGGAGAGCGAAGCGGGACCGCGACCTTGTGGCCGCGGGGGAGACGCGGCGTTGCCGGCGGATCGTAGCGCCCGGCTCCAGCGAGCGGAGCCGGTTCCTCCCGGTGCGTACGTTTGGCTTTTACATTCCTTGAGAAAGGGTCCGTGCCTCACTCCGTGGGAGCGGTAAGGGTGACTTGCTGTCTTGGAAGTGTATTTGCTGTGAAGTTTATTTTATTTTTTTTAAACCCTTTCTGGCAAGGTGCAATAATGGCACTTCAGGCATCCTCCTGCCGCCGTTGGGCTTCGCCGTTTCTGCGCTCGTAGTCAGCGAGCGTGCCAGCATCTCCGTATCTAGTGCAGGGGGCTCTCACGGCTGTCGCAATAAGCGCTTTCTGCATTCGGGAGCATTTAATAAAACCATTTCTTCCCTAACCCCCGTGTAAGGGCAGGAAAAGCGCCCAGGTGAGCGGGTGACTGAGGAGCCACCCAGCTGAGATGAAGCCGCCGCCTCGGCAGCGCTTCCCGAGCGCCCGGCCCCGCGCGAGCTCGTCCCCTCCGCTCTGCCCGGCCAGCTGCGCTGTGGGTTAAAATCGATGGATTATTGGAAATCCAGATATTTCTCTACTGCTAGTCCCCCTTCCCCCTCCTCCCCCCTTAATTTAAAGTTAATTCTTATGACTGTGGAGTTGTTCAAGTTGTAAGGCTGCATTTCTCTAACTTGAACGACATGCTAATAATCCTCCACAATTCAGCTTGAGTGTATGAGGTTTTATCCTGTCTTTGACACTGCTGTGAAGGCTAGTATGCTGTTTACAACAACAAACCGGTGAGAAACTGTTTCTTTTTCTTTTCCTTTGCTGTGTTTGCTTTAGTCTCCTGTGTTTGTGTGTGTATATATATTTATATAAATACACTTTTTTCTGTACACTATTCAGGGCATGTATAAATTTTTAATATACAAAATGCTTGGAGAATGTTGTTCTCCAAACATTTTTGATTTGCCTTCTTAGCTAATTATATACGCCAAACCTTTTAGAAACAGATACTAGCTTTAAAAAAATTCTTCAGGTTATCTAATTATTTGCTAATTCAATTTTGAACGCTGTGGTTTTTCATCCTGAAGTTGCTCCTTAATTTCTATTGAATTTTGACAGAGGCAGGATCTTTCCATCAGAAATGGGGGGGAAATTCTCTTCCTGTTACACAGTCTTCTCTGCATTTTATCTCTGTAGCTTTTGCTTGCTCTATCCTGCTCTGGTGTTCATTCTTTAGCTACAGTGATTTGCTTTTGCAGGGCAGGGGAATCTTTGTTATTCATGTGTTACCAGTTGTGAACTACCGATGTCAGTGATGTGGCCCTGTTGTCACTAAATACGTTGCCAGAGTTGCTTCTCCTAAGTCCAAATACCGTTTTTTATATGCCCTTGAGAGGGATCAGTCAGCTTCTGCTGCGAAATGATCCAGCAGTATAGCTGAGTGCAAACTGGTCAGGCATGATTATTTTTGCTAATGGTTCGGAGGATAACTTAAAGCAATGTGCTGCCTTTTGTTCGTTTGTTTTCTTCCTGGTTGAAGTGCTTATTTTGCATGGTGAAAAATAGTAATTAATATTATGTGAATCCCTCACAACAAAATAAAAGCCTTCATAAAGGACAGGCAAACTCCTCAAACTATTGATTGCTACAGTTTGGAAAAGTAATTTGAACTCTAGCTTGAGTTGCACGCTAAGTTTTAGAGTGATATATTTCCCATTTTTAGAAAAAAATGTGATGGGAAGTTGCAAACAATACTTGATCGTATTGTAATAGAAATGGAAATGCTGATCCATCTTTAAATGTTTACATAGTGTTCCTACTATATAGAGAACTATTCTTGGAAGGCTATTCATTATGCAAGAGACTTCATAATAAATTGGCAGATGAACTTGGAAAAAGCACTTCAGAAAAGTTGTGTGCTAAAATGTGTATAATTCTTACTTGAAATGTTATTGACTTGAAAGTGTACTTTTTCATGTTCAGCTGCAATTTAAAGGTTTGCTGCTATCCTTTAACTGTGCACAGCTTTAAATGTGTTATTTATTTTCTTATCCTTCTCTTTGGTGAGTTCCCTAAGTCACCTACAGGCTTTTACATCTCACTATCAGTTTTAGCATTGGCATACGTTGAAGGTGAACTATGGGCTTTCTTACCTGAAAATGTGTCTCTTCTGCTTATCCTAAAGAAACAGGAGGTATAACTCACTATTCATTGATTTTTTTACATTTAATCAGGGCTAAGGATATGGAAGATAATGCTGGCCAAAGTTTTGTTTGTTTGTTTCGTTTTGTGGGCAGTCTCTTACTGAACAATACACTAGGTAGAGGCTGCATAATTTACCTGCAGCTTGGTAGTGCTTATGTTAAAGGAATCTGAGATCATAATTTCAAATATCTTTAGACGTCTAATCAGACAATTCAGCACTATTATTTAATTTGTCTGTTAGTGGAATTTATACCTCTGTCTTAAACTGGTAATATGAGACATTATGGTTCATTCTAGGTGTTGCCATGTGAAAGAGAAGAAATTGTCAGTGGGAAATTAAGACTTACTGTAGACTGGTAGAGCGCTACCCCGAAACAGTTTCTTCAGTGGCCTCTTGTGAAGTACTGAGAGAGTCTCTGATGTTCAGAGCATGTCTTGGGGCTCTGGATAGGCCTGGTCCTACACATACCTAGGGCATCAGAGTGCCAAAGCTAGAGAAGGTCATGGTTTATCACAGGAGTATATATGTGTAACTTGGTTTACTGTATGTTTTGCGAATCTCTGTGTTAAAGATTTCTGGATGTGAAAGCTATGGATCTACCAAAGCGGCTTGGTAGCTTGTCTTTTCAGTATCAAGCTGAATTATGCATTTTTAATTTGAGTCTGAGACAAGATTGATTAAAATACATCTCATAACATATAACATTGGTTTTGTATGGAAATGCTGTTATCTTTGGATGCTTCTTGGGAGGTTTTCTTGGGTTGTAGGCCAATGCAGTGCTCTTGGGCAATTAAAAGTACTTAGGGACTACCTTTTCACAGGGGAATTTCAGAAGATTTCTGCAGTCTTTACTTAAAATTCAGTTATCTTGGGTTTAGAAAGGGGGGATGATTATGGAACAAGTGGGTGTTGGAATGTTCTGAATATGCTGTTTGTTTATTTGGCATTCAGAAAGGAAGATAAGAGTTTTCTACCATTAACCTTTCAATAGTTTTAATGCATTGAAGTATTTTTTATTCCTTAAAATCAATAAAGTATTTTCTTCTTGAAGCTCATGTTTCTCCAGACTAGCACTTTTAAGTAATACTTTTTTGAAAAATAAATCTGTTGGTCAATATAAGGAATAATTAATTGTTAAAATTACTGCATATCTAGTTGAATGAAACAGTAGCTGTAGCTGCAGAGGTTGTGTTCAGCAATGAACCAAAATATGCCTGAAGCCTGTTTGTGCTCTCTTGCAGAAACTTTTCTTGTGAGAATGGACAGTATTTGAAGCCAGTGCATGTATATTAATGCACTGAGGATCCTGAGTGCAAACAAGAGGGAACTAGTTTCTGTCTGTTTTGTAACATTTGACTGTGGAACGTGAAGTTACATGAATAAGTATTGCAGAGCTCCTGCTTTGGTGAACCCCCAAGAAACAAGGCTGGCAGCACATGAGCAAGTGTTTTGGACAACAGCAAATAAAAACTGACGTGGTTAGGCTTGTTGCGGAGTACATAACGATCACTTAGTGGATGTTACTTCATTTCCCACTCTCCTCTTTCTCCCCTGACCCTTCCGCCTGCCCCCCCCCCCCCCCCCCCCCG
>VWPW01002567.1:123414-153149 GCA_013389825.1 Crypturellus undulatus | reverse complement strand
GGATTTCTGTAATGCTACATTCTTCTGGAGTGTTGGGGTTCAGTGGTCCATTGTGGCCAGATTTATTCTTTCTCCCACCTTGAAGGATCACAGTGATGTGGAATGAACATGTCTGGTGGTGCTCAGGTTGTTCAAATATTTTGGCTAAAACTTTTCTCCCCTCTCTGCCCACTCCTGCAGCTTTCATATAAAAACCTCTTTTCTGCATCTGTTTGCTACTCCTATCCGTAAAATTTTCCCTTTCTTTAAGCATGTTCCTACAAAATGCCATCTATGGCTCCACAAATGCAACATCTCAAAACTGCCTCCTCTCCCTACTACTTTTTTGCAGAATGGCAGATACATAGTACAATACTAGAATTGCTAGGATTCTATGATTTACCTGTGCAAGTATTTACCTACTTAATGTAGTTTAAACTTAATGTAGTTTAATGTCAGGGAAGCTGTGGAATCAAGATCCCATCTGTTTACATTAGGCCTTTTGGCAGTAGCTCATAAAGCACTAGAGGGCTCAGGTATAGCCAGATTTCTTATCTGTTATTATATACTTATTCTTATACGCTGTTTCTCTTCTATGGCGAAGGGAAGACAAGCTTCTAATTTCAATTATAATGGGAAAGAGCAAATCTTGAATTTTACTGTATTTCAACAGTTTGAATTTTATTGAGACTTTACGGCTATCAAGTTTAAATTCAAAGTTGCTTAGATTAACCTAGGTTACTGTGCTTTTTCTATCTTTACCAAGTCATGATGGTCCCCCTGCATTAACTGTTTTAAAAACAACTATTCCTTCTATTCCATTTTTTTGGTATGTTAACTCATTTAAAAAAAATCATATTATTTCTGTAACTCTACTGTGTTAGATCATAGTGTCCTGTGTAATTTGGGGGATGTATTTCAGTTAGGTAGACTTCAACAGTTCTGAAGAGTATTATAGCTCAATATATTTAGGTCTTTTAATGAGACTTACAATCTAATAAACACAGCTGTTTATAGCCATAGATATCTCTCCTTAGAGTAAATTGGTGGGGAAAATCAACTAGTTTTTCACAATGTGACTTAATATAAAGCATGGTCGCTGTTTTCTTCACTTGCACTGAGGTCAGAACAATTATTTGTGTTTTGCACTGTTTGACTACATGGGAGCAATCCCGTCTAATCCAATCCAAAACAGGTCAGTAAATGATAAATTTTGTTTAGGTTACCAGCATACTTATTTTCACAGTTCATTTACAGAAGACTCATGCAATTCTGGGTTGGGAAAACACTCTACTTGTTGAAATCGCCTCCCATGGGTGTAGGAAAACCCCTTTTTAAATGATGTACTATTCTGGAATTATTTTGCATGGAGAAAGTGGAGAATTGGATTCTTGTGACTAATGCAAAAGCCATAATTTACCATTCTAACTATAACCAAATGTTCCATTTTCATCCTGTTTTCCCAAGGAGGTAAGGCTTATCTAGCTACTTTAGAAAGGTGACTTGCCTACCGGTTTTGTTCATGTGTCTCAATTAGATTGGTCCAAGGTAGGCTGTTTCTACAAGTCTGAAAGCAGCCAAATACCTTGTTTTCCAGCTCCTTACTAGTACCTCGCTGATCCGAGAAGCTTCAGCTTTCTGGATACTAGAGGGCCCACCAGCAGGCTCTGGGGGCTGTGGAAGTAAGGCTTTCCTGGGAGCAGGACAGCTAATGGTAGTGCTGCTACAGAGTAATGAAGATGTCCTAACCGTTATTTGGCCTGGTCTTGTTTCTGCAGATGCATGGGAGCAGTGCTTACCTGGATGATGGGACAGTTTGTGGCGGTAGAGCATATCAATGCACAACTACCATTTGGATCATGAGTGTTTTTTTTATGTAGTCAACATTTACTATGTGACATTTTTGTTGATTTAATCTTAACTTGTCTGGTATTTTCTGCTATAAGTATAGTGCAGATCACTGCTGAGTTGCAGTTATGACTGGGGCGGAAAGCTCACTTTCGGATCTTGGGTTATTTAATATCTCAAGCAAGCATATTGGTGTAGGCTGGAGTATATGCATATCTGTTTTACCAGGGTAATTTTTACTGCACAGTATAGTTTGATTACATTTCTGTTAAGTTAATGTTTTACCATCGGAACCTGTTAAATCATAAAATCACAGAATGGCTAAGGTTGGAAGGGACCTCTAGAGGTCATCTAGTCCAACCCCCCTGCACACGCAGGATCACCTAGAGCACACGGCACAAGCCTGCATCCAAGCGGGTCTTGAAGATCTCCAGAGAAGGAGACTCCACAACCTCTCTGGGCAGCCTGTTCCAGTGCTCTGTCACCCTCACTGTCAAGAAGTTCTTCCTTAAGTTCCCGTGGAACTTTTTATGCTTCAGTTTGTGGCCATTTCCTCTGGTTCTGTCAGTGACCACCAGTGAAAAGAGGCCAGCCCCATCCTCCTCACTGCCTCCCTTGAGGCACTTATAGACACAGATCAGGTCCCCTCTCAGCCTTCTCTTCTCCAGACTGAACAGGCGCAGCTCCCTCAGCCTCTCCTCATAGGGCAGATGTTCCAGGCCCCTGATCATCCTCGTGGCCCTGCGCTGGACTCTCTCCAGCAGCTCCACATCCCTCTTGTACTGTGGGGCCCAGAACTGGACACAGTACTCCAGATGTGGCCTCACCAGGGCTGAGTAGAGGGGTAGGATCACCTCCCTCGACCTGCTGGAGATGCTCCTCTTAATGCATCCTAGTGAGTGTGTTATGTTTGGAAAATGATGAAAATAGTTTCTGCTAAATCTATTTTTTTGTGCTTCAAAAAACAAGTGCTTTAAGGAAAGGTATTCAAACTGGAAGTGATCAAGAGCTATTGGCACTCATTGTGTCACTTATATGTGTACATTTTGAGTTTTTCCCCTCTATTATAAAGACTAGTAGGAGATACTTTATCTGCCTACATTTAATACTCTATGCTTGGATATTGTTTTATGTTATCCAAGAGCTGGGGAAAAATTTCTTCAAGTATTAACTTTGTTTTTTCAAAAATGTATTTCAAAAATACAGGTTTTTTTTAAGGTTCTGTTACACTTACTGTTTGAAATAAAATATTTTGTTGCAGAAAATTATATTCATTATAGTAAGCCAGGCTAGAGTGCTCTAAGTAATTTTAGAATTGCTGGAAAAAAGGAAGCAAAACATGATTTGTAAATTTAATGGTATGGGTAGTATAGTGTTATGATTTTATAGGTGAGTATTGCATATTATTAAAATAGTGCAAGTTGGGAACTGAGATTTTTCTGGTATTTACACTATATTTACACAGTTGGTTATAGAAGAGTTGTTAAGTGAAATTCTTTCCAGACTCATGTTAGATTTATATAGCCAGAAAAATAATTGCTATCTGAAAGCTTAGTCAGCTCTGCTACATAATTAAAGGAAAAACTCACTTTATACAGGCTGAATAGACTTGCAGGGCTTCAACAGGAGTACTTCTGCTTTCCTCTAAGGAAGTTATTAAATTGTATTATGTAGTCATCTACTGATGCCCATCCATCAATATTTCTCAAAACAGCTTCCTGAAAAGTTCAGGTACTGTATTAATTACTCTCACTTCTGAGTGATGGAATAGTACTTTGTTCTGTCAATGCTTTGGATACTAAGCCCTTCCATCCGCTGTTGTTTTTCCTATCTCTTCTAAAATTCTTAGTTGCTTCTTTGAATAATGAAGGAAATGATAGTTGCAGAGAAACCAACGTGTGCTAGAAGGAACGGCTGGTGCTCTTTGTTTCTTCTCATGCTGCCAACCAAGGCTCATGAAAAGGACAAATCAAGGGCATGGTAACAGAAGGGAAGCGTTTCCAGTAGCAGCTATGCTTTGTCACAAACTTCCCTGAACATCCAGAATGACATAAAAAGAACGCATTACTGTATCAGCTTTGTTATAAGATGCCCCACTGAAAACCATCTACTGCGTTTGAGACTGGAGTTAAGGAGCAGAGCAGGGTTTTGGCTAGAATGAGTACTCATTATTATCTTTTTCTAACAGTATCTTTTTTTTAAACCCCTAAATAACTTTTAGGCCACTGTAGCTACCTTGAATTACATAGGTGTTTTATAATAAAATATTTGTCCTTAAGATGTTCAAGAAGCCATTAAATGCTAACAATTTCTCTGTTACTGTAATGTGCACTAAATTTAAGGTTTATTTCATTGATATATACTTCACTGATATCAGTGATGAATATCATTGGTATTAACAATATAAATTTGGTATCTTAAATCCCAAAGTTAAAGAATATGTTGTTAGAAGAATTTGTTGAAAAGGCAAGCTTTGCATTGAAAGAAAACACATCTGTACTTTCGCAGAGAAATGTATAAACATTGTTTTTATTCATTCATTTTTAAATGGATAAGAGAATAGCCTGTCTACCTTTGAAAGATACCTCTTAAGTAAGCACTGATTTCAAGTACTGCTCTTGGCTTTTGAACAATTCGGCTCTGCAGCTGGCTTTTTAGGAAAAGTCCTAATGCTTTTGTACATGAATTGGCACTCATTTTATAGTGGTGTTGGCTGCAACTCTTTTCCTTTCCATCTGTCTTAATTTCTGATAGTGTTGACTAATAAATGTATGAAAATGAGTATCTCCTTTGGGCTGCCTACATGAAAGGGATAGAAAGAGTGGTGTTACAAAACCTTAGACATTACATATAAATGTGAATTGCATCAAATGTTAGTATGATAACTCCTGAAAAATAATGTGATTTATTCAGAATTTCAAAGTGCTGCAATGTAAGTGAGTGTCTTTCCAAGTTGAAATTGTAAGGTGCAGGGAATTGAAGCTTTCCTTGAGATCACAGAGCAAGCCAGTAGAATATAAATCTAGATTCTTATCCAGGCTCAATTCACTGTGGAAGATGAACTCTTCCAAGTATGCCTTTCCATATCTAGATCTTTTGAATTGGAGCACTGTACATAATGGTTTAATGGTTTATCCATTTTGTAACTTTGTTCATTGCTCTGCTGGCAATTTGTATATAGTATATGCATTTAAATAATAGTATAGCATAAATATATTAAACTATTATATAACCTTTATCCTTTGGTCATGTCATGGGATAATACAAATTCTGTTACAGATATGACTATATTAGGTCAAATGACTTCACTGATTATATACAGTGTAACAGGTATTCTGTAGATGTTTGCATAGGATTATAGTTGTCTTTTGGCCTTTTCCTTCTCTTCCTGGCTAAAATCCAGGTTGTGAAACTGTAAGAACAGTTTTAGTGCTTTAAATAAAAGGTAGCAGTGAATCTCACTGGAGGAATAAAAAAGTTTGTCTGCTTGTAGTCTACTGCAAAAGGGCTGAGACTGCTGGCTCAGTGGGTTTATTAGTTCATAAAGAATTATGAATTTAATTGGAGGTCATTTCTGGAATGTTTGTCTGCAATGTAGGGAGAGTGGTGCTAAGTACATACAGCCATGAAGAGTACATGAGAGGCCAAAAGAAAATAGCATCTTCTGTGGGCTGGAACTTGTTGCTACTTTCTTGTTAAGACACTGTGGAAAAGGATTTTTCTTCTCTGCAAGTAAAAGATAAGAGAGGAATAAATAAGAAAAATAAAAGCTTTTGGTTAATAAAGATTCAATATTTTTCATCAAGGAGTGAGAATATTCTGAAGTTATCTTTTAAACTTATTCTAAAATAATTCATGGTTGCAGAAACAAGATTATAACTGGGATGAAAATAAGAAATAAAACTACTGAATAGCATAGATTTGGATCTATGTTTTTATAATTTTTTTTCCCCCAACAGGAGTAAATTGCATGCTGTCCTTATGGTTTTCACACAAATATTTCTTTTGTGCTATAGCATTTTAGATAAAGATGTTCTTAATATTTCACAAACAAATTAACCCCCATCCCCAATCTTCTGCTTCCGTGGTTTTCAAAATCTTTACCAACCACATAGTTCCTAATTTGAATTTCTTTCCCAAGCCCACAAATTAATTTTCTGTAGTCCTAGTGATATTCTTCACAGAAATAGCTTTCAGTGAATGTTACCTCTGTGTTTGCATGTTGGCTGCAAATTCCTTCCAGACAGTTTGCGTCAAGCCCACTTCTATCATGAAATCAGAGTCTTGATAGATGGGAAGAATAAGTGTTTCAGGCTTTTGTTGACTAACAAGTCTAGCAGTTCTTTACTTTTCTCTTTATAGCCGTAGTTCAACTATGATCATCTTTGCTAGTAAGAAACTTGGGAATACCCAAGAGTCCACTACTAAGTGGAAGAAAGTTATGTGGAAATTTTAGTTTTTGTAGTATTTTTAGATTTATTGTCTTATGATGACTAAACTTTCTGCCTGAAGACTTTAGTATCATAGATACCCAAGTAACAGTAATCTACAAATTGTGCAAAATGAAAATTATCTGCTGCTGTTTCATTACCCAGTGTTAATAATTCCTCCTTCCTTCCATATGCCCTCTATTGTAGGCATCTGGGCTGTGAAGGTTTATGAGAATGTCTTAAAATACTGTCTTCTGGTAGTGGCAAGTTAACCAAACAAGCTCATGTCTGACTTCTTGCTGTAGCTTGAAATAGCTTGCAATAGCTCCCTATTGAGAAAAAGGGAGGTGGAGAGGGAAGGAGGAGCAGCTGCCTGGGTTATCTGCAGTGTGTTCCCTCTCCCCAGGAGAGGATTGGAAGGGAGCAGGAGACCCTTCTATCTTAAAAATAATTTAAAATGTGCAATATCTAGTGGTCTTATTCAGTAGTAACCATGAAATGGTTCATTTCTGTTATATGGTGCACTGGAATGTTCAGGCTAATCAGGCATACTAATTGACTGAACATCTGTAACTGCTTTATCATAGTCTCCAATGGGTATTATTCTGTCTGCTAAGTATTTTTGCTGTTATAATCTACTTCTGGGGTTAATATCTCTGCTACTGATAATTTAATTTGGCTGAAATGCAGTATTCAAGGTCTTGGGCAATACTTCCGTTTCTGTTGAAAAAAATGCCTAAAAATACTTGAGCATTTTGTTTTCTAATTTTTATTTATCTACTAAAGTTCAGTTCTGCACTGAAATTGCTGGATTCTTTTATCTAGATCACTTCCTGACTGTAGATATTTAAAAATAAATGCTATTAAGTTTATATGAAATGTAATATATCATTATTTTTACTTCTTGGACGTTTTCTTTTTTGACTATATATTTTAAGTATTGAGGTCATTTTGCTACTCTTGGTATCTGACTTTGTGGAACTTTTTATTGTCTCTGCTTAATTTTAGAACAAAATATCTCATACTTCACTGAGTAGAAGCTGTAGGAGGAAAAACTCTGTTGCTTCCTACGCTGTAGTTTGTGGAGAAGAGTTGGTCCAGCTGCCCTTTTGGAGACTTGTGCCCTAAACTGATAGATCTCTTCTTAGGCTTGTTTCCCATGCAGGGTTGTTGTTTGATATGGATCAGTCTGTGTGAGCGACTTCGAGCTGTTCAGGGGACCAGTGTTGCACGGAGGTTCACAGGCCCTGAAGACCATGTGAAGGATGTGCTGAACTTCAGAGGGCTTCGAGCGCTGCCTGTTGGCTTCCTTGGGCTGACCATTCCTTTTATAAAGTCCATTCAGAATCCTTATCATGTTTTCAATGTCAGCATACCCCTGATTACAATATAAACAAGAAATGTGTGCTAATTGTTAGTTTGTGACACCCTTTACCCTTGGTTAGAGTAGCTGGACTGTAAATATTGAAAAGCTGCGGAAAATAATAAAAAGGATTCCCTTTATCCACCCTCTGCTTATCTGTGAGGCAGAAAGCAAAACTGCTGGGTTTGTTTTATGTCTGCTTGCTTTTAGATCATCTTTACTTTCTAAATTGAACTGGTTGGAAAGGGAACTTTCCTCACAGCTTGTGAGCTATGTCTCGCAAGCAAGCGTGCATTAGTTTTAGATTAACTGTTGTCTAGCCGGTTTCCCTGTTGCATAAACAAGGACAGTTGCAGAGTGAAAGTTCTCTGGAATTTTTGGAATTTGAGTTACAATTTCAGAAAAGGCAAAAATAGTATAAATATCACTACAGAAAATATGAAAATATTACTTTTTTGTAATTTTTCATTTGCTTTTGTTTTATTTTGTGCCACGTGCTCTCTACTTTCTGGGAAGATGAGTCTAAGGAAATCCAGATGACATTATCCTGTGGGATGTGCATGGAAATGGAGTGTGGAGATCCTAGAAAGAGTCTCTGCTACTGAGGCACAGACAGTTGAGAGTTGTAAAATTCCTTCCTACCCCATAATGATCTTGCCTGTGTATTTTCCCATATCACCATGTCATACTGTGCTGTCTTTTCTTAGCGTTTTTAGGGGTGAATGTTCTGCTCTGTATGTATGTGGACTTTGTCCTAAAATCAGATATTGTCTGCAACTTTATTTTGTTCCTTGAATATTGTATAATATTTTAAGAGTTGGTATTTGTTAAGAAAGCAGGTAAGGAAAGAGTGGGGAAAGAAACAGCATGGCAAGAGAAGGAACCAATGAAGAAAATGTTGGAAGCAATCCCCTGTTAGAATTAATTTCTTATGTATATTCATTTGCAGATGTGTCTGAGGATCCATTCACATGGGTCTTGGTAAAAATAGACATTTCAGCTCCTGGAACACAGATCTCCAGTAATCCATGAGGTTAAAGTTGGTGGTCTGAATTGGTTTGTGGTGATGCAGGTAGTGAGATGATCTTATTGTGCAAGTCGGAACTGAATGTGTGTCTTCTGGCACCATTCTCCACCCCTCTCTGGTGTGGGTTTTGTGTTGGTGCTTTATTTATTTATTTGGTTCCAAGGCTTGAATGTGCAATGCTCTGTTTTTTAAATTTCATGGTTGAAATTAAATGGAAGTGACTATTTCTGTGACTGGGATTTTAGGCCTGTCACAAGAGTAGGATGATGATTATTGCTTCTCCTATGCCATGAACCATTGTCATTTTGCTTGGTGCACTTCTGTGGGAGAAATGTGAGGGAGAATGGCAGAATAGCACACTGTTGGTGGTTGTGTGTTGTTTTTGTTTGTATGGGTTTTTTTTGTTTTGTTTTCAAAAAGCTATTTGAACTAGCTGGTATTACTGTGGGCAGTAGAATTACTAGAAACTCAGTGCTCTAAAATTTTGATGAAGGGAGATCTACTGACAAATTGCCCTATGTAACCCCTCTGGCCAGGTCATTTAAACTCTCCAACTGGAATTCTAAGGGATCTTTGGCCAAGCAAGGCAGTGCCCTCCAGAAAGTGGAGGTTAGTGCAGCCTGGGACATGGAGAGGTGCGAATGAGCTTCCTTCTGGCCAGGAAATATTGCAGTGATGTTATAACGCATCATTTTCGTTTGCATATATATTTTGGCAACCTTGTAGGAAAGGGAGCTTTTGAAATTACAATTTATAGGGGATGGAACCTAAGCTGTTTTGAAACAAAACCAGAGAAATGGCAAACTTTGCTCTCCATGTACCTCTGTGGCGAAGAGGGAGACCTAATAAAAGTAATTTGAAGGACCTAATGGGCAAGGATCAGTCTTATCAGAGACTGAAACACCAGCTCATTGACAACATCCTCTGCCATCCCGAGACTTGCTGAGCTAAAGGTTGCCACAGACTGTTAGTCTTTGGGAGCTGGTAAGCAAAATGCGCACTGTACATTCATCAGAGTTACAGAAATAGAAATCAAGTAGTCACTTCTATTCGCCTGTGGTGCAGGTCCTTAGGGTGTAGTTCGTCCAGTTTCATGTTTGATTTTTGCAAGAACTTCATCTCAATTTTATAGTCCTGCACTATTTTTTTGAAATTATTCGTTACATCTGATCCTCAGGAGTCAAAGAATTTTTCACCTCTGGTGGAGTACCTGTTGTGGGATGCTAGTTTATAGGTGATGACCCATATGTGATATCAAAAGGGTTTCTGAAATTGGTAAGCTACCTGGGGAAAGCCTCTGGCATACAAATGATAGCAATAGGAGCCTGAAAATAAGTAAGCTCTGAGAGGAATGGGTGGGAGACAGGGTGCCTCTTCCCCTGCACCCCCCCCCCCCCCCACACACACACACCTTCCCCCACCTCAGTCACTTCAGTAAGACTTTTTGAAGTTGGCCTTTGATTTGAAATATTCGAAGGAAAAAGGAGTTAAGGGATAGAGCACAAGTCATTGCCAGTGCAATTTTAACATGACAGAAAATTAATCTTAGCTGTCTGAAATGCAAGAGTTATTGCTGAGATTGAAGCATGTATTTCAGGAAGGTATTTAGTAATCTACTCAAGTATAGAGGAATGCATCTGTATCACAATAATAAACTAAGGTATCTAAAATAACAAGCTGGTTTTAGAAGATGACTGGTAAATATGAATAGAATTTCAAAAGTGTCATTCCTTGATTCTTTCTACTGTAACTTCACTCCTTTTGTTACGTGGAATAATTTCCTTTGCAAAGTGTGAATTGAGTGATAGCATTCCAGGGTGATTATTAGATCCTAAGGGAGGGGCGGGGAAACCTGAATGATGATTTGCTTAAGTCCCATAGGTGTAATTGGAGTGGATCTTGGTGTTGTGCGGAGTTACTAAGTAGAAATACTCCATGAAGTTGCTTGTAGAGAGATTAGTATGCAGTGAGGATGAGCATTCAGTTGCTATAGCCATTCCTTGTTTCATTGGGAAAAGGAGGTATTAAAATAAGCATAGGAATGTGGGAGATACTGTATGAACTAGTACCACCCTTGTGGTCATTAGAGCAGTAGGCTCCCATTACAAGAGTTAAACCAAATGCCGGGGATGTAATAGGTATATTGGGGGGACTATAAATGAGTCAATAAATGCACTAAGATAAGAGGTGTTGTAATAGAACTCTCGGAACACTTTTGGGTTCTTTTATTTAAGATTTTGTAAATAAATTTTCTTAAAAACTTTTATGACTCTTTTGACTAATCCTTTGGTGGTGATAAACTGGAAATAATTTTACTCCTCCTTAGTAATTTTTAATGCTGAAGTTCCTCTAAAACTTTCCTCCTCTCTTTGTGTTTGTAATCTGACTTCATTGAGATGGTGTGTCTATTGTTGATATTCCTCTAGGGATAGAAAGGCTGGGTAAGAACCACAGGGCAGCCTCAAAACTGCTGCCTGCAAAGGCTGCTTGCTAATGATTGATGCTATCATGTGTTTGTGAAACAAAGATCAAATGAGACCCCAAAGGAGCCAGAGCAACCATGGTTTTCCTTGGAGCACCATTTTAAACATACATATATATATAATATATATATATATATTTTTTTTTTGAATGAGCCATTGCATGGTTGTGTGTGTATTTGTTTTTTTCTTGCTTGTATTCTTTGTCATGCTGCTTAACTTATAACTGGTTAATTATTCTTTGCTGCATTTCAGGTGTATTGGAACTATTTGCATTTCTTTCAGAAGGATGTTGCCAGTACTGGCTGTCTAGTACAGTATTCAAAAAATGCACTGTAGTTTGTTGCAAAGCCTTTCTACTCTCTGACATTAACATGGTTGCCCTTATTAGTTAACTTTATCTGTAGGTTTGCATGTTTGCAGATGGATAATGTGAAAGGGAAATAGTTAACGTATGTTTTCTACTCCAAGTGAAAAATTGATTGGATAAAAATCACTAAAACAGACTGGAGTAGACTGGATTCTCTAAAGCTGTCTATGCAACTCTTGAGCAGTGGCCCAGCAATGAAGTGACTGAAGAACAAGTTAGCTTCAGCACTGAGGAGGAAGGTCTCTTTGCAGTGATGAAAACAGTTATGGTATAAAATAAAGATGCTGGGAGGGAAAAAATCTTGACTAGCAGGACCTAGCTGGCAAATGCTCTCACCTACAGAAATATTCCACTTTTCCCAGAATAGAAATATATCAGACACTGAAACTTGGGGTGTGAACTATAGACCCTTAGTTGCATCTCCATCCAAAGAAAGGTTAACTGTGGCATTGCACAGATCTGTGTTGACTTGGTATGTTCACATACATTTTACACTTTGTACTTGAATTCGTTGCTATGGAGACTGATCCTGAAGAGCTGGGCTGTCTTGGTACTGAAACAGAGTCAAGAGATAAGGAGTTAATACAGAAGGGCTAGCTTGATCCTCTTTTTAAAAAAAAAAAAAAAAAAAAAAAAAAAGTCGCCTGTACAGTGTTTTTAATTTTGTATTTCTTTGGCTTTTTCAGAATCTTAGGATTATAGCATCTTCTGAAATGGAACTTTCTCTGAACATATGTGATTGCAACACATTTGCTTTTCCAAAGAGAGAATAGTTTCTTTTCATCATGGAATTTGTTACTTTCAGTCTTAGAATAAGAACAAAAAGACTCATAATTTATCAAGATCAACTTCTAGTAACTCCTTACCTTAGCAAAGATATGGTGACCTCTAGTGTCAGTACCTCAGTTTATTTACTGTTTTGTAGTTTGTGATCAACATAGAAAGATTGGTTCTTGGTGTCTCTAACTTTCCTGAGTTCCAGTTTCTGATTAAATTAGATTCAATGACTCTATATCCAGCTCAAAATGAAAGTTTCTTGAACCAGATCCGAGTTGTGTGCAGATGCACATGTGTACACGCAACATGCAAAAATCCCACCTTTGGGGAACTAGTAGCTTTTACATTTGCCTCTGGTACTAAACATTCTACTTTTTTATTATTTTGTTTTAATTTCTCCCTCTTCCCCTCTCCTGTTCCCCCCTCTCCTGCCCAACCTTTTTAGATAGTCTCATAGTCTCATTTTATGTGCTCTTTTATGTGGTCTGATAGAATATAGGTTTTGAAAAGTCAGATTTGAAGGAGAACTCAGTTGGAAACTCCTATAGGTGTGTGTTGACCTGGTGTGTTAGATAATTCAGTTGGTATTTTCTTGCCCCTTTGGTGTGGTACAGGTGCATGTCATAATGTTAAATACCTTGATCAGTCTTGAAAGGTGAATTCATAGCATTGTATACCCTTTAATTGTGGAAGGTGCCTGGTTTTGAGAAGGAACACTTGAGCACAAATGAAATGTCTTTAAGGAAATGCATACTAAGAGCTGGTGTGCTTTCTTGAGGAATATTCAAGTTGGACACTTTGTGGCTTGCCCTTTTCTACTTCTGTTCAGTAGGCTTCACCTTGCTCTTTTTTTAAGTCTTCTTCCTCTTTTTTTATGGCTAGAATAATTGCTTATTTCTGTCTTTGTAGCTCTTTATCTCATTTGTAAAATACTTCCTTCAGAAGTAATTCCTATCTTCTCATTCTCTCTAGGGTTTTATTTTCTGATCAGGTGACTTGTGTGAAGCCTGAAGCCTCTAGCCTTTTTAGAGGCTGTACCTGTTGCCTGTAAGAAAAGCAGAATGCAGGATGCTGCTCTCTTTGGGAAGCACTCATTAGACACAGTGCAAACACAGCACAACACCTCATGCTAATATAGTTTCATAGTTGTGTTGCAGTGTTGCTGGGCAGTAATTCAATTTGATAAACTATTTACAGATGATCCTACAAAAGTACTATGCAAAATACAATAGCACTCAAGCTACACAGAAATATGCAGTTATTCTAGCCATGTCCTGGTATTTCTGCGGATATGTGTTTGGAGTTTTTTTAAAACTTAATTCTTAGGATTTTAAAGGTGTTTATTTTCTTGGTGGCTGATTTCTGGCCATTTCCTAGATTGTCCTGAAAAATAGCAAATGCAAGGTAAGCTGTCCTGGCACACCGCTGCTGCAGGGTTTTGACCCCGATGGGGAGGTGGGGAGAGCTGCTGTCTTGCAGCTGGTATGTAAACAGTATCTGGGGAGAGCCTATAGGCCCTGTGCTCACTTCTGCTGGGGACAGTTCTGAGTCGGGGAAACCTCTTCCAGGTGCCTATTCAGCATTTTAGATTCCATCCACATCTTTTCAATTATGAGTACATTTCAATACATTATCACACATGCCTTCCCTTGTGTAAATTGAATACAGCATGGTGTCTACCAATCACACAAATTAGCTCTATGTCAGAGCAGCAAGTCCTGAAGTGGTGAGGATGAGGCTTGTGCCTCGGGCTGGGGTTTTCTTGTTCCAGGTTCAGTGGTGCCCTCTGATTTGAGAAAGGCTTTGGAGACAGTCTCTATTTTTGCTTAAAAAAATAGAAGAGAAAATAAATTCTCAAGCCTACAAATATTAAGCAGAACAACTATGTTACCTTTCTTTTCCTGTGTGATTTTTTTGATTGAGTTCAATTTTTTTCACCCTCATAAAGAAGAGTTTAATCTTACCAAACCAGTGGCTGCTTCTAATAACTTTTCATAAGAAAAGTCATTGCACTTGCTTGACTTTCAGAATGCAAGTGTATTGCACTTCTAACTATTGTCCTTTGGTATAATTGTGCCTCTTGTACTTTCTCACCTTTTAAACCTCCTATTTCATGAAAATAAGTATTGCAGATTGGGAGTGCTAGTTAACCATAAAATGAAGCTGGGCATCAGCTGTGCTCCTGCTGAATTATGTAATCTCTAACACATGTTATGGGTACTCAGGTGCTCTCCAGGGTTCAAAGAAAAAAGAGGAATTTCAGGAGATCAATCTTTCGATCTCACTTTAAATGTGTGTTGTGGTTTTTTTTTGTTTGTTTGTTTTTTTTTTTTTTAAACTTCCTATGAGTCCTGTCATGATCGCTCTGTATCTGTTTTTTAACAGGTTAAACCTTTCTGTTGGAAGACTAAATGTATAATTCATCTGTGTGTGAACCAAAATTACTGAATTCTGGGAAAGGAAGATGCCGCTGCTGTGGAAACAGTTGTTCCTGCTATCCTTTTTTGTCTGTTTTGGAGGTAAAAATACGTGATGGTCTCTAATTTCTGGTTTGGAATTAGACATAAGTCTTCAAATTCCAGATTTGAATTACATTTAAAGACTAGAACTGTCCATATTTCAAAATATAAATGTGCTAAGTAAAGTTATTCAGAAGATAAGCATGACCTAGTAGGGTCACTAGGGACGGCTGTTGCAGCTTTTGTCAAAACTGTTTATTTTGCAGTGAGTTTATTCATGAGGAATAGCACTGCATTGTCTTTGTATCAATTCAGCAGTTCAGAGCTATGCTCCTTCCTCTGTCACATAAAGCTTAGCTAATTCTCAGTGTTTGAAACTTGTGATGCCTAACAAATTCAAACACCTGTCTTAAGTAAAAACCAAATCCCAGGAGAATTTAAATTCTCTCTTCTGTAGTACAATTTTCTGGTTTATGAACTGCCTTCAAAAAGTAGCTTCTGACATTAAAATAACAATAAGAAATGTGCACATAATTTAAAACTGAGGCATTTTGTTTTTCTTCTGCTTGAAAGTGATGGGGGCAAAGCAACTGTTAAGTGATTTTTTTTTTTTTTTTTTTNGGGGGGGGGGGGGGGAATGTGTGTGTGTTTTGGGGTGAGAGTAGATACTGTCTTTCTGCTAATTTTATTTTCCCTAGCCCTTGTCAGTCCTGCTGAATCCTCAAGCCCTGTAAAAGTCTGATTCTCTCTCAGCCCATGGGAAACCCAAAACAGTAAAGGAGGGCATGGCAGCAGGTTACCGTCCTTCAAGAGGGTTATAGGGGGTGGTGTCTTGTGGTGGTCTCAGGAACATTCTTGTACTTCTTGCTCTTCTGCTTTAGCAGTAAAGGTAAGCAACAGTAAACAAGTCCTAGAGAAGAGGGGCAGTTTTGAACATCCTGTTAGCTGAAAAGCAGGAGTGTACCACTTGGCTGTGCATATTTCGAGCAGAAAAGTGTGTGTGTGTGTGTGTATGTATGTATATATATATATATATATATGTTTTTGTGTGCGGTAGATCACTTGGTTACTAGTATCATGCATATTATTTGTAGTAGAATTTTTTTTTTTAAATAGTCGTGTCAGATAGCTATTTATACTTTGAAATCAGTAAAGTCATCTTAATCCTTTTTTTCCTCTCTCTTTCCTATAAACTCTTCAGTGTCTTGTATAACCTTATCTTCCTGCATCTCTTGGTAACATTTATACAACTTAAATTTTAACCATTGAATCATAACAAACTTAAAAGGTATGAGTGGTTTAAGAAGGGAAGGCTGGAAAACTGTATTACATTTGGAGATAACATGGACTAAATATGTAATGGATATGCCATTATGGATAATGGCATGCATTCTACTGTTAAAGTGGTATGTATTTTTAATCACAGAGCATGTGACATCTTCTACATCAATCTGTTGAATTAAAAACTTACTCAATAGAACACACTTTTGGGGCAGTAGATGAGGTAAGATTCAGACCTAGGAGGATAGGTTAACTCTTAGAGTCTCTTAGTATAGAGAATTTTCAGGTACTGTTGATCCTGCTGCTTGTGTTGTTGCTTGTGCACCAGTAAGGTGCTGAGAACTGCAGGCATAACCAGCTGGAGACTTGAAAAGGGGTGGTTACAAACATGCTTGGACTATGAGCTTGCCTCAGGTCACTTGGACCTTGGTAGAGGTTCACTTGAAGTCCATGATCTCCTCTTAAAGGGCTGAAAGATAAATCTAAATGTATGTTATCTATCTACTGTATGGGTTGTTTTTTTTCTCTATTTTTTAGTCTGTCTTGCATTTTTATTTCATGACATCTCTAAAAGCAACCTAGATGAAAGCAAGTTTTGGGTTTTTTTTTTTTTTTTTTTTTTTTTTTTTTTTTTGCTACCTAGGAGAAATTGTAGTCTTGGATTCCAGATGAATGGGAAGATTCCTTATGCTAAACCATGTTAACTTCAGACATATCAATTGGTTTTTGATAAAGAATGTGTGGTTCTATGCAAATAAAACTGATTCACGCCTTTGAAACAGTGTATTAAGTAAAGCTTGAATTAAATATTGTGGAGTTTGAAAAATGATAGCTGAAGTAATAGAAAAATGTTTGATATTCAACTAATTATTCAACTAATAGAATACTTTGCAGTGATAATTGCATTAAAAATGAGCAAGTTGCCAATGTTTTGGAGTGCAAGTGATTCTGGTTTCTTATGAAACTCTGTCCTTTTTCCCTATTTATCCTCCTAGCCCTTTGTCTATTTCAGTTCATGTCATTTAAGCCAGACCAGGTATTTGAGACTGGTCTCAAATACCAGTTCAGTAGCAATGGGAAGTTGGAAGGTTGGAGAATGAGCAAGAAGTCAAGCAGAAAGCTATTTATTTACATTGCCAAGAACCAGATGGTTTGGTAAGAGAAAGACTGCTTGACGACGTGTTGATATGAGACTTAATGTTGCTGGGTTACTGCCCTTGAGACTGTTGTTTGTAGTTACAGGTATCAAATTATTTCAGTATCAGATTTCTGAGTTCACTGCAAATACATTCCATCATATGCTGCCTATATTTATGCCTCTGTGTTAAATACATTGACTAGATATTTAAACCATTTTCTTCAGTGTTGCCACTTACTAATGGATAGGAGGTTTTGACTTCTAGTCATAATTTTTATAGAGACATTTATATTATAAATATTATTTATACTATATTTATATTACGTTTTATTACATTTTTATGGTAGAACTTACTAGAGAAAGCCATGTAATGTTTTCAAGTATACCTTTTGGAGAAAAGCTTAAATGCATCACCCTTTTAGGTTTTTTTGAACTTGCACTTGAAATATTGCTTGCTATTGAGAAAGACTTAAAAGTATTCTGAGAAATCTGAATGACTTTGAAATGCTGAAGTATCTGGCTGCCTCCTCCTTGGGCTCATTCTGCCCCAGAGTTGTAAGGTTTTGGGTATAGGATATGGAACCACATAAACACGATGCAGCATATACTGTCTTTAATGTTGAGAGAACCAGTTTCAGTGTTTGCACTTAATATGTGATGCTTTGTGTGTGTTGTGTGGTACATTGTTTTCTTTTGTTTTCTTTCACTCTGAGTTTTACTGTTGTGATGTAGAAGTAAAAACACAGAAACAAACCTTAGACGTGTGATAAAGACTCTTGGCATTGGAGTCCTTTGAAGGAGCAGAAGGGGATCCTGCTAAAAACTGAAACATAGGTGTGTTTTTAATATTCTGGATTTGTGGGGGTTGCAGCCGTACTGTTAACGAGACCTGTTGCACGTTGTGGGAGTTGCAGCCGTACTGTTAACGAGACCTGTTGTACGTGACAGAAGCAGAGATAGGGAATGGCGGACGGAAGATCTCGCGGTGTCACGGAATGGGCAAGGGTTTAACCATATTAGGGCAAAAAGTGATATCTGGAGCCTAATTGGTACATAAGACAACTTCCACCTGGACAGAAGTTATAAGAGCCAGCAGTGAATTTCAATAAACGTCATTTGGCCTATCATCTCATAGGTGTCAGTGCTTCTTGACCCTGAGGTGGATGGCCTCAGTATTCCCTCTATAACCACGGACAACCACCACGGGTTGATAACGAACCCGACATGGATCCAGTAAGATGAATGAGAGGAGGGAATGTTACTCCTGTTTATTCTATCCTCCAGGTGTGAAGAGTATAAAGAGAAACAAAGACTTGAATGTTAGTCAAATTCTTACTAATCAGTAGTTGATATGGGAAGCCCAGTACCTTTCTCCTGTGCTGAGTTGCCAGATGCACTAGACATTTCTAAAACTGATGTGAAAATATATGTCCAGATAGTAGAATAATGCAGTCATAAATATGTAATTCTTAAGAGTATGCTTCTTGGATATGGCAGAATTCCAAAAATACCCTCCCCTGTGCAAAACAGGCATTTTCTTTTAGTGGACTGCTATAGGAAATGTATATATCTTAAATTTTATAGATATAAAAAAGTAAATAAATTGATATTACTATAATTTTGATCTAGTTTCTAGCGGGGAGTAAAAATTCATTTGTGAAAAAATAAATAACTGTTATCACTTATGTAAGATTGTGACATTCCTCTTGTTAAATTCAGTTTTTGCTAAGAATTAAGCTGTTTGGACAGATTCCTTCTGTATTTTAATGCATAATTTTTACACATTAATGGTAATATACTTTTTGTACTCTGTATATGTATAGTCATAATGTCATATGCATCTATGCCAGTAGTGACTTTATCAGATTTTTTTATGTTGGAGCACTTCTGTATTCCCAGCAGATATATTAAGTTGATATAATGAGCATTGCTATTAGGTACCAAATGAGGAACCAACTTCAGCTTTCCTCTGGTGTTGCAAGTGCTTTATACAAAGTGGATAACAGAATGCAGGTCTACTACCGTAAGCTTAAAAATACACTGCTTCTAGATATTCTTCTGCTTTTAAAACCAGCCTTCTATCAAGCTTAATAAACTTCTTCCTTTCCCCAAAAATTTGGACACTGGAGCTTTGGGAGCTAAGAAACTTGTCCTCCTTTTGTTATAAAGTGGGTTCGCTTTTTGCTATGAATCAGTGTAAATCTTGCCTCAGGTTCCCTACAGCAATGGTTGTGTTTAATACTGCTATAGTATTCTTGTGCACTTGTGCATTGCAAGCTTTACTGTGTTTTGGGCTTATCAGTGGTGCACACTGATTTCCATAAATGCTTTTTGGGCTTACTGTTATTCTTTGTCAGTGTATCACCAAAAAGGTTAGTGGCAGCAGATGACACTGGCTTTACTTTAAGTGAAGTGAGGAAATAAACAGGGTTTTCTTTGTCTCAATCCTCTCTCTATTAGCTGTAAACCTAACAAAGACTATTACTGACTTGCTGGAGCTTCACTAAGTTCACCGGATTTACAGGAATTGAAATTTAGATGGTGATCATATTGTATCATCCAAAACATTTAATTCCTTAAGTGTAGAGAGCGTGGTGGTACTATAAACCTCTTTCCAAAGACAAACCTTAAAAACTGCCTCATCCAGTTCTGTTCTGTGTTCCAAAACAAAGAAAGCCTCCTCTCCTAGGAGGAGAGGAGCAGCTTCTAGGAGAAGAGGAGGAATAGAAAGCTACTTCTCACTGTACTGTTTCATATTAGAGCTGAATCCTTGCTTGCAAAGTCCATATCAACATGACAAATGCTTTTTTTTTTTTTTTTTTTTTTTTTATCTTCATTAATTAGGCTTCTCTCAGTATTTATGATATCTGAATAGAGTAGTTCTGGTTATTGGCAATTTTAATTTTAAGTGTTTTATTCTGCAATAAAATCTTGTTATTGCAAATATTACTGCACATAAAGGCTATATATCTGCTTTTGCACAGTTCTTCTCTCTAGAGCAATTGGAAGTAAAATATAACAGGAAATTGCATTATATTTTTCTCTTAAAGTTTATAGAATTAGGGATGCATTTAACAGTAGCCTCTAAAAACAATCATTTATCAAATATCTTGGCTATTGATTTAAATAAGAGTGGTGATAAATCCCTGTGCCTTGAGACCTCTGTCTGCAGAATTTCATGGAGGGTCGTCTAGAACATTGTCAGAAAATTATTCTGTGTCTGTTTATTCCTTTTTTTATTTCAGTCTCCTGCCTCAGCCACCTCAGATAAAGTAGCTTTTGGGGGTAAGACAAGAGCATATGCAAAGATGCTTCTTGGGTTGCATGGCCCAATCTTGACCATTCTGAGTTTTGGAACAGTCAGGTTTAGAGCAGTGCAGATTTTAGAATTTCTTGCAGGGCAGCTTATTTCCTGCCATCCTTAACAGTACATGACTTGAGGTTGGGAGAAGTAGAGACTAGGAGCTGACTCTGAGACTGTATCATACATTCTTAGCAGGGTGATATGCATCCATCTTTTCTCTTAAAGCATCATCATCTTCCCTAATCCCAAGCACCACCTGTTAGTCATGCTTACTTACTCAGACACTTGCTGCTGGAGAGAGAACTTGGCTGTACTTGCCTTCTGCTGAACAGTTATCCTTTTGTTTTTTCCACTTTTTGATAGCAAACTAGACAGAAACATCCCAGGCCTGCTGTCAAAAAATCTACCTTCTGAAGTAGTTGATCACACTACTTTCTGAAGTATCATTGGCTGTTGTTGAAGGAAAAAAAAATGACCCAGGTAGGACAAGCAGTCTCAGCTAGTGTATGATTAATTCCTGGACTTTTGGACAGTACCTTTAATTTTCCATTTCTTACTTGAAAATATAGGTAGTAGTGTTCATGAAGTCTGGAGATCAGCAGATGAGCTGTATGTGTGGCTATGTCATGATGGAGGCCATAGGCAACATGATGTGAAAAGTCTTTGGTTCTGCTGCTGCACAACTGTATCGGCCAAGTGGAGCTCAGGGTACTGAAAAAGAAAATATGGTTGTGAATGAGGGTTGAAAAGTGAGTGAGAGTATGTTGAGGAAATCTAAAGCTGAATGTCTAAACTATTCAGAAACTGCAGAACTGAGAATAAATATACTTTATTTTAAAACTCTCCTGGAAGAAACTGTGTTCTTGTTTCTTTGTTGATTTTGAAGCATTTATTTTGAATGTAATTGACTTAGGCAGATGTTTGCCTCTTGGACAAAAGCCTTTCTTGATTGATAGGGGTTTTTTGTTGTTGTTGTAATTAACCTTGTAATTTCTTGTTAAACATCAGCTGGGATAATCTTAGTTTTTATAGCTTTTCCAGTACAGGTTGTATATCTCTCTAGTGAGATTTCAGAGTTCAGTACTTATTAGGGATTGGAGCAAAACTTTCTCACTTGCTTTTTGGGGTGAGGGTGCAAAAATAGCACAAGGTTTTGAAGCAAAAGCTTATCTCCAACCTTGCTTTTATACATGTTTGAAAATTTAAGCGAATACAGACAGTTTTGCCTTTAAAACTTCTAAGAGTGGCCTCTATTGACTGCAGCTATGGAAAAATTAAATCTAACTTTATGTAGACTTTAGGTTAAAGACATTGAATTCTGTCCTTTCTAAAATATATTTATAAAAAGTTCACTTTGAGCATTATAATTGAATTATAATAGTAAGCAACATGTTAGAAGATATTACTTCAGCTTTTTTTGCATTTCTTAAATCTTAGCATGAAGTATTCTTAAAATAGAACGAAAATGAAATCTACATAGAAGAAGTAAATGAAGGAGAGAAAGTGGTTGTTACAAATCATAACCTTATCTGTTCAGGTGACAGTTTCAATCCCATTTGAGTTCTCTCCAGTTGTCAGTTTTTCTATGTTGGATTAAATAACTTTTTAAAAATCTTATTCCCATGGCAACCCTATTTTTTAATTCATGTAAATCTGCTTGTCTCTTATTATTCATGTGCAGTCTTTGAAAGATAACGTGAAAGAGAGGAGTATGGTGAGGAAGGAATAGACTTTCTGGCATAGATAATAAAGGAAAGAATATTTTGATTACATGACAAAACTATTTTTATCCATGTAAAAACAAATTATTTATTATTTCTTCATGAGAGTCAAATCTTCCCTCTGCTTGGGTAGGTTGGCAAAATTGGGAGAAGCCTTTCAGAAGGTTTGAGGATTGGCATATCCACAGGCCAAAACCAAATTCTTCTGAACAGGGGAGGATCTCAGAGTTTTCTATATCACAGGGACATGGCCCCAAATCAGAATGCAAGTATGCATACACAAAATTCCTCACATAATTTGTTACTTGCATATGCTTTTATTTTTAAGGTATTGAATAAGGTTGCTCTATCTACATAAATCTTTCTCATGTTGAATATTTCACTTAATTGGGCTTCCATAATATAAATTTCTGAACTGGAGAATCATGGAAAGTAGTGTTACATTAATTGACCTGGATCAAACCTTTTAATAAAGGCTCATGTCTTCAACCTTACAGCAGTGGGTGAGGAATGAGCTGTTTATGCAATGTAACTTGTTAGCTCACTTGCGCTGCACAGGCTTTCCTATTCAGTCTCCCTTAGTTACATATCTCTAAATGCTGAAATCTTGACAATAATTATTTTCAGTTTAAATACTAATATTCTTTGGAGTTACAGTTATCATATGAGGAGCTTGATCTAAAGCCCATTGCATCTGATAGGTGCCATTTGCTGGGAATTTAACCCTTTGAACCTCCAACTGTGGTTTTGAAAATTAAGAAATAAAACATAAAAAAATATTTTGATCAATAGAAATACCCCTGTGTGCTATCTGTGGCCTACTTTCACCTTTTGTGACGAACTAAGCAGTCAGTAGTATGCAGGAGCTTCTGCAAACTGAAATAAAAACTTAAATAAACTTCAAAATATTTTGAATGCATTTTACAGCAATAAAATCTCATCTACAAAATGTTCATTCAAAAAATGGTATATAACAAGTGCATTTGCCATGGCTGTACATGTGACTTATTGAATTATACTAAGACTAAATGAATGTATAAGTATATAGTAAATCTTAAGTAATACACAGCTGCAACACAAAACTTCAGATTTAGAATCTCTGTTGTAAATATCTTTACTGGTGTGCCTTTTCACTTTATATGTTACTGCTGCTGGGCTGTCTAGTTTGTTTCTAGATGTTGATTATGAGTATAGCTACTTGCTAAATCAAGTAAATATTTAAAGTAATGGAACCTGGAGTGCTGTTGCTATTGTACTGTGGTTTTTTTCTTTCTCTTTTTTTTTTTTTTGTTGATAATGGACTTGCATAAATGTTTCTAACAGAATACAGTAGTGAATGGTAACAGTGTAGACTATGGATTGTACATAATGTCATTTAATAGGCAAGGAAACTTAGGAGAAGATACACACTACCTGTTTTTTATTTTCTTCTGTTATTACCTCTCTTAGAGCCCTGTGCAGTGAAAGACTTTCATTCTCTTTTATGAAACTGTATTTTTTCAGCTATTGGCTTTTTACAAGTTGCAGTTAATAATATTTTTTTGAGGCTTATGCCACCCTACATGGAAAAATGTTGTTTACACTGGAGATTAGTCTGCACATAATGCATCTGTCACTTGAAGTATCTGTTCAGATACCAACAAAAAGACTTGAGATCTCGGTATGTTTTGGGAGTTTGTCCTTATGTGTTTCAGTCTATTAAACTCTCTTCAGTAGTACTGAGACTATATTTGTTCATAGAAAGGGAGCAAAAGAACCTATCTGTATTTTTTATTAATCTATGCAGTTGTTTGCTCAGGTGTAATCCCTTGTTCAGCCACATTTATTCACCCATGGAAGAATGTGCACATTGGTACATGATGGCATATTAAAGGTTTACCACAGCCTGCCACAGCTGTCATCTCTTTGACCCTTCTATAAGCTAAGTCTTCCACATAATTTTGCTTTCATTCAAGTGTAATGCCATTAAAGCAGAGGCAGACAGAATGCAATTCTCTGTAGATCTTGTCTCATTCCTTTCTGTTCTGAGGAGATTAATGTGCTCAAATCATCCATGTATTTTCTTTTTCATTCTCTAATGCTGCAAGAAGAGCAAAAAAAAGTGCACTGAATAATGCATTAGCAGTAGCTTTGGGGAGTAAACTGGGAAGGACTCGCTAGTTGGGCAGAAGCCCTCTTGCTTTCCCTGCACTCTCACTTGCTCTTCCTCTGCTGTGTTCAGACCCTTCCTAATCCTTACAAGCAGATCTGGGTGTTTTCTCCTTTCGTGCACAGTTACTGTGACCTGTGCCATGTACTTAGCAGCCCTCCCCCCTCAGTGGAGGGGTGAACGGAGGGGTGCGTGTGGGTTGGGTGTGTTTTTTTGTTTGTTTGTTTTTGCCATTCATTGAAATCTTAAGGTTAAAAAGAAAACAATGCCAAGGCATCATCCAACTTGATTCCAGCTAACTTTCTTTTTCTTCAAAGGGCAAATGGTATTATTATCTTAAATAACATTCTACAAGAGCTGGATAGTATCTTTCTAGGACTGTATTTTTCAAGGATAGTACCATGAAAGTTATGCTACTAGAATTTTGGTTACTCTTTTTTTTTTTTTTTTTTTTTTTTTTCCTCCCTCTGATGATGATGTTTAACTTAAGTGCTAAATGGATGTAGATACTTTTTTTTCTAATTGCACTTGCTGTGGAAATAAACAATTCAATCTACACAAAAATGTCTTAATACAATGTTAATTTTTAAATATGATATAGTAGTCTCAAGCAATTGTCTATAAAACTCCTTCCTATGTATACCCATTTACAAATAGATACCATTAAAATGAATCAACAAGCCAAGGGAAAAAAAAGAACACCACTTTTATGAGCGTTTGCTTTCTAATAGTAGTCTGTGTTAGATAACCTTGTTCTGCACCTTGGAACAACCTCCTACAATGTGTTTTCTCAGCCAGCTCTTCTTCCTTGCCTTTTTATGCAACTATTTGAAATGAAGAACTTGTTATACTGCTGCTTGCTGTCATTACTGCTGGGATCCTGTAGGGTTGATGAGAAATCAAAAGAATGGAAAGAATGAAAGAATTTTAAAGATAATGGGCTTCAACTGGTATCTGGGGCTATCTGTGTTAAATACATGCATTTAAGAAGGCAACTATCACAGCAGCTATCACATTGTCTAGTGCAGTTGCTCTTTATGAAGTTATATTCCTTGTAATTTATGGAGAATTGTGTTTTTCTTAGTACTTGTATAATGATTCTTCTTACTGTATGTTCTAATATTTTATCTGGCAATGAAGATAATCAAATAAGTCAGTAAATTGTTGGGTTTCTTCTTAGAGACTCTAGTTCTACAATTCCGCTGCTTATCACGTTTTATGATTGGAATTTTTTTTTCTTTGTTCCCTAATTGTTGTTCATGTTTTGCCAGTTGTCCTGTAGGCTTCCTTACTCACTCCTCAAGTACTGAAGATATATATGGTTTGGTGCTTTTGGTTATTGATATCTTATGTTAACAATTTCTTCTGTACTTCCTTATTAAACCTAAAGGTACTTTCACGCCCCCAGCACTGACTGTGGGTAAGGGTAAAACACAAACAAGTGCCATTTCTTGTCATATGCAGGCTCCAGGTAAATGACATCTTGGAGGCTGTTTAAAAGCTACCATGTGTCGTGGTCGTGTTTTCAGTGACAAGCAAGACACTTGAGCACACTGTGGTACTGCACACTGAATTACTTAGATTTGTTACTATATAAGATGTCAAAGTAAATCAAGTCAGAATGAATTTTCATCACAAATGATTGCATTGTGTAATGAATTTAATTTATTCCAAGTCATGCTTGCAAGGTTCTCCTCTTCTTCCACAGACAATGGAGTACCAGATAGCAATTCATTTTGAGCAGAACCAAATCCAATTTTATCTTTTATTTACCTCTATGTTTAATTACATAACAATCACTGTTCATGGTTTTCTAAATCAAAATATAGGATTTATTTTCCTTATGGAGATTAAATTACTTTTTTTTTTTTTTTTTTTTTTTTTTAAAGATATCTGCACTATATCTGGGTCAGAACAATGATTAATATTGAGAGGAGTTTAGTAAGCAGGCTGAAGCTTTGGCATGTATGCTAAAAAGACCAAGAAAGATTCTGATTTGGTAGAGGACATGAGGGATAGAAGTGCAAAGGGGCAAATGAAACATTGGCCTTCTCAGCCAAGAGATCTCCCCCTCACACCCATTAGTTGTAAGCAGACTGATGTAGTTTAGTAGAAGGAATGGTTCTCTGATGGGATAAAAGGTAATACTTATAGTGCTTTAAATGCTGGAGAATAAGCTGTGAAGTAGGGCACTTATGTCTTCCTCAGCTGAAAGTTCAGAAGGAACTGTTAAATCTTCTATTTTGATTTCCTGCATATTACAATCCAGTTTTACTTTGTAACCCTTGTTTGAAGCTGTTATTCAGTGTATAGGAAGATTACTGCTGCTTCTAAAGAGTCCAGCTCTCTAAAGAGTTCATATGCTTCAGATACTTCCCTGAATGTATTACTGCAGTGGTAACCTGCCTGACCAGCCCTGGTGGCTGTTGCAGAGACCGAGCTACTCTTCAGATTACTGTTTTGTTTCCTCTCCCAGTTTGTATCAACTCTCCTCTAAATGATTTCTCTTACTGACTGCTGCAAATCTAGTGGTGGGCTGATGCAAATGGAAGATAAACTTGCTTACAGGGAAAACATTTTAGCTGAGATATAGAGCTGTTGCAGAGTGCCTAAATAAGTCTTGCTGTGTGTGTTAGAGCAACTGCAAAGATCTTTGTTTATAAGTTTTTCTTAAATGGCCTACCAGAAATATAAACCAGTTCCTGGCAAAAAACTGCAGCATGTCTTGGGTGAGGAGGAAAAAAAAAAAAAAAAAAACTGATATCTTCCACTGAAAATTTAATTAGAGACTGCAGAGTAATAAGTATGCTAAATTAAGACCATATGGTGGTTACTTTGTTGTTGTTGTTTTTGTTTCATTTTTAAGGGCTACTTGTGCAGAAGATGGCAATGTGGTTTAATTAAATGATATTCATCATTTTACTTTTTCTTCAGTGTTCAATATCATTCTGTATCATGTAGAGTACACAATATTGTATCACCTACTGATCAAGTTAGTGTTTCATTTTTGCATTTTTATGTGAACTTGGCAACTTCTTATTGCTCTAAACTTACCTGAACTCTTAGAATCACACTGAGTAAAGTGCTTCCCCCTGCCTGTGCTTTCTGGTGGAAAGCACTAGCTGTGCTTGTCAGTTCACTGCTAGTGACATCCCAGCAAGAAATGCTCTTCACTGAGTTCCTGTCCCCTGAAATTTCCAAGGAAAGTGATTGCAGACCATCTGCTTTAGCTACTGTAAAGCAAATGAACAAATTATATTATGATTTGATTTGATGTGCTACTGCACATCCATTAAGCTACAGCTTTAATGATGCTGTATGGTACTCTGATAGAAAGATTGTTTTTTCTTATCTGTTTTGTACTTCTGAGCTTGTCAATGCAGTGTAAACTTAGCTAGTAACCAAAGAGATTTATAGTCATAAGTGTTTGCAGTAATTTTCCAGAATCTGTCGTGTGCTGTTGGAACACCTTTGTACTCAGTATTGCAGCAGTTGTAGTGAAGCACATGAGGAGGAGTGTATTATACCCTTACTTGAGAAATGTGAGATTTGGGCAGCGTAGCAGCAGTTAATGTCAGTACTGTATGTACTGTTCAGTATTCTAACTACTGCGTCATGCAAATTAAAATTTTTACTTTCCCTCACCATTTCTCTGGATTAAAACTCGGACGTGAGGTTGGTTTACTGGAAATGATCCCTACGTAAAGAAGGTATAATAGGAGGGAAAAAAAAAAAAATATATATATATATGTATATATATATAAGGAACTATTTACAGAGTAAGGTAGAGGTTAAAAGAAATGAAATGGTTTTAAGGTTGTAGAAAGCAATTTCCAGGTATATGTTCCCTATTCCCTGAACTGGGGCTCAGATAAAATTTTAGCTAATATTCCATACGAGAAGCTTTCGCTGTCTCGCCTAAACTCAGCTGGTCGCATGTTCTGCTTGGAGTGGCCAGGAGTCTCATCCCCCTGGCACAGCAGAGCTGGCTGGTGGGAGCGTTGCATGCGCGTCCATTTCCCATGTGCACAAATCCAGGGGGTGGTCAAGTTTAGCTACTTAGTTTAGCAACTAAGAGCTAACAACACAAGAAGAGTTCAGATGTTCGAGTTTTCTTCCATTTGGCAATTTTCTGTGCCCTTCAGAAAAGGTATGGGGCAGGATAGAAAGATGACTTACTAGTCAGTTCTCTAGCTAGACTGCATTTATTTGGGCAATAAGTTGTTCCATGTCTTTACCAAGAAGGTCTCCAGATCTGATGACAGTTGTAGAAGGGCTCTTCAGGAACAATGAAAACTCTGTACCAATGAAAACCACGCATTAACTTTTTCAGGATTTTCACATTAGTTGTGTTGGAGTTAACTGTGGTTAATGGTATGCAGGGAACATTCCTTGTTTTTGCAGCACTACACAAATTTGGGCAGTTCCAGTTGTTTTTAACTCGGATATGGCAAATATTTTCATGGCCTCAGAATGTAAGACTCCTATGCTGACTAACAATTTAGTGTATGTTTTTCTTACATGTGCAGCTACAGCTGTAGTAAGACATCTGTTGATAGGATATTTTGTCATCTCTTGTATTTGCTATTTGTCATCTTTACATCTGTTATAGTCCACATTGCCCTAATCAAAACAGTGTGGCTCTTTCACAGGTGCTCCCTACCCAGTGAGGTGCTGAAAATGATGCATCTTGATTACTCGTATCCTGGTAATCTTTTCTGGTCACGACCCAGCTCTATTCTACAGTATTTGTGGGAGAATGAGTCTGTTTTTTCAAAGAGGTTACTATATTTGGAAAGATGACTGAAGTCAGTAACCAAAAAAAAAAAAAAAAAGTCCTGTTGTCATTAGCATGTTGTCAGTTCTTCAGAAGTGCATTGTCTACAAAGTCTTTTTTGAGGAATTCTGTCTTGGAAACTGTCATTTATAAAAATCTCCAGGTAATCAGACACAGATCTGGCAAAGCATTTAGCCATCTGTTTAACTATTAAAATGTGAATAGCTCAGTGTTCTTCCAACATTGAACTTGCCTTTTAATCGTAAGCCATTAGAGTGATAGAGGTTCTTTCTAGAATATTGTCAGGACCTTCTTAAGGGTTGCTTTAGGAAGGCTTTGAGGGGATGAGAACTGCAGTGCACTGAGGGCTCAGCTGTAGAATTATTGCTTGGGCAAATATTGCTCTCTTCTGAGAATGTTTCTTAAATTATAGCACTGAACAAAGCAATTCAAATATTTGTTTGAGTGAAAGGTAATTCCCAGGTAATATGAACTTCAAGAAGACATTTTTGGAAAATAATTTTTTAGAGAAATTTTAGGGAGAATTTTTAGGGAAAAATTTTTCCTTCAAAATCATAGAATCATAGAATGCCTAAGGTTGGAAGGGACCTCTAGAGGTCATCTAGTCCAAC
>VWPW01002567.1:0-122490 GCA_013389825.1 Crypturellus undulatus | reverse complement strand
CGGAGCTTGTCCAGGAGGATGTTGTGAGGGACGGTGTCAAAAGCCTTGGTGAAGTCAAGGTAGATGCCATCCACCGCTCTCCCCTCATCTATCCAGCCGGTCATCCCATCATAGAAGGCTATCAGATTAGTCAAGCATGATCTCCCTTTCACAAATCCATGCTGACTAGTCTTGAGCACCTTCTTGTCCTCCACATGCCTGGAGACAACGGCCAGTATGAACCGTTCCATCACTTTTCCAGGTACGGAGGTGAGGCTGTCTGGCCTGTAGTTGCCCGGGTCCTCCTTCTTGCCGTTTTTGAAGGCTGGCGTGACATTGGCCTTCTTCCAGTCCTCCGGCACCTCCCCCGTTCTCCAGGATCTTTCAAAGATGATGGAGAGTAGCTTGGCTACGACATCCGCCAGCTCATGCAGAAATGTGAAGTTTTTATTGCAATGTTCATTTTCTCCTTTTCTTGTATTGTTCCAAATGTTTTTTTTATTAAAAAAAAAAGAAGAAAAAGCTCATCACATGTTTGATTTGATCATCTTTTATGCTATTAATGTTTGATAACTACTTTTTGCTTTGCTATCTGTGATCTCTTCCTTCTGTCCCACTCAGGTCTGTAGAGGTGTCTAATAGCCTTTTTTGCTCCTTTATTGCTCCCCCTTTGTTAGGGTAGCTCTCCATGTTCACAGTGCTCATACATCTGCACCTTTTTCTTTAAGCTTTCCATTTCCATGTATGTATAACAGTACTCTGTTTTTTTAATAATTGTAACTTACTAGGTATGATTAATCATAGAATCAAAAGAGGTTTCAAAATTTCCTTTTACGTTACTGTAACACCTTTTTAGCTATTGACATTCTGCTAGCGTAGACCTACCAAAGAATAAAATTAATCATAGAATCTGTTTAATTTTTTTAAAATTAGTTCTTTAGCTCTAATTTTGTATTCTTAATGTTGAACAGTCATTTATTTTGCAAGTAATCAGCTGAAATTGTTGAACCTATTTGCATACCAAATGATTTGACATTTGGAGTTGAAGAGCTTGAAACACCTGTGTATTTAGGCTTTTCTGTTTCCTAATATACAAGTTATCTTTCTTTAAAAACAGATCTTGAAAACTCCAGAACTAAAATAAGAAGCACAGTGTCAGTTCGAGAGGGGCAGGGAGTTGTGCTGCTTTGTGGAACACCGCCTCATTCTGGAGGTAAGAGCCATTTTTTGTTTTATTTTTTTTCCTCTTAAGCAACAGCAGTCTTTAAAAACATCTTTTGTGAGTTACGTGCGCTGGATGTTTCCTTGCTTTTAGTGTTAAATTCAAGTATTACCTGCTAAAACCAGTAAATCTGTATAGAATATTCTTGGAAAAATTTATCAAAGTTATTTCATGGAGCCAGCTGTCAGCATAGGGTGTAAATAGACATGAAATAATTAACTAAAATTTCTTGCTGTCTAGTTTAATTCGGTAGTGCAGGCTACTCTGTGGTCAGCATCTGTTGTCTTGATTGGCAGGTGACATCCAGCTTACGGTGGTGAGTTAAGGTGTGAGCGTTTCTCAGTGAGGTCTTAAGCATATGCCCTCACACATCACATGATATCACTCTTATTTGACCCATTCTTTTAAATAAACTGTGTGAACCTTTCAGTTTAGTTCTTCAGATATAGAATTTTCAGCAGGTAATAGGAAAGCAACATAGCTGGGCTGACTTTTATTTTTATCAAATGTCTTGTAGTCTACAAATACTGTTTCAGTCAGTTTAATACTGTATTCTGAGTTAAGTTTTGGGATTAAATTTACAAAGAACGTTAGGCCTTACTTGAGGAAAAGGCATGGAGCAAACAGTGTTTTGGAAAGCTCTGCTTCACCTGACTGGCAGATCCCAGGCGATACCTGGGGACTCATGTTTACATCCCCTCTATCTAGCACCGAGGAGGGCTGCAGAGGTGGATGGCACAACTACACAGAATATGATACTAAGCAGGGCTGACTCTAAGGGAAAGTATCTGTCACTGCAGAAATATGGAAGACACATTCATCAAAGAGCAAGAATGGTACCTCCTTTCTGAGATGAACACAGAAAGGAAAGAAAATAAAAACCAAGGAAGCTAAAGAGAAAAAGGATCAAGGAATTAAGTCCTAGAAGGACTTAATTTTATCTTAGAATGTCTGTCTAACTCCTTGCAATTTCTGTGCCCTTAATGTGCTTGATTTTTATGGTATTTCCACTAATTAGTTATCTACTGCAGTTAAGTTTTGCCTAATTTCACAATTGTTTAGCCTCAATGAGTCTAGCTTTCTGTATGATCAGACAATTGTAAGAAATCAGCTTTTTGTCTTTAATTGTGCTAGTGCACCCCATTTCTTGGAATTAGGAGACTTGATTGTATAATGCAGTGATGCTGATATAATTAAAAAGCTGCTATTTTGCAAGGGCTGACAACTGAATGTATGGATCCTTTGTGGACCGCAAGTTGGAAGTGTATATTATTCATTATGTGTTCTGAAACTTTAGTACTTATTGAGACACAACTAATGCTTGAAAGTAACTGATTCTATTTTGTTTATTGATGTGCAGTTCCCCTGTCCATTTTTTCTGTAAAATTTAACATTAATTTTGATTGTGAAGACAAAATAATATAAATTCAACATTGTGAATGTAATAATTTAGGTACTGTGGTTTCTTAAATTTAACAGAGTACAAGTATTCACAGGCCTAATGTGGCAATTTTACAGCTGTCTGGAACCTGCTGAATTTTTTGCTCCACTAAGTGACATATATGCTTAAATCATCAAATTCCTTAGAACAGCTTTGCTTTTTTGATGACTGAGAAAATGGGTTATTGTCCCAGCTCTCTATACAAATAGAATGATTAAATTCTGCTTCTATATACAGTCCAAAGTCAGATTAATAAAAGCCCATCTGATGCCCATATCCTTTGCACATCTCCAAACTGACTACAATCCTGCAGTATGTCCAAAATGTGAAAGTCTGAGGTATTAAACAGGAAACAAAACAAAACATAATTGTACTCCTAAGAGCTGTAGTTTGTATCACCACATGGAAAAGGTGGAAATTTTTTTCACAGTCGACAGATGGGATATATTAGACACCCTCACACTAATTCTTTTTCATGCAAAAAAGAGCTGAAGGGTCTGTGAATTACCAAATAGTAAATTGTTACAAAAATTATTTTTAATTTTCAGATTTGTTTGAGGATTGGAGGATTAGCCATTAAAAGTCTCAAGGTATATGGAGCAAATCTGAAACGTTAATTCTCTTCCTCTCTCTCTCCTATAAAATAATCTGTATCAGTGATGTCAAGCATACATTGTTTTTAGATTGGGCATGATGAGACAAGTCAATAAGTCTTTAAGATATTGATTAGACTGATTCAACAGAGCCTCTACGGGAGCAAGAGAAGTAATCTGTTAGGTATGACTGAGAGAACTGGTGTGATAACCAATAGCATTTTAAATATGTGCAAAACTGGTGCAAAGAGAAAGCAATTGACTCTTCTCTCTCTCTAGCAAGAACAGAAAAAGAAGCACCTGTGGGCTTCCATTGTAGCAAGGAAAGACTGGCAACCTGAGTGAGACACTAGCTGCAGGATGACTCACACTATTAAACTGTGGAAGTGACTGCCTGAGGAGCTGGCAGACTTTAAAGCTGGATTTAGAATAAAAATGAGTTAAACTATTATCTGCCTGGGATGGTTTAGGAACAGCAGGTGGCCGTAGGACTGAGGGCTGTTCAGTCCTTTCCAGACCTGTGATCTCTCTTTGTGATTCCCTATCTGTTCTGCTGAGTAATTCAAAACAGTGACTTTAAAAACTTTCTCCGATACGTTGTCTTCTCGTCTCCTTTAGTCTCAAAAAATTGTCGTTGTCTCAGATGTAAGATGTAAGAAAGCAAGCATGTTGCAGGCCTGAATGAGGCAAAGAAACCCAGTGACATCATATGCTGAATTCGGTACCCCTTTTCAGCACTAACCACCTACCTATTTAAAAAGATTTGTGAGCACTTTTTCACTGAAAGTGTTTTGAGTTTTGCCATCTTTTATGATTTAGAAGGTCCTGCTATCTTGATGGCAATTGCCTTTTACATATCCTGTAAGGAACTTTCAAGGAACTTTGAATAAATTGTGATTTTTCCTCCACATACAACACTCCAGTTGCAATACAAAGATCTTCATCTTGGAGAAGAAGCAAGTTCTCCATTTGGAGAAAAAAAAATTGACGCGTTAGTTTTTTGATAATTAAGATACTCTTCAGTCATGAGTAATCATTGTGCTGTAGGCATGTGATCACATTTCTTTATAACTTTAACGTAGAATCATAAATGCCTAAGGTTGGAAGGGACCTCTAGGGTTCATCTAGTCCAACCCCCCTGCACACGCAGGGCCACCTAGAGCACGTGGCACAGGGCTGCATCCAAGCGGGTCTTGAAGATCTCCAGAGAAGGAGACTCCACAACCTCTCTGAGCAGCCTGGTCCAGTGCTCTGTCACCATCACTGTAAAGAAATTTTTCCTTAAGTTCCTGTGGAACTTTTGATGAACATGTTTTTTGTAACTGAACTAAAATACACTGTTTTTCACAAAACAGTAAGTTCACTTATCTACATACTTTAGAGATAAAAATGACATCTAAAATTTGTTTATGTAGGTCTATGACTGCACATACGAAAGTTATTATCTGTCTTGCATTTAATATGTAGCTAGTTAAAAAAACACTAGACATATATGGAGATCTAAAAAGGATTTTGTCCTATTATTAGTTTTGGTCCAAAATCAGTAAATGAAGGTGTGACAGTGCCTGAAACTGACAATGCCACATAGCTGCTTTAGGGTATTCTCCACTATTACTACTGTATGTATCTTAAATTATCATGTAATGCGCCTCAGTTTTACTAATCTGATTTTTTGAATTTTGGAAAATGTTACTGATTTATAAGGTATTTTATGTCCTCAGGAGAAAGCAATGAGGCATAGTCATTTCATTTATAGAGATGGAAATTAGCTTAATGGTTACTGTACTTTTCAAGGAATTAAAGTTTTGCCTCTATTATTTTAGTGGTATACCCACCCTTATCTTGTTTCTTATGGAACATGAACTTAACCAAGAAGAACTTGCGTAAATGCCAAGAATGTGTGGGACCAACAAAATACTTGCTTTCATTCTTACAATGCTAGGCAAATCTTGCTTACGTTCACCATTCGGTTTGTGAAACATTATGAATGTTTCTATTTTATATGGAAATGAGCAATGTGGCAAAGGCATTTCTACACGAAAAAGCAGCAAGGATGTTCATCCTACTATCATGTCCTGATAAATACAGTTCTAATAGATAAATGAGACCATACTTGAAATATAAGTTATATACTAGATTGCCTATAACTTGCAACTATTATTTAAAGCTCTGGCATGCTGGTCTGAAATGATAGGAGATCATTGAAAATACATAACAATTTACTACTCACTGGTTGGTATGACAAATCATCCAGTTAATAATGTCATGTCTGTAGCAAATTAGTATTTAGATTTGCAGATTGTTCCTCATGCCTCTGTATAGCCATTTGGAGGCCTGTAAGTTCCAAAAAAGACTGCTTCATGAATAACACAGCACTGAAAGTCTCTCCTATCACAGAAATATTTTGATGTTTTTATTTTTTTTCCACTCTTGAATACCAACATGTCATTTTTCAGGGAATTATAATCTGAGTTAATTTAACTCATTTGGCTTTGTTTTATACCCTTAAAGCAAAAGCAAACTGATAGAATTCTAGATTATAGTTTCTTTTCTTTTGCTCATCTGTGTGTTTTCAGTAAGGTACAAAGTAGCCTGTTTTTTTGTTTGTTTGGTTTTGTTTTTTTGCACAACCACTTTTTGATGTACATTGTGGATGGTATGTGAGTATGAACAATAAATCCTATTTATACATAGGCACATTATGAGGTTTTCTCACAAAAATGCATTCTGATAATAGCAAGTTGAATACTGCTAAAGCTGCAGTCTTACAAATTTTTCCATAGTGTTCTTGAGCTGTTCTGAATCTGCCAAGGAGAAATGGTGTTTTTATCTAAAAATATATTTTGCAATAGTCCTGCTGGTGTCATCATCATCATCTGCACAAATTTCAGCTGACAGTTTGAAATCAAATGGTGCCCAAGAGACACTTATATTTACCCATACAAGGGACAATAATACATGTTCCCAGATGGAATTTACAGTGATTTCTATCTGTCAAAGCATTATTCTTCCTACTAGTAACAAATCAGTGTCTGCAGAGAGAAATGATTCCTCAGACTAACTGTGTGTGTGTGTGTGTGTGTGTGTAAAATGTGCTTTTTAAGTCTCTGGTCCAGGGTGAGGAAAAGCAGATTTAAATTAGTATATTCTTAATCATACTGCAATATAGTAGATGTTTTTAAACTAGTGTGGAAATGTATGCCCAGCCTAGGGAACTTGGCAACAGATGTGATTCCAGGTTGAGAGAGGGCAAGCTAAATGAGCAGTAGATCTCTCCAGATTCCTTACAGAATACTTCTCTGTGTTTCATTATGTACAGTAATGAAAATATAAATAATAATACTTTAATAAAAAGGTGTTTTTTATTATTTTAAAGTATTATTTATTATATTAGTACTATTATATTGAAGTTATTTAAGTATTATTTCTTAAATAATTGGTCTTCTGCCACTTTAGTAAGTCTTAGTTTGGGAGATAAATAGTGATAGGTTAGTCTCATGGCCAGGTAAGACAGATGGTCAGTAAAATCTAAAACCTAGGACTATCTACAATCAGCTCCTGTAAATGTTCTGCTAAATCTTCTTGAATACCTCTATAAACAAAATAAGAAGTTACAGTATTACCATAACCATTTTTCTAAAGAGAGGTTCTGACCTGTGGTCATTAAGAGTATGTGAATGTGTGTACATATAGCAAATACCAAGTCAGAATTGAAGTCAGAATGAATGAAAGAAATATTGTTGAAATCTCAATATTATAAAACTGGATTTTTTTATTATTATTATTTTTTAATTTATTTATTTATTTTTTCTTTTTTTTGGAGGGATGGGGGAAGGCAGCATAGCAAACTGGGCTGTTCAAAGAGAGATACAGCTTCACCTAATGCCCGAGGAAGCATTTTCAGTAAGACTGGATTTGCTGGCTTCAGTACACCTGGTATCCAGTAAAGACTCTCTACTAGTAGAGTTTGTAACCTAACGTGTAATGTTAGGTGGCTATGGGAGGAGGGTTTTCAGACTAAAACTGCACAGATTTCATCAATAAAATAAAATGTATATAGGGTCTCCAGAAGACCACAAAAGGTCTTAGATATGTCTACTTTGTTGTCAAATACCTGTTCTCTTTAGCTGCCTTATTCTGTTTATTTAGGTTCAAGAATATGAGGCAAAAGATTTTTGTAAAGTTAGACTGTGCATGAATTCATTTCTACTAGAGTATTTGTTGGAAGAAGAGGGAGAAATAAAGATAAAATGGGAAGAATTGAAGTATAAGAAAAAGATTTGCATAAAACATTTTTTCTTAGCCATTTCTGAATACTTCAGAAAACCAGTTTTAATACTTTTTTTATACCAAGATTGCCTATGCTGCCAAACTGGTAGTTTGTGTGTTTTCCTGTTTTATTTCCCTACTCTTGTAGTCGCTACTAAAATATTCCCACTTTTCCCTGAGAATATGATAATTGGTCAGGAAAAGGCAAGAGGAGGATGACGGTGGTCCTGGCATGTTGTCAGTGCTGATCATTACACTAGTAACAGGAAAACAGAAGGTAACTCTCATGTTTTTCCTAGGGGCTTTGCCGAGTACCTTCTGCTAAGTGAGTGCAAGGCTATGAAATGAAGTTTGTCACTACTACCACTTACTAAATACAATTTTCTCATACGAATATACTAAAATGCTTAGGTAGTTTCCATAGTTTTTTCACATGCTTAGCATTCAGAAGAAATCAAATGTGTTTTATTTGAGCTATAAGCCAAACTATTGTCTTTTTATCCTCAAAATGATTATAGGCAGGAAGCAATTTAAAATACTTTCAACCATTGAAAATGCTCAACAGAGTTGTTAAAAAATGCTCTGAGCAATTAAATGGGAAGTTCAAGGGAGGTGATTAAAAGAACAATTTGTCATTTGAAATGGATATGGCTAATGGGTATGTGTTTAAATATTGCTTCCTAAAGCAGTTTCTTTTGTGCTTACTTTTAGGGTAAGAAAGATTTGATCAGAGCCAGTACATTCTGAATGACATTGCTAGTCTGAAACAATTAGTTCCGAAATGTGATAAAGAGAAACTAATCCATCACCCTTCACAGCTACAGGGTAAATGAAATCGGGTTCTTATTCAGCACTGGAACCCAAACTAAAGCAGTTTTAGACTTTCTCATTAGCATTTGTGTTTCCTTCAGAGCAGGAATGAACATGTAACCTGCCAGTTTAGGACCACTTTTATATTGCAAGGTCACATTTGGTTTGGAACTAACACTAGCTAAAGATCAAATCCCATGTGCATTAGAAGAAAAAAAAAGCGGGGGGGAGGAGTAGAACAGCATGCAACAGCAAATGGCTGGCAACCTTCCCTGTGGCTACATTTTTTTTTAAATATATGGAGTGTGAGTATGGTGGGGTAGTGGTGCTGGTTGTTGTTATTTGTGGGTTTTTCTTGTTATTGTTTTTTGTGGCATTATACAAATGCTGCCACTCTTGAAGACCTCTGTTTCTGAACGATAAGCTTAGAATATTTTTTTTCTTTTTTTTCTTTTTTTTTTTAACTGCAATTGTTTACTTTTCTTTTAATGCTTTTCAGAAATTTTTACATCACTGGAGTTCTGCTGCACGCAGTAACCAAGCCAAGTTTACCAAACAATTTCTGCAATTACTGCTTGACTGTTCCACAGTTCTAGGTATTCAGGATGGGGGTCAGCAGAAAGAATAAAAACTAGTGTGATTTTTAATAATTAAAAAAGTGAATTCTTATTACTTTATATTTTAAGATAAAAATTAGGTTTTAGCTGGAAGAATCATGCTTGCAATTTCAGCTAAGATTTCAACACTCTTATTGAATGCACAGATTAAAAACATTATGTAGGTTTCTCACATTGCTTCTACTCTTTTGGGGTTATTCCATACGCAGAAGTTGCATGCCTAATTACCTGCACAGCCTGCTGAAAATTGATCTTTTATATTTTACCTACAAAATAATTCACCTTTTATGCCAAAATGATTAATGGTATACATTAGTTTCAAATCAGGATGTTTCCCATTATACTATGGAATAGAACGAGTTTCTTGGAATATATTCATAACAATAGTTACTCGTAACATAAATTCTTAACAAAACTTTTTTTTAAAGAGTTTGGAGAGAATTTTAGAAACACTTCTAAAAGAAGCATTATAGTTATTAGAACTATTTACTCTTTTATCTCAGGGAATTTCTTTCAAGACTCATAGGTGGTAGAAAATGACTGTTATCAGGCCAAAAAGGATGGTTTAAATTGTTGAATCCTTACTTTACAAGTTTAAGTTTGAAAATTACATACAGTTTTTATGACCTTTTTTTCATTGATCACTTTTGTATGCAAAGTGCCTAGTACCATGTGAGCATGATCCTAGGTGATGGTATGTAGACTGCACAGTAAGTAATAAACAAATAATGCAAAATAAAAAGTAGAAGCCAACCAAGATGTAGTAAACAAAAATTGAGTAATAACTGTAATTTCCAATACCTTATCCATCTGTGGTCTCAAAGTAAGAAAAAAGTACATTGGAAGGTGAAGGATTAGCTCTCTCAGGAAGCCCAGAAGAGACATATTACTTTCATTTATAACAGAAAATCAACTGCAAACTTGTAATTGACAGAGAGGGAGTGAGTTTATGTCCCTTGAGGTGCTCTGAGATCAGCAATAGGAAAATGGGGTAAACACAATAAATCATAGAACAAGTTGTTTAATATGAATTTTTCTGCAAAATAAAACTACAATTTTGTAAAGTACAATAAATATAAAATGAGATATTGGCTGCAGGGCACAGGGAAAGAAACACCAGGATCCATTTTTAAGAGAGTCAATGAAAATATGTGTCAAATGGGAAATTAGTTTACTCGTAGGCTGTCGATGGTTGTTCGATTTAACTGCAATGTGCTTTACATTTTGTATTCATAATGGCCGGTCTTAATGAATTGGCTCCTGACTTAAGGTGGTGTAACGGGAATGAAATCAAGCTGCTTATTTCCCTACTGGGTATCCAGTTTGGTCCCCTTCAGTGGTTTTTGTTTTGTTGTTTTAGTATTTTTGTTTTGGTTGAACAGCAGGTAATACTTGCTTATGAGTATTGGTATTGTAAGATGGGTATGTGTAGTAACTTTACACGGGCTATATACCTGTGGCTGGATGATGGGACTGCTGCAGCACCTCCCGAAAGTATTACTTGAAGTTAAGCTATAGCATCTATGGTGGTTCTTCACGCTGTGTACCTGTTTTGTCAAAGAATAAAATAGATTGATTAGTCATAATATTTAATTTTTCTTAATCCATGTTTCCTTTCCTTAAATTTATTATTCATCTCATGTCACATAGAAATCAACTTTTGGACAAAGGTACTCCTCTACCTGAAGGGGTTTCTGCTACAAGCCGAGCAGGCCAGCTGGCTTTCAGCAATGAACTCTTCCCCGTGTGCCAGAAGCCTCACTCAGGAGTACTCTAGAGAATGTTAATAGTTTGCACACAGAGATCCTGAAAAGTTATATTAATGGAAGAAGTATAAATATTGATGGAAGAAAATTAAATGCAATTAGGATAGGCCATTCCATTTTGATGTGCTTTTTACATTAATCAGTCAAATACTTTAATAATTACATTTATTGTTTTTTTTTTTTTCTTCACAATCTTTTGTTAAATTCTCATGTTGGCTTAGTGTTTTCTGGGTGCATATTCATACTTAATGCTGAGTATTATATTAATTGCTTGCATGTCATTTCATGGCTGTGTCCACATCTATGCACTTTCAAATTAAATTTCTGCAGAAAGGGACGATCTTCGCTCTGTGAGGGCAGTACAAGTGCTTGAAGTTATTTTAACATCAAGACAGAGCAATCAAACTATAATCGTTGCTAATTAGCACTTGCAGAAGCTGCATTTTTTTTATAAACTTTAAGCTGAGTGGCACTTGGGTGAAAAATTATTTCTTGCCTTAAAAATCATTAAAAATTAATTTCCTTTTTGTTTCTCTAAGATATGAATGAGAGACAAACTTCGCCTCTTAGAGGAAGTGACTTTTACTGAATAAAATTGACTACAGAGTTCAGTTTTCTCTATAAGTAACGAACAGCAAGACCAAAATATACTGTACTTTCTCCCATATCTGTTTATTGTTTCAAAAGGATTTCCCTTTAAAAGGACCATAAAGAATAGTTTTGAAGGCTATTTTGGCACTTCATGCAAAAAGATCTAATTTTTATGAGAAATGTAGTTTTGCTGTGTGCTGTCTCAGCAGATGATTACTCTTTTTTGACATTCCTTTCATTTGCACAGGACTCTGCCACTTCTGGCTGTTAATCTGAGCTGTATAGTAGATTCCATTTCAAGAAAATCTGTTTTCATTTTTGTTATGTGATCTTTCTGTGCACATTACTTTAAAATATTTGAGTAAAGCAGAAAAGTTTTATTTGTATAAAACAACTTTTTTTTCCCCTCTATCTAATGGAGGAGCTATGGCTTTGGTATGAAGATACTTTGCCACCTTTTGTCTTATTTCCAGCATCTTTTTGCCTTTTTCTTTTTCCCCTCTGTTTTTGTTTGCCACTGATCTTTGAAGAAGAAAACCTCAAAACCTTCATCTTTGTTTCTTTTCTTTTAATGCTCGTTAGAGTTGTCATTTGCTTGGATCTTCAATGAATATCCATCGTTTGTACAAGAGGACAGTCGGCGATTTGTGTCTCAGGAGACTGGTCACCTCTACATAGCCAAAGTTGAACCATCAGATGTAGGAAACTACACCTGTGTTGTTACCAGCACAGTGACTAATAGCCAGGTTCTTGGTTCTCCAACTCCTCTAGTACTCCGCACGGATGGTATGACTTTTTTGTTTTCTTTTTTTTTTTTAATACTGTGAATAAAAAAAAAAAGTACACTAGTATGGTATATACTTGTGTATACCTCTAGTCTCTAGTGAAAATTTTTGTCTGTTAAAGTGCAACTTTTATGCCTTCTCAGAATAATGATTGCTTATATGAAAATAAACTGTTTTGTGTTTTATCCCTTTTCCTCTTGTAGGTATGACAACAATTTAATTGGAAGCTCCCTATGCTTGTTTTTCCAAATACCATTCTAAAACAACCTTTGTTTTTTGAATTGAATGTGATGTCTGTTTCAAAGAGAAAAGCATAACTTTGAAAAACAGCTTTTTTTTTCCTTTTTTTTTTTCTCCAATTTTGTCTTCCAGGTGTGATGGGAGAATATGAACCCAAAATAGAAGTTCAGTTTCCTGAGACACTTCCTGCAGCTAAAGGTTCCACTGTGAAGCTTGAATGCTTTGCACTAGGAAAGTAAGTTCCCATCTTTGCTGGAACTGCAGAGTTTAAGCAGGCTGAGGTTTATTCATACAACAGAGGTGGAGTTCTAACAGCCTTTGCAGTTTTTATTTTGACTGTCACACTTATTGCCTTGGCAATAACGAAATAATAACAGTAAGGTGGCAAACAGTCTTGGATCATTTTAATTGTTTAAAACTGAAATCTGCACACAGGAATTTACATTTAATTCCACAAATTATGTGGAATAAGATCAATTCAATTTTGCAAATGTACTCTGACCTTCTTTTGTTTTCTCTGTGAACAGGGAACTGTTCTTGAAGCTGCTGAGAATTTTGTCTAAATTTAAATGTTAACTATACCTGATGCCTTCATAATATTCTTGTTCTTGTATATCTGAAATAAAAGTAAAAATGTATTCATCTTCTGAATGATATTTCATGCAAAACTGATCTCTCTGGTGCTTCCCAATGCTCAAATAATGTCTTTGTTTCTGTAAATGTATTTACCAACCACTTTATGGTTTATTTGCAGACAGCTTTGTTAGGTACTCAAAATTTTAAGTGCTGGCTTGATAACTTAAACATATGCCATTGCTTCTGTTCCCTGATTAGATGAGTGAAGTTTTAAAATCAGACAGAGAATGGGTGTTCAAGGACAGAAATCTCAAAAGACTTTGCTTGTGTCTCCTTCCATTAAAGTCAATGGTAAATCACTTGTCTACAGGGGAGGCCAGTGCTGATTTACGGAAAATTTTACAGTCAGTGGACAGTCGCATGGATATTCATGAAAGTTTGGTACCATAAGTAATAGTATGTGAAGCAGAATCTATTTATATGCAAATCAGTTACTGTACTATATCACCATGTGTAATATAGAGTATGTATCCACTTCACAAGCCTTTTGTCACTTTGAGTTTTTTCTTTTCTCTTGTTTTTTAGTCCTGTGCCTCAGATTAACTGGAGAAGAACCGATGGTCTGCCCTTTCCACGTAAAATAAAGCTAAGGAAATCCAATGGCATGATTGAAATTCCAAATTTTCAGCAGGAGGATGCCGGACTCTATGAATGTATTACTGAAAACTCAAGAGGAAAAAATATTGCAAGAGGCCGTCTCACTTATTATGGTAGGAAACCACCTCCCCCGCCCCCACACTTCATCCCTCCCTTACTCATAAAATTACTCCTGTGGGGTATGTTCTAGGTGTACAGCTTCTGCTAGGGCAATCAAAGGTTGGGGCTTAAAACTCATGGCATTATAACTGTTTGCAGAGGAAGAGGAGAACTTCTGCGCTGGGTTCAGTGTCAGACAAGTCAAGGATTTCTGAGAAATATCCATGTTCCAAAGAGTAGCTAAGAGTAGTGTGGAAAGCGCTTGCTTGTCTGTGATGCCAACTCTTTATTTTTGCATAGATGAAATTTTAGGTTACTAGTGAATTAGATTGATTTTGGGGTAATAATGTCACATATTAATATCACATTTTCAGGAAATACAAACCTCATTTTCTTTTTGGATGATTCATACATATTGTGAAACCTTTTCTTTTGCAGTGGCCAATTCTATTTTTAAATGAGTAAATAAATGAATATAATCCAATGTAGGAAATGAAGAAATGCAAAATTTAATAGCTGGAGAACAGCAAGAGTCTCTTGTGCATTTAAGACTGTGGAGTGATTTGAATAAAAGCAAAGCATATTGGTGGTCTTTTAAAGCCACAGTGATTTGCGACAAAGCAGTAACTGACAACTATTGTTAAAGCAAATCTCAGCAAATAGGATTTACCTTAGGTAAATGCTAACTTAAAGTGTGTCAATTTAAAGTCTGTTCCTTGAAATGTATGGTATTCTTTTTCTTCCACGTAGGCGTATTTAAGCAAAGATTTTTACAAAGTAGTATAAAAACCTGCTGTTGTACAACTTCCTACAAATATTCTGTTTATTTTTTTATTGGAACCTATTGTTTACTAGAACATGCAGGACCCTACAATGTAGATTTTAGTGCAGTTTTCAATTTAAGAAACCACAGATTTTATGAATAAGAAGGAAAACTATTTCTTCCCTTTCTTCCAGATGTCCACAAATTATGTCATATGAGCTCAACTTTTACCATAATCATTACTTCAAGAAAGCTTATATGTTCGGATTAGAGTTTCTGTTCACATCACTAACTTCACATCTTAAAAAGTAAAATGTGTTTATTTTTTCTAATAGCATTATGGGTTTTAAAGTATATCTGTCATAGTTGAAGCTGATAATTAGAATAAATATTCGAAGATAGTCTGGGTTCTTAAATATTCTCTTAGAAATATTTTGAATTTTCCTGTTTTTGACTTCTCCGGAAGGACTACATCAAGAATAGCCCAGCATCAATGTGCAGTTTATTGGCCTCTCCAGGGTTCCAACATTTGTTTAACGCCACTTTTTTTCTTCAGTGGATTTCAGAATACACTAAAAATAGGACAAGATCATCTAACTCTTGATTTTAATCTAAAATGTGCGTATATAAATAGCTTGCCATCACTAAAAGTATATTCATTTTGTCATCACTATTATCCCTTCCATAAAGAGATAATAGAAAAGAGATTTCATGAGTAGTTTGGGAGCATTAAATAATGACATTTTTGTAATTTAAGATGGAGTTAAATAACTGTTAACATGGTAGAGGTATTTAAAGTTATTACTTTAAAGTATAATACACTTTTAATTAGTATTGAATGGAACTCTTGCTTAAGAGTGCTGATGTCAAAAATATATATATATCAGGAAGAACAAATTCTGCTGCTGTTTACCTTTCCTTCAGTGATGCTGCTGTGTGCAGCACTGGAGTGCTACAGGCTGGCCAGCACGTCGATGGTTGAAGTCAGCCGGTAAAGGCAATTGCTTGTAACTTATGTGTAATAACAGCTGCTTTTGCTCACTTAAATAAGTCATGCAGGAACATATGGGAGCAGACTCGCTCTTCTGTGAAAATCCAATGCCTCGGTAATAAATAGCTTTTATGTATATTTTTGTGCATAAAATAGTAATATTTTGATAATGTACCATTAAAATTGTACTGAAATCACTCGTGAATGTGGAACAGCCTCAATGTTTGCATATTTCATCTGATAACCTGACTCTGTCTTGTTCACGGAGATGTCATGGAGTTACAAAATATGAATATGTAAATACTACGGAGATGCTGAGTTTAACATGAAGTTTAAATATCAGTGCTGTCCAGTAACTTAATTGTCTTACTACTGAAATGGTTTCTTTCTTGTGTACTAGAACTTTCCCTCCCACTATAAATTACCTTTGGCATTGAGAACATATTTATTTTTGTATGGAAGTTAGATCATTTCCAGGGACTTTTGAAATTAGGTTATCAGATGCTTCCTTAAGGCAACTTGTATTAGCAGGAAAAAAATTATTTAGTCTTCTAAGTCAAAAAAAATTAGACTCATCTTATCACTGTGAGAGTCATAGTTTTTTCAGGGAAATATTGCATGGAAAAATGATGATATCTGTTTTTACAAAACTTCACAAAAAATCTAAAGAATTTCTCACTCATTTCATAGCTGCTTTCCAGTAAACTACAGTAATTTCCTTTGGCCTCTGATTTATTGCTCAACTACTGAGCTGCCACAGGACTACCATCAGAAGGTATTTTCAAAAGAGATTTCCAGCCCAGTTTTCAGACAGCAAATTTCAAAGTAAAGATCCTCAATTAAGGACTTTCTTCAGCCTTCTGCTTCCAAGCAGTGAGCATGGCAGTCCTCAATACTCTTTGGCAGAGCTCAGCTTCTGGACAAGAGTTGCTGTTACTGAGTTCTGCATTTCGTTTACAGTATTCCTGTGAATTACAGAATAAAAAAAAAATTATTGGAGTTTCAGACCACCAAGGAACTAGGATATAAAAATTCCTCTTAATATGTGTACCTGTGGAGGGGACTGCAAGGTAAACTGTGAATTACTTGCAAATTGGATCTCAGCACAGCTTCTGACTGCTTTTTCAGCCTTTGCTTCCAACAGCTTCACAGCTTCCACAGAATCACTTCTTGCAATTCACTTGTACCAAAGCACAGAAGAAAGAGGTTCTTAAAACTTATTTTCTCAGAGATGGTCTTTTCTCCTTGTATAGACTAAAAGATATCACACAATGCACTAAAATAACTTGTTTCCTGGAGGATGACCTGCTTGGTCTTCCTATAAGAAAAAGGTCTCCCTGTAAGAGAAAGATGATCATAGTCCTCTGCCCTGCTTCCTCATCTTCCCCCCCCCCAAAAAAAAACACAAAAACAAAAAGAGAGAAATAACATTAATTAGATGGGTCTGTCACTTCCTGCATATGGACCATAACTGTTAGAAGAAATGTATTTTGCTTCTGTTTTTGCCTAATAAAAGCCCCAGTAAGTTAGCTGACTAAGAGACTACAGGCTAAAAAATTTTAGAAAATCAGCTACCTCTTGGTTTGTTGCCCTAAGGGAACCTCATATGAATTTTTCAGTAGAACTGTGAAGAAGGTTCCTGAGAATATGTATATCACAGAGTATAAGTTCTTAGCATAGTCTTGATCCCTGTGCTATGCTCTATTAAAATTAACTTTCAGCTTCATAATTTACAGGATACACTTCAATCTTAATGAAACTGTTATATGCTTATGTGTTCCTTCACTAAGGAGGAAAGAATGATGTCTGCTTAGGAAGATCTCTATAATGCACTCAAGCCAGCACAGTCATTCAATAAAAGAATGAGGCTGTAAAATTAATCATTGCAGTCTTCTTTTGGGACTCCTCAATGAAACCAGGTGTTCTAAAGAGGTAACATTTTTTGACTCAATAGCAACTGGAGCTCCTGAGGAAAGAAGCTGCACCTTCAGAATGGTTTAAGAAGGTAGAGCACCTTTAAAAGTGTTTGTCTTTTGAGAAGATATGTAGATCTGGATGACCCTCTGTCTGCACTTTTCTTACCTGATGCAATATGAACATCTTTACCTTGCCAAGGTGCTGTTTGAGAGAATATTCCCAGGTGGAAGTATCCCACTGTCATTTCAATTTTGAAAGAGTTGGATTGTGTTTTCCTAAAGAATTTGAAATGCCTTTTTCAGATGTTTACGAAGGCCTTTAGGTGTGGGGCATGAAAAAGTATTGTTCTTTCTGCTGATTCCCTGGCCAGTAATTAAAAAAAAAAAAAAAAAAAGTTGTGGGAGAGGAGGATTCCCTGAAGAGAAACGGGAAGGCTGCATCACAACTCTTGGGCATTGCTTAAGAAGCTATGAGTGTTAACCTCGCACTTTGTGCCTTTGCAGGCTCTGTTCTCTGTATTTCTGCTTTGAGTGTTGGTCTTGTTCCCACAGTTGCTCTAGAGATTTAGGAAGCCCCGTGCTAAAGACTGCATGACAGGAAGAGACTGAAAATGAAAATTTACAGCACAGATTCTGATGAAATTGAATAAAGGAACTCAAAAGCAGGCTCTGTTTAGCCTAGCTTCAACTGGAGATAGGTAGCAGATATGAAATATTGCTCATGTATATATTCATCAGTAACTCAAGGATTGTTGCTTGTTATATAAATTTTTGGCAAGTGCGCTATTCTTCCTGCATTTCACGTAATAGTGCAAAATATGTGCTAACATGTAGCCTTGAGCTTTTGTCCCCTTGACACATGTAGGACAAACAGTCCACATAGCAATGTGAAATAAAGCAAGGACCCTTTCTCAAAATTCAGTATACCCATGGTAGTATTGTAGATTTAGCCAATATTATTATCCATAAGAAAATGTCTGACGCAAAGATGAAGTGCTAACTGTTTTCTGGGGGTAAACAGCCAGTGAAAAGCATATCCTCCCCAAATGAGTGAGAAGTATTCACCCTTCTAGGGCAATAGGCATTGAAAGCAAAAGGAATAACAAAAATTCACTGTCTGTAAAGACTAGTTGAATTTCAGAGAATCTTAAGTTAATATCTGACTAACTATAATGTAGGTGATTCTTCTGTAGAGGAGTCAGTTCTGAGAATTTATGAACATTTATGTACAGATATAGCATTAATCATTATTATCCTAAAAGTATGTTACTATATGTAATGTGATATTTGTTGCTGCTTTGCAGTACATAATAGGGAAAGAGAATTTATATGCTCGAAAAGAATGAATTTTTTTTAAAAAAATTAATACCAATCCCCATCCAAATGCTGGTCTGATGGTCCTGTGCCTATGGCACTGGAAAAGGTTTAGCACTCAGCTGCATTGCAGACTTCCCTTGTGTCCAGAGGCAAGTCATTAATTTCCCTGGTCTGACTTAATTGCTGGTGTAACATCACTGCAGTAGGAAGTTCAATAGGAACTTATCTGACCTTCTGTGTTTTCAACAGTCATCCATGAAATAATGATCTTGCCTGTATCACCAGGGTTTTGTATTTTTTTATATATTTTTAGGTATGTTTATATTAAATTGTTAGGACCTCTATTTAAGCAAATAAAGGATAGTAGTTCAAAGATCCTTTCTGTTTTAGAAGCTAATGCTTTCTCTTTAGGAGCCAAAGCCTTGCTGAAAAAAAACTTCCTTCTAAACATACATCTGCACAGCATGGTCTACATCTTGGGTAGCTCATTAATGTTTTGGGTCTAATAAGGGAACAAAAACAACAGCACAGACTTTAGCATAATCTGCACAGTTTACGTTGAAAGTAAGATAAACAGTTGGCAATTGGCGTGCTGAGCACCAGTCTGTGGCATTAGCAGTATTAACAGTACTATAAATAATGAGTGAAAAGCATGCCTAGAGATAGTTTCACTTGGTGTAGTTTTACAGTAAAGACATATGTAAAACATGAATTTTTGGCCCCTAGATCTAGGGGATAAATTAGAAGCTTTCAGTGTTTTGCTTTTGATATGGAAGGAATTCTTGTAAAGTATATATATAATAAAAGAACAATATAAGTGTTATTTAGGCCTAAGATTGACATATCATTAGAGTTTGGCGTTTTCTAGTGCTTAAAGGATTTTTTCAGTATTAGTTTGATGATTTGGCTACATCAATTATTTAATTCAGATATTGCTGCTATATTGCTTTTTTTGCTGTTTAACCGTCAGTGATTTTAAGCTTTGCTGTTTAACCGTCAGTGATTTCAGTATTGGTTTTACTAGTTCAGATTCAGTCATCTGTAACCTCCATTTTCTTTTGTTTTACTACTCTAATAAAAATGTATAAGAAGGAAAGTGAATAATTTCTTCAGGTGACTTGGACCAAAGCCAGTGAGATTTCCTGCTTGTATAAATCAGTCTATGTACTGACTAATTAGTCCTTTGCAAATTAAGCCTTTGATTTTCATTTGGAACAATAATGTTGTTACATACTTCACTTGTAGCAAAGCCTCACTGGGTCCAGATTATAAAAGATATTGAAGCTGCCGTAGAGGACACCTTGTATTGGGATTGCAAAGCAAGTGGGAAGCCCAAACCATCGTATAGGTGGCTGAAGAATGGAGACCAGCTGTCAATAGAGGTAACACTCTCAAAAAATGTGATGTAAAAGCTAACTGTCCTTCCTATGGTGAGGACTTGCAAAAATCTGTGTAATTAGTCTAGAGAAATCTTTGTTGTTTTTTAATGTGTTTTTTTTGTCAAGAACATCTGAATGGAAACTTGAAAGGCTGCAGTGCTACAAACACAACGACAGATTATGTTTTACAAAAACATCTTGCTTAAGGGAGATTTAAAAGCAGTGAAAAAAATGTAAAATTAAGTATATAAAGAAAGAACATAAGAAGAATTTAATAGAATTAATAAAAGGTGCATATTAAGAATCATAAATAAGTGATAGAGAACTTTTGTTATAATGGTAATTATTTTTTTGGTAGAGATTTAAGCAAACATTTTTAAGCTTCACAAAGAAAAAGCAAAAGAATCCTAAGAAATCATAAGTCACTGTTACTTGAGGCAAAGAAGGAAAAGTAAACAGCAGTGTAACATATGTATTTGCTTTAATGTTGTATTTGTAGGTACGTGGTTTAATGTTGTTTTTAGTGTAATAGAAAGTAATACTTCAGTGACAGGAAAAGAGGTTATATACACCAACGATGAGATGCTTGATCTTGCAGATCAGTAACTCAGAAAAGTATCTGATATCCATATCAGTTTTAGTTGTCTTTTCTGCACTGAGGAAATGGTCTAGCTCAAATTATCAGATATATAAAAACAGGGATACTTGGGAAGAAGTTTTACATTTAGTCGACACTGATAAGCTACATTATGCTTGATGCTGGTACCCACAATTGAAGGAGAAAAAAAAAATACTCAAGTGACTTCAGTAAATGGCTATGAAGACTGTGGTCCAGGCAATGAGAAACAGTTCTTGCCCTTCAGAATATTTTGTGGACAGGTTAAGTGAGGGAGTGCAACATATCATCTCAGGGATTCAATGATTTTGTTACTGTAGTATACAAAGTCTCTAAGATAATAAGCTTTTTTACTTCAGTAAACAAAAATACTTTCTCTCGTTTGGTCTCTTTGCACACCATTTTCCAGCCCAGAGCACTGATGTCCAGCCTTTTGCCGTGATGTAAGGGCATAAGTGTGACTTACAGTGTAAATGCTATAACTTGTAGAATTAACTCTCTGAAAGACAAGGGTGGGGAGACTGCAGGAGTCCTCTGTGACTGCATATCATGATCAGTTGTCGTCAGCTCCTCTTATTCTTAGTTTCCCTTCTTCACAAATGAATCTTTTGCAAGGGAAATGGTAAGAAGAGCTCATAGTGCTAGAAACAGGATAAAGACTGGAGTTTGAGGCAAGTTAATCTTTCTGTTTCTGTCCTTTGCCTAACCAACTGAGCAACTTTCAAATAAATGGGAAGGGACCTGCCAAGGAAGGAGTTGGGCAGTCTTGTCTGGCCAGTAGAGAGCCAGAGTAGAGCCGCCCTTCAGTGGGCACCAACTGTAAGTAGAAAAAAGTAGAAGAAATAGAAAATAGGGAGTACCATTGTATTAGGCCTTATGAGCCATATCCAGATCATTTCTTAGCCACTTCTGCTCCGAAAGATATATTTGAGACAATAATATGTTCTTCTGTTCATTATCATTTCTCTGGTTTTCCCCAAAGGAGAAGCGCTTTGTGTGTGTGTGGGGGGAGGGGGTTATGGTATTTTTTTTGATGATTCCTATTGTCCTTTCTCACCAATTCCTGTCTCTGTATCCTTGCCATTAATCACTTCTTATCCTAATTCATACAGTTTTCCAAGAGAAAGACAGGTGAAAAGAACCTTGTAGTTCAATCGCTTTGTCAGATGTCAGACACTTAAATTTGTCCTCCATTTTATATCTGTTGGAATTTATTCTGCACAGTACTACAGACAGCTCATTACCAAAACCCATATAAATAGTATGAAATGCCAGTACGAGCTGTATGTTTTAGTCTGTTGTGAAAAGCCTAGTTTTTTTTTCCATGCTTTGGGAGAAATGCAAAGGTATTTTGGATTACAAATATCTATAAAAGTTCGAAGAAGTTGATTCCACAGACTTTGTCAAATTCACAGACTGTCAAATCTTGTAACTTTGCCAGTGCTGCCATCACATGATATGACCGTATCACTTACTTCAGAACCCTTTTCATAATTATGTTGTCATATTTACCCCATTTATCATATTTATGCTCTCATATTTATCTTTCTTACTTATTTTAAATTCTCCACAGGAAATATATCATCAATAAAGATATTTTTCTTAATATTCAGGGAAGGATCCAAATTGAAAATGGTGCACTTACAATATCAAATCTAAATCTGACAGATTCTGGCATATACAAGTGCATAGCCGAAAACAAACATGGTGTCATCTATTCAAGTGCAGAGCTCAGGGTTGTAGGTAAGATCACCTTTCCTTTCTACTAAAACATAAACCTAACTTTTCCCTTCATCGCACACCCTTCATCTCCCTGCTATTACATCTTGCAATTTATAACTCACCCAGCTACCAAATAAACATTTTTGTCAACCTAATATTATTTTATCTGCAGGGCCAAAGAGATTATTCACCTGATTCTAGCGGATTTGCAGTCCAATCATTCATTGCTTTAAAATAGAACATAGATAAATTATTTATTAGGGAAAGAGCAAAGACAAAGGCTTGGATACAGGCCTGAAGATTAAAACTAATCATATGATCTGGAAGCAACACTGGCTCAACATATCAGTCAGTTGCAGTGATCTCCTGCATCATGATTCCAGCATTCCCAAGAGAGCAGTGTCATTTAAAAGCAATAGAGTGTTCTTGTGTGCAGCCTTTCTGCATCGAGGGTACAGAGGATTATCAGTCAGTCATTCAAATGATGTGTACTTGAGTCTAAAATAAACGACAACCATTTATTAGATGTGAATGTGCATAGTGCCAGTGCATTCAAATGCCTGTGCACTTCCTACCTCCATTATAGGAAAGCAGGATTTCAAGACTAAGCCTGGAGGGCCCGTGTGTTGTGGGACCATAAATTATTTCCTTCATATTGTTAAGACTGCAGGTTCATCAGCAGGCTATACCCTCACCTAATATATTATGTTGCCTTTCAAAGTTCAGCATTAGCATAGATAGAAGTCTTTCAAGCACCTCTATGGTTGGCCAATACGAACTAAACACATAAAAAATGAGCTGTTTTGTAGTTTTGTGTAATCCAACATAGCTGATCTGACATAGTATTCTGGTACAAACTTAGAAGCCAGCAATTCTTGAGTTTTAAGTAGACTCTCCTCACTAGACTTAGGCAAGTCATGTAAACTCAAATTCCACAAAACAATATTAGGCATGTGCTTAAGGCTCACTGGATTCAGTGAGCTTGAGTTCGAATGAAATCATCTTTTCTTACTGTATGTACATGCTCCATTTGGTAGCATGCTATGCAAATTTGTGAACTTTAAGGTTTTATTTGTGTTCCTCTAATATAACATGGAGAAATGCTTAATTGTTCAACAGAATAGGTGGCTGGGTTAACTATTTAGTCCATGATTTTAATCATGGTTGGAAGCTGAGAGGTATCATATAAGTGATAATTAGTAGTATCATTAATAAAATTCAAGGTGTTTTATTTCACTGTTAGTATCCCCTCTGTTTTAGCTTCTGCTCCAGATTTTTCTCAAAATCCAATGAAGAAAATGATTCAGGTTCAAATAGGCAGCACAGTTAATTTTGAATGCAAACCAAAAGCTTCTCCTAAGGCCAAATTTTTGTGGAAGAAAGGAGGTGAGCAGCTACAAGAAAATGAAAGGTATCGAGTCTTTCTTTGTTTTAATCTTACAAAAATGTTGTTTATATTTTTTTTTGATAAAAGCTTATATAATAGTGTCACCTGTGGATCCAAACTGTTCTAAAGTTAAATGAGTCTAAAGTTTAACAGCTGTAAAGTTCTTTAGTTGGTTGATTTTGCAATTGTCGTTGTATCTGAATACAGACAGTGTTAAGGGCCATCTTTAATTTTCAGTGTAATGCAGAGGGTGACCGATTTCCAGAGAAAAGCAGGTAAGCATAGGAAACCTGGAACGGTGAAAGCTATAAACCAGTGCAAAATGCCTGCAACAGAATTCTCCCAAAATTCTGTCAAGGAGGCAGATGTGACATAACACAGACATGGTCATAATCTAGTTGAGAGATGAAACGAGAAAAAAAATTGTCAATCGGCAAAAGTTGGTAATTGGGAGGTCTGAAGTAGCATTTGCCCTTCTAATTTTTTGATTTTTAATGTTCTTTTGCTCTTTATATAGGGAAATACTTCCCTATATAAAGATAACTCCAATATGTAGGTGATATTAAAAAAAAAAAAATCAAGGTTTACCAGGAGTTTAGAAGGGGGACTTACTAAATCCTTATTAAATTAAAACTTGGTGGCTGAATGGTGGCAGGTGAATATCAGCACTGACAAATGTGTAATACATTTTACAAGGGAAAAATAAAACTGCTTGTATTCAAGTGTTTTTAAATCAACCACTAGGAAAGTGATACAGGCATCACTGTGGACAGGTGGGTGTAAGCATCTGCTTAGTATACATTAGCAGCCAAGTAAAAGTGGTGATAGGTGTGGGACAGAATAGAATATAATTTTTTAAAGTTATATAATTTTTAAAAGTTATTGCACCGTTACCGAAGTCCATTATCTTGGATACTATGTTCAGTCCTGGTCATTTCGGTTTGCTTTGGTCACAATGAGAGATTGTTGATGAAAATATTTAGAAGCATTGACTAATTAATCAGTTCAGAGATTGAAAGGATTAAGACTGCATGACTTCAAGAAGAATTAAAGACAATAAAGGTGTGTGAAAAAATGAATTATGAGAGAAAACAGGATATGTACTCATTCAAATACTTAATTTCATGTGCACATTGTTTAGATTAAAAAAGGAAAATTAAAAAAATAAGCATTCAGATTTTCTAAAAGCAACCATAAAGTTACCCACTTTATGGAAGATAAAATAGATCATTATTTCTTCAGTTATTTACATGATAATATGTTTTCATTAAAAAAAGTTCTTGGCGGAAAGGTTTTCATTCACCATTCTGAACTATTGACTTCCAACAATGTAAGCATTTTTTTCTAGCAATAAGCATTATAGCATTACAGAATTAGCCATGAAATGAAATTTTACCAGTCACTAGATCATTTTGTCAAATGTACCTCTCTGCAGTCTGGAGCAACCATTTCCTCTTTATCTTTCCATCCATAAGGGTTTACTGTTTTTTTCGAGCTTTCTGTCTTACATTTCAAAATTTGCATAAATTGAAATTTGGGGGCTGCAAACGGGGATGGGGAAAAAAAAGTTTGAATAAGTGGTCAAATTAATACAATTGCACATCTGGCATCGTTGAACACAGGGGCTTGATCCTTAAGATGTTCTACCTGCCATTCTAACCCTCAGCAGAGGCTGTAAAAAGTCTCAGGAGCAGGATAACTGTTCGGGAGGTTTGCTTGCACTGAGGTCAGTCTTTCTGCAACTCATTGCTACAGTATCTGAGCTGGTGACAGACTTGTAGTCACAGCAACAGCCACATAAGACAGTTTGACTGGGAGCAGGGCTGAGAGGATGATGTCCCTCCCCATATTTAACGGGATCCTGCAGTGTGAGCATAGTGTAGCTCAAGTGTCTGAAAATCCAGAGCTGAGCCTGGGGGAACAGATTGGTCCATTTTGCTTTTGGAGGCAGATTGCCAAGGCAGTGTTCTGATTTCACAGTCGCACCTGTGCTTCTCTAGCTCTGTTGTGTTATGTGTTACAAAGCTTCGCCTATCGCTGTGAAGCTTTCTCATCCAGGTGAAATTCTTTCAGCCTTATTCCTATAAAACACCATATAGTAATTTTGTTTAAAAAGAAAGTTTTACCACATAGATCAAAACCTTTTATGAGAACATTAGCTGCTGTTATTGACAAGGCCAGCATTGTCTCTCAGTACTCAAAAGGTAGGCAGATGTAATAGCTTCTTGGCCTGTGTGGCTCTGGCTCCTTCTTCACAGGGGACACAACAGCTTTCATATGTTCAAATGTTAAATCTTGACAACTGTGCAGTTTGGCAGAAGATAAGACATCCATCATTACAGAGCTTTATACGGTACCACAGATTTATTTAGGTGGCTGCCTGCAAGCAAGCAAAACCTCTTTCAAAGCAAACCCTTTGGTTTTTCTTCCTTTGTGAAGAAGAACCTTCCTCCTATTGTAATGTCATAATATCACAGTCATAAAAGAGTTTGTAACACAGGGCCACAGTGAGCCCTGTTGTTACTTGATGATTATTCTTATTTCACTTGTCACTCTTGTGACCCATGTGGCACATGTGTGGATAGCTAGCACCTGATCTGCTCCTGTTCAGAAAATTCTGAGCTTTTCTCCTGGTGCCATTCCTTTAAAAAGGTGAAGAAGGTGGTACCCTCCTTGGCCCTGCCTGGCTCCTTTGCTACAGTTGCATCTGTGCACCCTCCAGATAACCTGTGTACGTTTGATACTATTTATTTACTATTTATGGCAACAAGAGGAAAACTGCCCAAGCTGCCAGGTAGGCTGGAGTATGCAGGACTCCACGCATGCCCAGGAGTGTTTCAGCCCTAAGTGGGACTGTGCCTTGGAAGCAGCAAGTCTGAATGGACATGAGGGCTAATCTGAATGCTTGTTAGAATTGCCCTTCAAAAGCGATAGCTAGTATTTTCTTTTGGGGTGATCACACCAGGCAAAAGAAATAAATGTTCAATTTCTGGAAATGTATTGAGCACATACAGCACTACCTGCTTAGATTTGTGCCTTTGCTTGAAAGAGCAAATTATAGTTTTTAGTTATGCAAACTAAGTGCTGATGTTTCCAGAATATGGCCTAGAGTGTCTTGCACTGTGTTTTCAACAGTTCACTATAAATGGCTTACAGAAGAAATGTAATAACAAGCCAATAATCCTGCATTAATCCAAATGAAGTGCACTTGCCTTCTGAGCAAAGGAGAAATTTGATTCTTTGAAGAAAGCACTCTAGTTCATTACTGTCTGCTATGAATAATTGCAATTCATGAATTTATTGCAGTTCTATAATTCTTGCAATCGAGAAAAGCATTTCCAACTAGCAGTACATTTTTCAACCAATAACTATGGTTCTAATAAAGAAATGTGTTATTTTTTAATGGAAGAAAAAGGGAGGAACAAGCTCGAAAGAAGGGTCATGCTGGCCGGAGAGGACCAGCAAACTCTTTAGCTGGGAGAGGAGAATGAGCTAAATTGCCTTTGGAACTCAGACCTTTGGCAGGAGCACTCCTATCCAGAGCACTCCTTAAGAGAGGAAGGAGAGGATGAGTAAAGGGTTTCTCCTCACTTGACCCCTTGCATTTGAATATAAGGAGCTGGCAGGGAACTGAGCAGTCTTCAAAGGCTGCATCTCCTGTCCAGGAGTCTGTTTCTACAAGCGAATAGCTCTGCTGCGCTATATGTATTGCACAATATCCCACCTCCATAAATAGAGAGTTTGCCAAATCCATTTTCCCTTGCATAGTTAGAATTATATTCCTACTAATTTTTGGTAGGTTTACTTGTGGCATAATAGAGTATTTCTGGTAGAGAATTTGGGCAGTGTGATGTCTTGTGTTTCATGTACATGTACACGCCTACCGGAGCATATTCTCTTCTGAGGCTGTGGGAAGGCAGCTCCAGACGGTCACGAGGGTGTTTTGTCAGCGCACTGGTAGAGGCAGCAGGTGTAGGCAGTGCTACCTGGGGCCGCATACCTGAGCGGGAAGGCTTAGCACGACTGTAGCACTGGATCTTAGGCGTGTGCTGTGAAAGTAAGAGGCAGCATCATGGATAGAAACAGCTCCTCTTAAGAAATCCTCCTTTTTCGATAACGAATTCAAATAACAAATTATCATTTCAAAGTATTCTTCATATTTTTGTTAAGAAAATTTCGGTTTCATTTGCGGTAGTGGTCTCAATACTTCTGTGAAGCCTGGAAGGTTTTCATATTGATGTCATTGTTACTTGTATTGTTAATTTATTTTTAAATGGTGGTTCATTTTCAATGTATAGATTTGGATAATGACTCAGTAAGTTTTACTTAAATGAACTGAAAATGATACATGTTGAGAGGGCAGAATATACATTTCAAAATGGATTCATGAGCTCTGGACTGAGAAATCGCTCAATACTAGAAAAATACAGGCTCGCATCTTGTTAATTTTGCAAGTATGTGATTTTTAAAGAATATTTTTAATAAAGAGAGTTACAGAGTGAAGAGCAGTGGAATGTGAAGGTATAGGGGCCACTGTAGAGCACTGCATATCAAAGGAGAGAAAGGAGAATCAAATGAATTGGGCACTGAAGCAAGAAAGGGCTCCCTTCAGATTGCAGGTTCTTTCCTTTGAAAGGAATAATTTTGGATGATGTAATGAGTGCAATAATCCTAGCGAGAATTCTGCTTTAATGATGCCAAATCAGGTACTGGGAGAGCAGGAATGTGATTATCTGGCACAGGTCATCCCCCCTTTTGCCTGTTGTGTGCACCGCCACAACCAGAGCCGTTTGTAGTTACTTATTATACGGCCTTTAGAGAATTTCTGTATATTATATTTTATCAGCAGCCACTGAGCCACAGCATGGCTGGGTTTATTCCAAATTAATCTAGGGCAGCCTCTACTGAGGGCATTGCAGAGCCCACAGGGTCTCCGAGCTGAGGATCGTAGAGGGCAAAGCATAGCTGTCTCCGAGGGGTAGGGCTCCAGGAGCCACCTCTTGCAAAAGCTGGCTCCCACTCTGAATAGATGAGATTTTATTTTTATTTCTTTTATCCTCTAAAAAAGCAGATTAGACCGACTTAACAAAGGTTAGATTAATTTGGTGCCAATTTAATTCACATTTCTATGAAAAACTGAAGACTAAAAATATTACATTGTAGGTGGGCTCTAAAGAATTTTTAAAAAATATTTAATGTATCCATATTATTTGTAATTGATAAGTAGTTCTAGAAATTTATTAGGCATAAATTTCTTGTAGCTGGTGCTGAGCTCCTGGCTCAAACATCTGACTGGAAAAAAGATTCATATAAGGGATTTTGAGATCATGCAGATCATGAGTGTTTCAGCCACTAACAGATCTACCTTTTTTTCCTAGAATTTTCTAGATTTATCAAGAGTAGAAAAAGCTGAAAGGAGCACAAAAGATATTGCATACTTTAACTTCAGTAAAATAGACATTTCAGCACATCTCTCTTAAAAAAAAAAAAAAAGGGGGGGGGTTTCAGTTACTGTATTTATCATCACTAGAGTTTGAATTAAGTATTTTTAGTTCCTTATGTTGCCATATGATTTCAAACTCCGTGATATAGAAAGTAATGCATTTATTTACCAGTGCTTCAACAGGAGCTTGTTTTGGCTACCTTTCTTGTTAAATAATCTGGTGTAATTTAGTTGGAATATGATTGATATTATAAAAAGCGGTTTTGACCCACTTTTCCATTGATCATTAGTACTGAAGTGTTTCAAACTGGAAAGTAGCATGTTTGTGTTTCTTATCACATCAATAACAATGTTAAATGGTTGGCTTTTCTGCTGAACAATCTGACAAATACAAAAGACCCTGGTTATTTAATTTGGATATGGCTGCTATTTTAGGAATAAAGCATAGTCATGGGAAGCTGAGCAAATTAGCATTCATTTACACTTTCACTGATGACACCAAATGTCAGGCGGCAAGCAGTGTAAGGACTGTGGCCCTGAATCCCAAGCACAAAGTGGGTTTGTTGCACAGCAGTTTTTGAATTTTGACAGGATTTTGGTGAGTAAGGTGTAAAAATATGGAAGCCTGCAATAGGACTAGGTCAGTTCACTGAGCAAGCCAGGGACAAGGAATCCAGAATAGCTTCAGTCCTGAAGTGAACAAATGATCTTGGTTTCCTGGAGCACCACTTGCCTTCTAATCCCAGATGGTACTTTTGTATGTTCATATGTATATATGAAAATATGGTGCAGTATGTAATTATGCTAAAGTAATTAACTGTCATGTAAAATATACGAACTCTTTTCATGCGTGGTCAGTGTTAACTAAGACAACTGAGGTAACTATGAAAACTATGATCTGATGACCAGGGAAAGGTGACAAATCAGTCTCCAGCCGTGCTAGTAGGCCTGTGGGCCACACCATTACTCAGCCACCTGCCTCCGTTTTAGAGGGCTACAAGTTTCTGCCATTTGCCAGTGCTCTGAAAGTCTGCAGGCAGCTGAAAATGGAATTCAGTCTGAAATTGCTAGGCTTTAGTGAACTGTAGTGAAAAAATATTGTGATACAGGAAACATTAAAAGGTGTCTCATTTTTCTGCTCAGGATATTGAGAGCACTTCCTGGCAGCAGCCAGCCAGAGTGTATTTGTTTTCTCGCAGTGGGTGAATGTCTAATAATTTTTAGTATAATAAAAGCTTCAGCTTGTCTAATGCTTCAAGAGGAAGGGGTTGAGCTATTTCTGGGTTAGTATTTTTGTGTATGTGTATTTTGAGCTATATTTGCTGCTTTTGTAATGGAAAAAAGTAGAGTTGCTTTTTTTAAATTTACCAGTAAAGATTTTGACAATTCAATTTTTCTAAAATTCATTTGTTGTTTTTCTAATTCTGAAAAAACTCTTGATTCTTTACTACATCATGATTTTAATAAGCCTCCTGCTTCATTATTTCGGATGAGATAGAGTTGCAAATAGCTGCGAGCACTCTAAATGTCATTTGCTTTAATTAAACAATAGACATTTTCTCTTTCATACCCTGATCTATTTTTTACTCTGTTTGGTCTAGAGTTGTCAACACTGTTTATTTTTTTTAGTTTTTCTTCTGGGAAACGTAGATGCTGTAATGCAAGCCCTTGCAAAATATACATCTAACTGGCCGGTCCCACAGCCCCATAGTTTGCTTGCGACCATAAATGATTGTGTTTTCACACCTTTTGTTGTATGTTATATATGTATGTTGATGTTATATTAAGCTTGTCCACGCTTAATAATGTAATGTAAGCGTAATACATGCTTAAAATACCTATAAATCATATAGTAAACTTAAATTAATTACAAATGTTCCATCTAATGTAAAGCACAGGCAATTATTACTCAGTTTTCTAAAACAAACTAAGCTTTGGGTGAGTGGAAGGCGGCGAGGATACAACCCATGAAGTTAGGATTTCAGACATCAGCGAAGAGCTTATACTGGATTTTGCTAAATGCTAATCTGCAGATGTCAATGTTGCAAATGAAGTATTGACCTAAATGGAATATTTGCTAGGCATATTTATGTAAAACCTCAAAAGTGTAAAATGCGGATTGCTTATTAAACATGCATTGATGATACATAGTTATATCAAATTTGCCATGCAAGACTGTGTAAACAACACAGTACAACATAGTTGAAAATTATTCTAGTTTTAGCTGAAAAAGATGGAGCTAACATATGATTCCTCTATTCACTCACATACATAAAAAAAAACAAACATACATATGTATGCATTCATATCTTAAATGTTGGGTTTGCTGGTGTCCAAAATAACGAATAATATGAATTCAACTTTGCTGCTTATTAGTGGCAGCAAAGTTTTAAAACATCAGGTTGGTAACTGGTGCAGTTCGTTGTATCTAGTGTAACAATGCATATTCAAACACTTTTTCTGCAAAGCAATGCTATCATTAAAAAAACTTTGTAATTTTTTAGAATCATGTTATTAAGTGATGGAAGATTAAGAATAGCCAATGTGACTAAAGTCGATGTTGGAAGCTACACATGCCTGGCAGCAAACCAGTTTGGAACAGCTAGTGGCACAACAAACTTAATAGTTACAGGTGAGCTGGAAAGGACAATTATTTACAAGGTTGTTTAAATTGAATTACAAAAGCTGCATCAGAAGTCTGCAATGTTGTGAATTCTGAGTTTACTCTCTGAAATACAGGATTTTGGAAAGTAATCTCAAAAGCATATATTAAGCATATATAAAAATAAAAGGATGTGAGTTACAGATCTGTGATCAGTTGGGATAAAAGAGACTGAGCAATTTTCTCTCTTTGACAGAAATGCTTCTTGGCCATGGATCTCAGGTCCAGAGGTTCTGAACACTTTCCTCCACTCTTTCACTTACTAAATATTAAATAATGCAATTATGCTTTTTAAGTATTTTGCTTTAATTTGAAAAAGAAAAGACAGTTCATGGCAATCCAGAAAAGTATTTGCGTCGTACACTTCTAAATGGTAGTTGTGTCATTGTGGGTTGCAGTCCATTTAGCTTTGTAAAGTATATTGACCTGCCCACAGCAAGTTGAAATCTACTACTTTGTTTCCAGAAGCACCTGCTGGTAAATATGTAAAGATACAGTGGATACAGGAAAACTCAGTCAGTAGCGTTTACAGTCCTGCTGCCTATTTGAAGTGACTTATTAATGAGGTCTGGAGACAGTGATAGAATATTAGTAGAAAGGAAAGATCAGTAATAAAGAAATCCAATAACTGATATTTCTGTTCTGAACAGAGCCAACAAGAATTACTTTGGCACCTTCAAACATGGATGTTACTGTTGGAGAAAGCGTCATCTTGCCATGCCAAGTTCAGCATGATCCAATACTAGACATCAGCTTCTCCTGGTATTTTAATGGAACACTTACTGATTTCAAAAAAGATGCTTCTCATTTTGAGAAGGTTGGAGGGGTAAGTTGAAATTACCTTCTCTTGTCTTATACATGTATGAAGCACCGGCAGGCTTACTTTTTTTCTTTTTATACTACAGCATGGAAATAAGATGTTTATTCTCTTTTGGGGCTGTAAACTGTTCTTTTGTGATGGAGGCAAGTCATTAATTGAGCTAGTTGCAGCATGTAACACTGTATAGTGAACCTAGATTTTAGACTGGATTGTAAGTGCCAACCTCTGTTTCTGCTTTTGGCGTTATGTGTTTTTTTTTTTTTTTTTTTTTTAAAGAGAGCCTAAAATATATCAATGAACATGATCAAGGAAAGAATTCAGATTTTGTGGGCTACAATCTAATACAAAAAAAAAGGAAAAAAATTACATTTTGCTGGTTTATATCTCTAATGGATCTCTCAGCAAACTCTTCTGTTTGAGTTTCCTTAGGTGAACAGGGAAATATCACATGATGCTTGTGTAGGAAGTAGAGATGTTGTGACAGGGAGATGGAGGAAATTGAGGCTTTTTATTATTTTGCTTTTTAATCAAAACATTAAAAGTTTTATATTTTTGAATGAATATTGTTATATCATGCACATTTTCTTAGAAATCTTTCTTAGAATAATTAACTGACCTTTTAGAATAATTAACTGACCTTCTGTCATGATGTAATGAGAATGTCATGATTTGACAATGTCATACCCTCTTACTTTCCAGTAACATAGACTTTATTTACTTTATAATATTTCCCTGAAGTGTACTTGTATGTACAAATAATAATTTTGGAAAGGAAAGGTAAAAATATTCGAAATACCTAAATCTGACAATACTGCTGACTCAATTAAGGATTTATAAGATGATTTGAAATTAAGTATTCACTCTTAAAATAAAAAAATGTTTTTTTCATGAAACAAATGCAGGTCAAAAAGAAGTTTTCATAGGAAAGTCTCAGCCAATCCTGAATAATGTTCCAGAGTGAATATTATTAATTCAGAGCTCTGAAACTTCATTTTACTTGAAAACTTGTAAGAAACAGAGGTAGAGGTTCTTATGGGATATAGAAGGTTTTGTTTTCTAACTCTTGTGTAAATAGGGATAGAAGCTCATTAGTAGAAAACATCATAGATTATCAAGAGATACACTGAAACATTTTGTGGGCTTTCTCTGGATTCCATTTAGGTTAATGGATTATTTCATCTGGAAATAGGAGTCATGGTAACTAAGGAAGACAGCATAAATATGTTATAAGCCTTCAAATAGCTGCAGTGCTTATTTGCTCAAGTAAAATCCCTTCAGCTGTGTTGGTGGTAAACATGGTAAATGACTCCTCAATGGATGGATGCCTCTTTGAGATGAGGGCTGTGTGACAATGTCTTGAGAGTCCCTGCCATATTCTTAAAGGTCATAGCAGGCCTGGAGGCTGCCAACATGTAGTAGCTAATGGAAATGTTGTGGGACTAGCACCTGGTCTTCCAGATGGTTATAAAAGTCCTGGATATGGCACTATTTAACTGCCTTTTCTTGCTGTTGTTGCGAATGATTTATAGGAAGAGTATGGCAAATGAAGCATTTTCCAAAATTTTGAACAGATTGGCCCTAAACTGTTTCTAGCATCTCCTGTTTCAGACAAGCCAGCAATGGCTCAAGTTGTCACACAGCTGGGAAATGTAAAAGCTATTTCAGTGTCAGTTACAGATGTTCATACCCTGTGGACTACACTTTATTTGAATCCAGTGTAGCATGGAGAAAGCTGGGTGACCTTGCTGTCACCTGGACTTGGCCACACTGGCAAGGATCTAATCTGGCTAGGCAAAAAGGTGCCTAGGGCTAACAGTCTGCAGAGCTATGAGGGCCCAAATGCCTTCTGCATCACAACTTTCTGCTGCTGCAGGTTTCTGTATTTTCCCCAGTACTTTGGGATTCTTTCCCAAAAGTAGCCAAGAAAAATTTGCCTGTGTTACTATTGCAGTGACCATATATTTTGCTAATGTTACTTAGTGGATATTAGAGCTAATGCTGTAACAGCATTTTCTTCACTTCCAGTAAAAAAAAAAAGTAGTGATCTAGCCCACTCAGGCTTCTTAAGCCAAGTAGGGAGGCAGGCTTCTATTTCAAGTAAAATTATTCTATTTGATGATCCCCTACTCTCTAGATGTTTTAAATGTCGTCTGCTAAAACAAGTTCATGTAGAACACGTTTACCTGTGAGTATTTATTGCTGTTGGTAATGTCTTGCATGTCCACTTCTGAGCACAGGGCTGGATTGCTTTCAGCTTAACTAACTTCTTCCACTTTAGCTTAACTTCCAGGACTGGGAGTCCTGCAAATGCCAGCATCTGTACTCTCATAGGAGATCAGGTGTTGTATTTGTACTGTCCCACGTGGAAGGGAAGCAGTCAGAAGTGTTTTGAGCTTGTGCTCAATAAAGAAGTGAGACGTGGCAATGCTGGTCCTACAATTTTAACTATAAATATCAAATCTCCCATTGACATCAGTGGACTAGACTAAGACTCTAAAAGAGGTTTGGACAATGCGATATGGCTAATTTGTATTCTGTGTTAGAGATTTATTTGAAATAATGGCAGTCTGCGTAAACAAATGATTCTGAAATACAAACAAAATAACGGGTGTTGCAATTTGCAAAGCTGTTTTTTTTTTTTTTTTTTTTAATGAGACTAACACCCCAGAGTAATTTCTTTCCTTGTCTTCCAAACTACTGTGTGTCAAAGAACTAGTCGTGTGCCCAGTGTAGCTGAAAATGGCTCCTAAGTAGGATTCTGTTTTCAAGTGAATTCCTACTTTTCTAGAAAATGTACTTTGAAACATGCCTGGAAAGTTAACAGAGTTTGGTAAAGCCTTTCCATATGTGCAGAAAAACAGCCCGAGGTAAACTGACTCGGGAAATAGAAGAATGAGCAGGCGTTAAAAAGCTAGAGAGTTGCTGGGCAGTCTTGCCAGACTGGATTGACTCTATTCCTTACAACAGGGTCATGTTTCAATGAGTAAGAGGGACGAGAAGCAAAGGACCAGCCTTGCACCAGGTTGGATGGTAGCAGCTCCCAGCAAAATCTGTTGTCTCTTGTAGGTGATGTTGCCTTTTCAAAGGGCACATTTCTGCCAGCAAAACATACGACGAACTATCTGTTTAAAAGTTTTGTTCAAATAGCAGGATATCCAGGTATATTCAGGCTGAGCCAAAGCAACAAAATTTCTGCTCATTGTATGAACATAAATCTGCCATCATACTCTGTGGGTATCAGACCATCAACTCTACTTTCCTAGTGTGACTTAGATTAAAATCTGATTGAGAGATTTTTCACCTAGAAAATGTGATGTGAAGTGGATTAAAGCAGTAACTATTCATCTGACACAAAGAGGGAGGAGATTTTGGAGCAGGCTACCACATGTCTAGGATCATGTTTTCTGTTACAATGATGTAGAGAACAAATAATATAGAGACAAAACATTTCCTGTCTATTACCAAATTACAGCTATCACTCAAGTTATATGTATGTTTACTTTGATTCAGGAGATCAAGTACATGCCATAACTTAAGAACAAAACATGAAAAAAAACAATGAGGATGAAATATTCTGTGTAGACTTAAGAGAATCTCAAAATCAGCGGAAATTAGCTAAGGCCCAACAAATATAACCTTAAATAAAAGTTTGCTCAGCATATAGACTATGTGCGTAGTTTTACAGAAGATGTTAAGAATATTTGAGGAAAGCTGCAGATTGACTCTGAACAGTTGACCTTGCACCATGCCGTTTTGCTTTTTATTCATAAAGCTGTAGACCAGACCAAATTCAGCTTTGTCATTTGCATTCTTGAACTCTCTTTAGAAGAAAGCTGGTAACACTGAGACTTTACAAATTCTGTTTAGACAGCAAATGGGTTTGCAGCCATAGTAACCACATTTTCTCTTTTCTCAGAGCTTTCACATAGTTTGTCACAGGGTACCAGCTTTTTTTCATGTTTCATAGTAGTGTTCAGTAGGTATATTCCTCGGAAGAGGTACTCATGTTGCAGCTTACCTTCCATGTTAAAAATAAGTGGTGTGTGTGGAACAGGTTTGTATTAGGAACATGCTTATAATTAGCAAGGAGCTCATGATTATGTAATGTATTTTCACTGATTTCTCCATTTATAAATTATGAACTCAAATTACAAGATGGACCAATTGAATTTTAGTGAGAACTTTGTATCTTGACAGAGTGCATCAGGCGATCTAATGATTAGAAACATCCAGCTGAAACACAGTGGAAAGTATGTTTGCATGGTAAGGACAGAAGTGGATAGTGTGTCTTCTGCAGCGGACCTCATCGTGCGAGGTAAATCCCAGCCTCACTTACATGAATCATTTCCTAACTTACTTATGTGTATTGCAGATTGCAGGAACAATTCATGTTAGAAGTTCCTCTCTGATTTCAACTATGATTCTGTCATGCAATAAGGGAGAATTTTAGCACCCTTTTTTTTCTCTCCATATGTGACTGAAGCTTACTTTTTCCCAGAAAATAGAGAGATGACGAATGTAACAAATCTTGACTTCACACCTTTTCCCATTGGCAGTTCCTCAAGTCATTGATGAGAGAGAATTCAACTGTGAGACAGTTAGGAATTGCTGCTTCTGCTAAATAAAAGGATTTGATGCTCCTGTGATCCTGTATCCTCCTGTGAAATGGGCAACTGCTGCCAGTGCTTACAGAAATCTGTGTCCTAGTGTCAAAGTTGCTTTTATGTAATGGAGGATATTTATTTTTCTTCAGAACTGAAATTAGAGCTGTTAAGTTTGAACTGTAGCTTTCAGTACTAATTACACAGCTAAATGTAGTGCAAGAGAAAAGGTGTAATCCAGAAAAACACATTATGCAATCAGCATTTGTTCAACATATTTTAAAATAGGCCATGTATCTGTTTGGATAATACATTTTTTTGTATTGTGAATATGATGTATTGTTGTATAACACTGACTGTGATAACATACCGCTATTTGGATGTTTTTATGCACTGTTGGGTATTTCACTCCTTTGCTGGTACACCCAGCATTTTTGGTAGGATGCAGAGCCTCCAGATTTTCCAGGAGGCAGAAAGCTCTCCTGACGGCACTGCTGTTCAGGGGCTCAGCAGGTGCTGTGCTGAAGCAGTGCTACAGTGCATCACAGAGTAAAACAAACAGCTGCAGATAATATTTGTAGATTATAAAAGGACAGCAAGGACTGAAGAATTGAATAGGGAAAGATAGAGGAATCGTGTGGAAAAAAGGTCCAAAAAATAACCTGTCATCTGTCACGGTTCAGAATTAATATTTCTTAGTTTATCTGACTTATGCTTAGTGAATATATATATAAATATTCTTATTCCGAGGTGAATTGTTTTCTTCCTCTCCCCCGTGCTGATCAAATGGGTATCCATGGTGCTATGTTAATGATTGCCAGAGTACTACCCTTCCTTACAAAACATCACCACCTAGTTTTCAATTCGATTCCAGGCTCACCTGGGCCCCCTGAGCACGTGAAAGTGGATGAAATAACTGATACCACAGCTCAGATCTCCTGGCAAGAAGGCACAGATAATCACAGCCCAGTAACTACTTACACCGTACAAGCAAGAACACCGTTTTCAGTTGGCTGGCAGAGAGTCACAACAGGTAGAAGAGACTTTTTCTTTTAAATGCTTTTAACTGTGGGTAACCTGTTCTTAATTTTTCTCCATTTTCTCTTCTTTTCTAACAGTTCCTGATGTGATTGATGGAAGAACATTTACGACGACCGTAGTAGATTTAAATCCTTGGGTTGAATATGAATTTCGTGTAGTTGCCAGTAATAAAATTGGAGGTGGAGAACCTAGTTTACCCTCAGAAAAAGTAAGAACTGAAGAGGCAGGTTAGTGGGTTTCCCTTATTTGTTTTTAATTCAAGAGTCTTAATCCAAAAAGAAAAAAAAAGTGTGTGTGTATAGGTGTATATATATTCATATATATATATATATGTAAAATGTTCAAATCCATGAGTCTTTTCAAGCAAACCTAGAATGTACATCAACAGTTTAGTTGCATTGCTCCACAGGTCTCAAAAGCCAAGTATTTAAAATACTGTATGGCAAATTTAAACTGTGTGCCAAAATTCAGTCTGTTCAGTAAGTACTAGAGTCTGAAGATGTCACTGGATGGAGAGGGGACACGGGATTTATTCCTTCATGTTTGATCAGTGTTTACCTTCTATATAACATGTGTAACAACCTCTCCCTACCAGTAGGTATTAGGGATCAGGGCATTGCTCAGTACAGCTGCACAAGTTAATTCTATTGAAAACCTGCCTGTGCCTACAGTGCTTCAAAAGTCCTTGCCTTGATGTGCAGAACATGTCAGACTGCAGCAGCACCACTGGGTTAGCTTCAAAGGAAAATAGTGCTGTTATATAATGTTGTCTCTTTTATCGACACTGGATAGACAGCTATACATTTCTTTTTCACAGTTCCTGAAATTCCCCCATCTGAAGTCAGTGGGGGAGGAGGCAGCAGGTCTGAACTGGTCATAACATGGGATGTAAGTTTTCTGGCAAGCAATTTTCTTCAGAGAATGATTGTTTTCATTCAAACGCTTCTTAAAAGATGACTTTCCCTGGCTGCAGCAGCTTCTCATCTAGGATGTATATGTGCTCGGTAACATTCTGTAATGTGAGCTATGCACGTTTGCCTTCCTGCTTTCATTTGTTACTGTGCTAGACTGCAAATCCATAGGAAATGTAGTTAGTTTGACTAAAATTGCTTCTATTGTCAAACAACGGTTAAGCTCAAGAGAGGAGAGGACTGTGCAAATGGAAGTGTTATTGTTTAAAGGTTGAGACACAGAATTATGCTTTTCAGTGAAACTTTGCAGTTTGTATTTTACTACCATTAACTCTGGATGCATGTACTAGCTAATACAAAAAAAAGAACAGATATTACTTTATGGCATGTATCCATTTTTATGATTTTAAAAATGTTAATAAGTTATTACTAGCATGACAACGCTGTGGTAACATAATTACAGTCAGAGGCCACTGTGCTAAGGCAGTTTTGGTGTCTACAACAATTGACTAAGCAATCATTTATTTTTTTCTGAACTATAAATTTAGACCAGAAATTGAAAAATAACATGTATTTACTGAAGAGTGTCTTAAAGCAGCATACTTGCTGGAAAACAAGCAGTGTACCTAAAAATATTCTCTTTTTGATGAAGAAAGGCGCGTGTACAGTGCAAACCTTACAGTAGGATGAAGAGAACACATTCTGCTATACCGTACCAGAGTTAATTTGTTGATAGAATGATCCAAATGATGTGCTAGAACCTGCTGATGGTCCCGTATGTGAGCCTTTTGGTACTTTCTTCCTGTCCCCATGTTGTATATAACACTATAGATTATTATCATCTGTTGGTTTTCACACAGCCCATTCCTGAAGAATTACAAAATGGAGAAGGTTTTGGATATGTTGTTGCTTTCCGCCCCTTTGGCACCACAACATGGATCCAGACTGTCGTCACATCTCCTGATACACCAAGATACGTCTTTAGAAATGAAAGCATCTTACCATTTTCACCATATGAAGTCAAAGTTGGTGTATATAACAATAAAGGAGAAGGGCCATTCAGTTCAGTCACAACCGTGTTTTCAGCTGAAGAAGGTATGTGTTTGAGTTCTTGCCAGCTATTTCAACATGAGCTTTTCCACGAGAGTACAGCAACTGTTAATAAAAATTAGATCATTTTAAATAGGAGCATATTTATTTCCACAGTCACCAGTGCTACTGATGTCCTTTATTGATTTTCGACTGCAGAGCCTACCATAGCTCCCTCGGGTGTATCTGCAACCAGTCTGTCATGCTCAGTTATTGAAGTTTCCTGGAATGCCATCCCGTGGAAGATGAGTAGTGGAAGGTTATTGGGATATGAGGTAAACCTATCTAACATACATTCCATGTTGTAAAGAACCATGACCTCCAGTGATTTTTTTACATGCATAATTTTCATGTCAGGTAACTCCCATCCCTCTGAAAAGGATGCTTTTAAAAAAATAAAACTCCGCAAGACCTGAAAGGGAAGGTGAGAAGCCAGGGAATTAGCGGACTCACAAGAGCAGCCTACAGGGGATTAGACCTCCACCATTTCAGAATCACATTATTTATTTTGAATGGCCAAGCTGAAGAACATGAGTGTCTGATACTGTGTTTGCTATATTCCAGCTGGAAGCAGCACAGCAGCAGAGTGTTCTGGGCCAGAACCCACCCTGCACAGCCGGTTTTGCCTAGGGCATCGTTGGTTTTGTGCTAAAACTCCAAGAAGGATCCTCACACTGGCCTTGTCTTGCAGTCGTGGCCTGATGTGCTGCCCACTTGCCTTAGTATTTGCAACACCTCTTGCTTCTTATAGCATTTTCCTCTCTTAAGAGAAAATTTTAGCCACTTTACCTTAAATTTGATGTCAGCATGTAGTGCTTTGGGCAGAACTATTCTGGGGGCATAGCCCAGATAAAAGTGTCCAGTTATTTGCAGAGTCTATGAGATGTAGGGAGTCTTGTTGCAAAATCTGAATTCTTCCCACTGTTTAAAAACTGAGATTCTGTTTAAAAACAGATACTGTAAAATACTATTTGTTTTATTTAAAAACCTATGAAAATTGAAGAACAGCTGTATTTATTAATGGACTCAAGACATGCCTAATAATATACAGACTTCAGCCACCTTTCTTGCTTTCTTTCTGGCCCATATTCATCCATTACCGAAGATAGAAGAAGAAAGAACACAATGAAATTGTGTTTTGCTTCCTGTGATGATAGTCATGGCTCCACCTAATAGTATTTTCAGACAGATATTTTTTCAGATTACATTTACTTACAAATGAACTGTTTTGTAAGATGCAGTTTTCTTCTAATGAGTTTAACTTGTTTACTTGAAGTAATGCTTTTCCTCCCATTGTTATTTTTATTAGTTCAACCAACATCTAATATTTCAGTCTCCTTTTTTTCTAAAGAAGTCATACAAAGAAAGAGCAGCAAGTATGACAGATAATAATTTTATTTATGTAGTATATGTATTTCTAAAACTTTAATGTATTTCTAGCTTTTTCAGCTGTGGAAAAAGAAAAGCCCTTAAAGGAGTTAAATGCAGTACTGTAGGTGAACATTGCATAGCAAAAGAATTTAAATATATATTTTTTTAATCTACCAGGTTAGGTACTGGAATAATGATGGGAAAGAAGAATCTTCAAACAGAGTAAAAGCTGTAGGCAATGAAACATCAATAAGAATAACAGGTTTGAAGAGCAACTTAGCATACTACACAGCTGTCCGTGCTTATAACAGTGCTGGAGCAGGTCCCTTTAGTGCCACCGTAAATGTTACCACAAAAAAGACACGTAAGTATCATGAATTTAAAGTGGGGAGAGCCATAATATTTTAGCATTTGCAGGCTTATTACCTGGGGTCACCATATGCATAAATGACCAAAATGTTCATACAGACTAGAACAGTTGCACAGATAAAAATCAAGCTTGGATCTTTTATTTTCAGTCCTCTGTTAAATCAGAAGGATAATTAAGGAAAATTCACATACCCCACTGTACTGGAAGTGAGATACCTGATTTCTTCATACAGCTTTTAGCATTCTTCTAGTGAACTGAAAGACTTTTTAAAAAGTCAGCTGTGACTTTCTTCTATTAGAAGAAAGATTTCTGTTATTTGGAAAGAGAAACAGTGACTTGCTGAATTTTTCAGGGTTCTATAACATATTTATAAGTTCTCTAGGGCATGAAGTGGAATGTTCCTCATACTTCCTGCAAAATAATCATTCATGTCCATTGTTTCCCCTTGAACAAATTACTCAAGAGCCCACTTGACTGTTAAAAAGGAGAAATTACGCTGGAGAACAGATTCTCAATGACTGCTCTAATTTCTACAAATGGAAATATTTTTAGGATACGCTTGCATTGTAATACAACTCAGAATAAGGGTCATAAATCTTGAAGCATTTCTGTCAGACTCCCAAGAATCTCTATGAAAGGTCAAATTTTCCCCTACCAAAAGCAGTGCTATCACCAGAACTAGGAAATAAGCCATCTTACTAGAAATGTACGTATGCAGAAACAAGTGCCACAGTCACTGAAGACCAAACCAACTCAGACTAACTTGTATTTGCTAAAGGTTAGATTTATTATAGGCATATAGTTACTGTGAATGGGTGGATGTGAAGTAACTCCCTGTGTGCAACTGATGTGTGACCGCTGCTGAAGGGAGTTCTTGAAGCCATCACCCGGGCACGGCTTGGGTGGGATCGTGCCCTGGTCAGAGCAGAAATTCTGCAGTCCTGGCTAGGGACTGCTCCCCAAGGTAAACCAGAGCTCAACAAGCACCTCAGCTCGCTCACTAAAACAGAGCCTGGACCAGGCCCTTGATCGACACCTCTGCTACTCGGGGTCATTAAAAAGTAAAAAAAAAAAAAAAAAAGTTACACTGCACCATACATACATCTTTCTGGTGAATAAACAAGGCAAAAGCACACCAGTGCAGCCTAAGGACATTTTCAAAACTTGAGTATTTTGTTACTAGATAAATTTAGACAAATAATTCTCTATACCACTGTAGTAGAAACACAACTTAGAACTTAATTTTTTCAGTCAGAAGTGAGATTTTCAACAAAGGAAACTTTAATTTCAAACTGAATTTTTGTTGTTTGAGTTTCTTTGAGCTTTCTACTCATGAAACATGCCTCTTAGGTGAAGAAGCCTCACATCTTTTATTCCTTTTTTTCTTTTGAGAACTGATCTAAAGATTTCTAGATTTGAAAATAATGGGAGGAAAAAGCTGTTTTTTTCATTCAGATGTATGGATTAATCAGTTTAATTTCTACTTTAGCTTTCAAAACCTGACTACTTTTGATTGGTGCATTTCTTACTGTGAAGGCATTTTGTATGTATTTACACATTTACATCTGCCCACGCATGCTACAAGAGACACATTAGTAACTATTAACCTAATAAGAAACACATACAATTTGCCACCTGTTTCAGGTCTAAACGTTCAGTCTTTGTCTTTGACCACTAAAGTATCTTTCCTTTTATATTTGAAATTAAGTATTCATGTTCATAACCCAAAATTGCAAGAATAGCTTTTATTTTATACAATTTTTTGTTACATGTAATTGCAAGCAACTGTGGAAGAATTAACTAAGTTTATAAGGCAAGATAACAGCATTATTTAATATTAAGGAGGTCACATAACTCAACAGTATGTTCTGGCTGTAGCTTCTAATGGAGAGAAATATTAGTGCATACAAGTAACTTTAATGATTTAACATCTGAGTAGGCTCAGTGAATTACTGTAGCTGTTCACATACTCACTTAGGACTGGATATGTACTCAAGCAACCTGGTGGGTTTGCATCTGGTCTTTGTAAATTAAGTTCTGCTGTTTTGATCACTGAAAATTACTAGGCATTTTTGTAACTGAAGTTAACTGGAGCCTTCTAAATCATTTCTATGAGTCAAGTGGTAGATAGAAGCTTATAGTTTTTATACATAATTACTCTCCTTTTTTCTCAGATATCTTAATAAGTTGTTGCAGATTTAAAAGAATCAATTTTCTCAAAATTGGTCTTAATAGCTGAGTGGAAACTATTTTTATATGCTCATTTGCCACTTAATTCTCACAAACAAATGTATCTGACAGTTATCCCTTAAATTTAACAAAATTGATTACTGTGTATCAGATTTAATTTTATTTAGTAGATAGAACAAGGCAACTACTGCAAAAATAAGATTTGTGAATAATTTAGAATAATTCTTTTGTGTCCACTATGTGCAGACGCATAGAATCTTTTTTTTTTTTTTTTTTCCTAATCTGACTGCTCATGGACAGCAATTGGGGAGTTCTTTAGAAAACAACCAAAAAAAAAAAAAAAAAAAAACCAAGTAAGCAAGTGCACAGGAGTTTCAAAGCCACTCTTACCGTTTAATCCTGGAGTGGTCAACCTAAGCAGCCCTTGCCTCCACTAGGTGACAGCAACAGTAAATTGTTTTCCCTAACATATTTAGGAGAGATTTTAATAGCTGATTGTGTCTCTGAATGACTCATCTGAGAAACCAACCTGAGACCTCTTAACAGGTTTGTACTCATCTTCTTTCCTGAAAGCTCAGCAGTTCCAAGGTGCAGTTAGGTGGCCAGCCAAGAGCGTACGACTCCTGAAACCAATGGCCTCAGATTGTTAGTGAACATTCAAGAGCAAGAGACTTGCCTGGCAGAAATCCAGTACTGTTCTAGCTGCAGTCACTGCAGTGGTACAGACTGCGTTCTAAAATCATGTCTGGTGTTACAAAGAAAGCAAAAGAACTGTCAAGTATTTCTGCATAACAAACCCATTAAAATAAGTCAGAGTAGCATACTGTTTTGAATGTTCACTGAGAAAATAATAAATGTGACTGACAAACAATTCATTGTGAAATATTTGCTTATGCTTGACACTATGTTAAAGATAGGAATTGTCTGTTATCATCGCTGCTTTCATTAGAGTGTGTTCTAATTGATCGCCCATGTCCTAAGACGTATGTTTTTTTTTGGCTGTAGTTAATGAAAGGCCATCAACACATAATGCAACTTCAGAACTAACATTTATGTGCCATTCTATTTTTCCTTCTGGTATTCCAATTTAGTCTCTGAACCATAAAGTGTACAAATGACAATGCTGTATTTGAGTTGCTTTTATATCCAACATGTAATGACAGCCAATTACCTGAACTATTATTTCCTAGTGCAGAATAAATCATTAATGTCAATTAAACTAAACTCATGCTTTTACTACGTATTTTAAGCACCGAGTCAACCACCAGAAAATGTCGTATGGAATGTTACAAACTCCAGAGTAATTCTCAACTGGGAAGAAGTAAGAGCTATGGAGAATGAATCTGAGGTAACTGGATATAAGGTGAGAACAGGCTAGCAGAATATCTGAAAGCAATGCATGCTCTACTGGCCTCTTTCTATTTGCAGGAGTTTAGCAATTAAAACACTTGCTGCATTTTTGTTTATTTTCCCATAAGTCTCGATTAAGGGCTGAACAGTGCCTTGCCTAAAACATTTCTGTAGTGTCTGTGTTTTATAAGATTACATGGTATTGTAGTGGTATCTCACAAACTGTGGTCCTTTTACCGTGATCCCTCGGCTTATGCAAAAAACGCCAGGAGCTGCTGCCTTTGGGGTCAGCTTTTGGAATCCCAGATATCCAAATCTATAACATTGGGATGGAAGAAAATAAACCAAAAATTAGCTGATATATTCATTCCTGGCCTAACATACTCATTGTTAACCACATACCAGCCTGCTTTTCTTACCACTTTTTCATTACCTACATGCAGCTTATCTTGAAATTACATTGTAATCTCTGTTCTAAACAGTGCACAAATATGCAGGTATTTCTCTAATATGCTCTATATCTTACATATGTTTTAAAGACATGCAGAGGAGGTTCTTGATGATCTGTGTAGAGCAGGCTCCAACATAACATACTCCTGTATAAACAATTTATGATGAAGATCAGCCTTTGCAGCACTCTGGATAACAATGCTGGCAATAAATACACGTTCACAGCCCAGACAAACCACCTAGTTTCATAGCAGGATGTCGAACTAAAAACATACGATATACAGTTTCAATTTGAATACTTTTGTCTTGTATAACAATTTCAGGTTTCCCAAATACAGCCTTGCAAAAAATGCTATTTGCTTCCATTGTAGGTTTTTTACAGGACCAGCAGTCAGAATAATATGAATGTGCTGAACACAGAAAAGACAACAGCTGAACTTCTGCTCCAGTTTAATGAAGATTACATTATAGAAGTAAAAGCAACAACTGATGGTGGAGATGGCACTAGCAGCGATCAGATCCTGATTCCCAAACTGGCTAGTATGTTGATGCTTAATTGTTACTATTCTGTCATGTGCGTAGGTAGAGTCTTTGGCCAGCACAAGAACCTCGTTAATATGAAGCATGGGAAAAAGCATTAGTGAAAGACTGCGTCGCCCCAAAGCTTGCAGTCAAAAAATAAAAGGACAGGGGGAAAACAAGTACGGGGGGAACGGATCTTGTCTAATGTGTCAGTCCATGAGCAGCAGGACTGGGAACATCTGCTGTCCAGCTCTGTGCTTTATGTAATCTACCGTAATGGTTCTGTGATTCTGTCTATTGAGAGATGGCCTTATGTTCTCATCACTGAGGCGAAAGACAAAGTGTGTGTGACGGGGTCCTGGGCTGGAGCAGAGCAAGCTGGACAGAAGCCAAGTGGTTGGGGAGGGTGATCAAAACATAAAACAGATGTCCGCAGGCAGACAGGCTGGAAACCTGCAGCAAGAAGGAGCTGGCAACGCCAGGACACTCTGAGGGAGGAGAGGTTGTGCTGAAGGAATGCGAGCACGAGCCACCTGGGGTAACGGTGGACTAAGGCCCGCAGAGGCAGCGGTAGAGCAGTGGCGCAGCAGCAGCAGGTTTATGATCTCTACTTAAGCTTAATGTAACCATGCCTTAAAATACAAAAGACTTTCTAATCTGTCAGCAGCAGTGAAATATTGTTAATTGTTCCTCAGCTCTTTAAATTGCTTTATCAACAGAATGAAGTGGCATGACTGTCTATAAATATATATATGCCTATATGCAGACACCCCTCCAAAAAAAAAAAAAAAAAAAGAGATAACACCATCACTTTGCCTTAGTGTAGTGAAATGTCACTAGATTTGCACCTGACACCCAGAACTGAATACATATTGATGGGAAGAAGAATAAATTAATGCTTGTATGCTGAATGGTAATAAGTTAATAAAAAAGCAATTAACAGTCTACATGCCCTTACACATGACAAACTTCATTCTATTGCACTGGTAAATTACCATCTAAATTAGTATTAAAAGCATTACATTTTTGCTTTTTAAGAATATTATTTTAAAAGTAAAGATTATTTATATATTCTTTCAGTGTTTTGTAATGCATTTCAGGTTTTTTAAATTATTTAACATATTTTTATAAATATTGCATATCAGAGTTACTTTTTTCCTCAAAATCAGTGTTTAGCATCTAATAAGAGTAACCATTTTGTTCAGCAGATATTCATGATTTCATTTAATCTTTACCTTTTTCATTTCTCACAGGTATGGATGCAAGAGGATCTTGCCCATCAGTCTGGAGTATCTTCAGCATATATAGCTCCTTGCCAACAATATTTTTCTTGACTCTTAACTCAGTTTTGTGATGATACACTTCCATTCACTGAAAAAAAAAAGAATCTCTTATCACAGAAAAGTGCTTTTTTAAAAAACTGCAGTGGCTAATGCATGTTTTTTTTTCTTCTATTCTGATGTGTTTTTAAATTCTTTATATTTCACTGTAGGTTAAAATAAAAATATCATGTAAAGTTTAGCAAATCTTTTAAAAAAGAATCTAAAATGCCTTAATACTTGAACCAAAGGAGTTTACATATTACCTACTTCCCATACCAACAAGGAGCCGGGGTGGAAGCAGTGGCCCCCGGAGGGCTGCGCTCCCAACGGAGCTGCCTCCTGGCGGGGCCCCGTGCCGAGCCCTCGGCTGCAGCCTAATGTCTACGTGCAGAAGACTAAGTCAGAGACCTCTGCTGCAATTCAGTGACAAGTGTGCACCCGCTGACAGTTCTTAAAAAATAGTGTCATTATCAAGTAGATTTGGATGATTTTGCCTGCTGCCCTTTACATAACTTATTCTAAAGCTAACAAATTATGGAAGATAGAGAAAAGCCAGAGCAGAAATGCTAGTTTTGCACAATCCATGGTGGGGTGTCCAAGAGGCAGGACCGCTGTAGCGTCTCTTGAGAGACATTTCAAAGGTGCCTCTCCATTTTATTTCAGTGTACAATTATGTACCTTTTCTCTTAATCAAGAGACATTTAAGTTAATTTCCCCACATTGCTACCTTTAAGTTCTTTACTTGTAACTAACCTTCCATCTTCAGGATTCTTTTTACTGTCCTCCTCTGAACTCCTGGCACTTGGCTTCACTAACCAAGTGCCCAGTTGTGTGCGTTACTAAATTGCAGTTGCACCACAGCCTTATGAAAGGACTCTTGCTGCCTCCCTACCTTGTGATGTGGTGCTTCCAAATATGCAGCCCAAAACTACATTGCTTTTTTGTCTGTCGCACCACATTGTAAACTCATGCCTATGCTGGTGTTTGCTGGTATTCCATAATGCTCCTTGATGCTGCTAAAAGCCTCTCTGTTCAGCCAGCTTGTGCTGTTTTCACCTGCCCCAACATGAAGGCACCCTACTACCATTATATAATTCTGATAGGATTATGGCAATACTAGAGCTTATTATATAAAAACAAAAACCACACACAGACTCTTCAGGCTTGCTCTTATAGAAAACCAATCTATGCTATCTTTCATAGCACTATATTAGCAATTTATTAAGCCAGATAACATTTGACTTACTTAGCTGTGAATTTAGACAGCTCGCTCTTTTGGTAACCTTTTCGACAGCTCTACACGTCCGTGGTAGAACATGTGCAGCTGACACAAAGTCAAGCCTTTTAAAGAGGTTTTTCTTTCTTTTTTTTTTTTTTTTTTAAAGCAACAACAAAAAATATCTCCTAGTATTGCTACAACAGACAGAGAGAGCAGGAACCAGGATTAATGAAAGTTCGATAACACTGCAGAAATATCTTGATATGCATTCAATAAAAATTATAACATTCAGAAGAAAATATGTGCTAACTGCTGGAGTAAGCAACATCTGTATATACTGTACATATATAGTTATAAATGGCTAGTTGCTTTTCAATATGTGGCTAACCAGTGATGTTTTCAGACACTTGCAAATGGAGGGGATGGGGGAAGCTGGAAAACAGATGTTACTAGTAAATGTATAGTTCTGTTTCATGCAACAAAAGATGAGTCTTTATATTCTAGTTTCACAAAATTCTAGTTTGTGTTCCTGTATTGCTGTTTTCATAACTATTACTTGTATTATTTAATTTCTAGTTATATATCTCCATGAGATATGTACCCAGTACCTTGTTTCATATTGAAAAAAGTTTGAAATTTATCCTTAAATTTCCAGCTGTGTGTGTATCCTATGGTTATCTGTATGCATTTTTTCTATTATTCTAATAAAATATTTATTACATTTAAGACTATTAGACTATTTCCGAGTATTATTGCATTACAATATACATATTTTTGCATCCTTGGGGTTTATAGCAGCTAAAAGCTAATGTCTATGTTCTTCATAACGTTTCTGCTAATTGGTACTTGGTGGGGGTAGTGGAAGAAGGAGTTTTACCCCTCTTGGTAATTCTGCTGCCAAAAGATCATTTCAAAGCTGTGCAATTCATTTAAAATAAATAAATAAATAAATAAATCTCAGTTTCGGCCCCTACTTTTTTCCTCCCCCAGCAATTTTTACAATAACTCAGTAAGTTTTCAAAAGTCTGTAAATGAAAAGTTTAGTCTCAAATACAGCTTTCTTATTTTTTAATAACTAGCCATTACACGTCCTGACAGCCTGCCTTTGGGCAAGAGAGGGGCAGACAGCGCAGCCCACTGTGGATTTGCCCACATGGAGATTTACCGCAACTCCAACCCTTGGCTCTGTGAATTCTCATTTCTGTGTGGGCTTCACACTAGTGCTGTGTTCTCTGCCTCAAGCCCTCTTTATTTTGGCTGCTAATGGGAATGATCAGCTGCTGAGTCTAAAGCCAAAAGCAAAATGAATTATAAAAATAGTAGCCTTGGCTTTTCTGGAATATAAACCCTGTAATACGACAGGGTTTGGCAAAGTTCCTAGCACTTAAGACTCATGTGAGAGCCTGGTCCCTACCTGTGTAAGCCCAGCACTGTCAAGCGCTCGTGATGCAGCAGCAAGAGGAGAGGCAGAAAACATTACCTCGAGTAGGCTCCTTGGAGACTTGCAAATAGCTTCTCTGGAAATGTTAGTGAAAGACAAAATTTGGAGACTGTTTTGGACAAAAAAATATATATATCATTATGAAATGGAGAATGTAAGAGCATCTCTTGCGCGCGCGCGCACACGCACACACAACTTCTATGGGTTAAAGAAAAGTGCAATTAGTTCCTTTGGGGGCAGCAACTGCTTTCACTTGGAAGCAGTTATTGTAGGTGATATGAGGGCTGTGGGATGGGAGTTGAAGGTCTGTGGATGTGGTTGCTGGGTTATTTTAGGCTTGGGTTTCAGGTTTCTCACCCCTGCACCACTAGTCTGCTGAGGAGACTTGCTTTGTAATTGCTTTCCTGTGCCATCCCAGTAGTAGATATTTTCATTCTTTCCTTGGATTCGTTTTTATTGGGAATTGATCCTTGTGACTCTGAAGTCTGAATTTATCAGATATAGCTGGTCTAAAACTTAAAAAAAAAAAAACAAAAAAAAACCCACCTTCTTTGGCCATTTTACTGTGAACACATACGATCCTTTCTGAATACAAAATAAGTTAGAAACTAATATTACTTTAGCCCTAAGAAATATTGGATATCTCCATTTTCTACTTAATTTGCCTTTCACTGGCGGAATGCAGAAGTGGGCAGTGCCTGTCAGGTTATATCTGTTATATCTTAATAACAGGCAATAAAGCAAGCTGTCCTGCATGAGGGAATGCAGTAATATGACAGCTTTCTGTCTGAAATAAATAACAATGGAATATTGTAGAAATAAAATGAGTTTGTAAACAGGCATTCTCTCTCAGGAAAAACAACCTTCTCAATTGTTTTATGCTAATGTTTTGAACTACTGAAAAGCAATATAAAAGGACATGTTTAGCAGAGATATAACTGAACACACGTTACTGTTTTATCAAGCCTGCTTGATAAAAAGAAACACTAGCTTTCTATAAATCTTATGCCTATATAATGGAAACCAAAAAAATGGTGAGGGGAATAAAAAGGTTTAAAAAAAAAAATAAAATGCTTTCCAGCTATCGTTTTCCCCTTCTAGAAGAAAGTTTTTCTGTGAGAACTTTTTACAGGTCACCTTTGCCTTCCTGCCACGTGTCCAGCTTGGGTCTCGCTGGGAAGCAGGATGCACATCTGGAAAGAAGGGTGAGACTATCCTCCTGCCCCACGCGGTTATCGCAGTTCGGCCCCTCAGGAAGCGGCTCCCTGCACCGCAGCTGGGCTCCGCGCCAGAGCCTTTCCTGCAGGAGCTGCCTCTCCCAAGGGCTGCTCTGGCTCCCGCTTCGTGTGTGGCCTTTCCCAAAGCTGCCCGGGGTACCTGGAAAGGGAGGGTTTAGGCTTCAGTGCCACAGCCACAGAGCTGCCAGGAAGGCTGGGAGATGCAGATGCTGCCTTGGCAGGTTTCCCAGGGACAGTGTCCTTCCGAGGACACCCAGCTGTGCCAGGGTGAACCTGCGGCCTCCACGGAGCTGCCGGCAGAGTGGGAAAGTGCTTTGCCACAGCGCTTGGTGTCACAGGCCCGAGCAGGCTGGTCAGCAGCATCTCAGCTCTGCCAGACAAGGAGATGCCCTAGGAGAACGTGTGTGTGTGAGAACTGACAGCTGCAGCCTACAATAACCCTGGCTTGTTACCATCAGCTTCAAACCTAATCTCACATTTTTCTCTTTTCTATAGTGTTTGTCTGTTTCCTGTCCCTGACTCGCTCCTGTGCTGCGTTATGAAAAAAAATCCCAACAGTTTGCTTTTTCTCTATCTTTCCTTATTTTTCTGTATCTTTCCCTTTTCCTCTTAATACCCTTTACTTTTATGGGCTTTATTCAGCAGCTTTAACTACCTGGCATGTACAGGCTCTCACACACGCTCAGGCTACAACACCTGCCAGGACACATTTTAGCATCCAAACCATGCTCTTCATTAGACTCACGCTATTGAGAGACTTTCCAGTTTGTGCTTGAGGGAGTGTTTTAGTATTAAAATATTGCAAGATCTCCACATGCATCTTCCCTTTCTTTTATTCCCCATCTTGAAGGGTCAAGTCTCCTCTGAAAGTCTCCCTTTATGGGAAACTCTCCCTTAATGGACTAATTTGTAAGATATACCAGTAGCCCTAAGTACTCTACACAGACACTTTCTTTCCAACGTACCTAAGACGATTTTCTTACCTGTTAAGAGCATATTAGGTAATTGGTCCCTTGAGGTTTGGACCATGCCTGCTTTCTGGGCTGTGCTCTTCATGCCGTCTTGGTGATTAATTCCCTTTCGAGTGGAAGAACATGAAGAAATCGACAAATACTGAAAAAAAAAGCAAGATGCCTAAAGTGAGATTGCAACTGTGAGATATTTGCTCTGAGATACAGTCCAACTATCTGGTCATTAATGCCGAGGCAGAAGGCTCCTTTCCAGCCTCCTTTGGGTGCCCGAGCGCTCCAGGCCCGCTCGGCCTCCTGCCCGTGTGGGCAGTGCAGGGCCTGGCCCTGGCTCGGGGCAGCCCGGCCTCCAGGGGCTCCGGCCGGGCGCTTCGCAGCTCCGCAGCCAGGAGCTCCGCGAGGCAGCCCCACTCGTGGGAGGCCAGAGCGGCCGCCTCAGCATCGCTGCCCTCGGTGACTTCATCCCACGGATCCTTCCGTTTCAGGCAGGAATACAAGCAGGCACCTGCTCCATCAGAGAAGGCAGAGAAAATAATGGAAAACTCTGTCTTCCGTGCACTTTAGGAGACAAATATAAATCATTTCCCCACCTGAGGATCTGTAAAGTATCCTACCAAACAGGACATATGCTTAACAAGAAGCTGTCTCATTAACAATCCAAAAAGAGCTATGGTTAAGGAAGACAAATAATTTAATTTTTGTCACACTTCCTAACATTGCCACCAAACTGAGGCATTTCAAGTTACACTTGTCACAACACTAATTATCTATTCAAACACTAGAGCTCTCACTGATTGAATGAGCTCCTCTGCGGTGAGAACAGATTATTTCATCAGCTGCATCTGACTGTCATCACTTCGGCTGGAGGATGGAAACCGGCTGTAGCCGTGGAAAGCCAACGACGGGACCTCTGCAGCGGCTTCGTGCACGCCGCAGAGCTGAGCTCTTCTCCAGCAGCCAAAAGCTCCTGCTCATGTAATAAAAACTGATGTCTCTGGGTTTTGCGTTGCCCTGGAAACGGGGAAAATAAAGCACCATTAATTATTTATTTTCAAGCACCCAGAATATCCAGTGCTGGGGGCCCAATTCAAAGACAGTGACACCTCATGTCAATCTCAGCAGATTCTGAGGAACTGCCAGGAAAAGGACGGGGGTTCAGGAGCATCACAGCCCGCCCAGCTGGCTGCATTTCCTCTGACTCTGATTTCCTAACAGCCGCACGAGCATCTCCTGCTGCTGCCCAGTTACTCCAGCAGCTGCAGCTGCCCTTCCTCCCTGCCCCCGGCATCCTCCTCCTCTCCCCAACCACAAAGCTGCTTCGCCAAAGGCATCAGGGACCTCCCACCCTCCACATCTGCTCTAAAGGAAGGGGACTGACACGAACACCCTCCTCCAGGGGCAGAAGCCCCACGTGCCCCTGGCTCCTGCGTGGAGCTGCTTAGAGGCCGCGCAGGGGCCCGCACCGGCCGGGGGCGAAGGCTCCGCTCGCAGCGATGTACCCAGCCTCAGCGTCTATCCTCCGTCTAGGTTTCAAAATATACACCCTTTTCCTTCAAAGAGATATTATAGTAGCTGAGCTCATAAATATCCATGCAAACATCTATAGGAAAGGAGAGCTATAAATCCCACAGAAGCATTTTCTCTGAATGGGAAATCAGGCCAATATTTCTAGTTCTTGGTACAGAAGCATGAGTTCAGGCAGACTGAGCTGCTGAAAATGTTGCCAAATAAAAAGCTTTTATCATCTGTAAAATCATTTTTAAGTGTATGCTCAACAAATAAAGATTACTTGTTTCTTTTCCTCTCCTGGCCAGCAGTGTCTTGGTCTGGCCTGTCCCTGTGTCACCTCTGATGAAAACTTAAATCTGGGTAGACAAGAATCAACCTTCCTACGACAGCATGACGCCCAGGAAGGACTTTCTTCTGGAGAGACTGTTCGCCTCCCTTGCAGTGCGGCCCACAGCTATGAGCTGGAACCCTAGCCACAAAAGTCCTGAGAGGATAAAAATAGTTCTACAAAAATCTTTTTTTTTTCCCCCCCCTAAGAACAGGCTGCCCAGAGAGGCTGTGGAGTCTCCTTCTCTGGAGATCTTCAAGACCCGCTTGGATGCAGCCCTGTGCCACGTGCTCTAGGTGGCCCTGTGTGTGCAGTGGGGTTGGACTAGATGACCTCTAGAGGTCCCTTCCAACCTTAGGCATTCTGTGATTCTGTGATAATTAACAAACTACACAGGCTGTCCTTTCTCTTTCATTTACTCTTGTTAAATGCCCAATAACCTATGCACCCAAGTACAATTTTAGGGTATTTCCCACTCCTGAATATACGCAAGCTTGACCATGGTACCCAACAGCTTTAATGAGAAGTTTGAAATTTGGGCCCTGTTTTAGCGCAGGATTAGTTGGTATTGCTTAAAGTATTTTGTAGAGCAGTTACTGGAAGGCAACAACGTCACGCCAGTGCTGCAGCCTGCTCAGAGACAGGCACGCAGTCACACGTGGCACCTGCCTAAATGAGGGGGTGACAAGTGGAGGCCGAGCCCCTTCATGGGGCTGCCACAGGGGTCCAGTTCGCAAAACCAAGCGGACAGTGCATGGGGCGCTCACAAACCAACCTGCCCTTGGCCATAGCAGAGCAATAATAAAAAAAGATAAAAGGGACAATTTTTCACAATGCATTTCTCAAGAACCGCTCTCTTGCTGGTCAGCTCCACTAATACAGAATAATGGGAAGTTCAGTGTGCATATTGATATTTATTCTAATGACTTCATCACCTCCCCTTGCAGAAGCACTAGAATCAAGGACGTAAATATTTCAGTCTCAAACACCTACTTCGGCTCAGCAGGCAGAGCTGCCCATCCTGCAGCTCTCAGTGAGGGCATGGGAAGGCCCTGCCTTCACTTAGACTCACCTGGTAAAGGCCATGGGGCTCAGGTCACAATCTGAAGCTGTCGGAGATTTCAGCCATCCTGAACTCTGGTAATCCCCAAGCTCATCCATTAGTCCGTAGCAGTTGCTAATACCTGATGAAGCGCAGAACAGCGGATCCTTTGCGCTGCCGACAGGAGAATCAGCAACCTTGCCGAGGAATCTAAATAAAAGACCAGGCACAGAGATTAGGAGCACAGCCGAGACCAGCACCAAGAGACCAGGATTACGAGGCGGCTCTCTCCAGCCTTCCCAGGACGGAGAGCCTCGAGGATGCTGCAGGGACCCCCTGCCGTTGTGCAGCTCCCGCGCCGCAGCGCGAGCCGGCGGGCACCGGCACGGGGTGCTGTCTCGTCCCAGCCCCTCCACACGCTTTGCTCCAGCACCTGCACGTGCTGCCCTATGGAGCACTGTGCAGCCACAGAATGTAAAACTCCATGGAGGTATTAAAATCTTACACATGGTAAAAAGAATAACATACTGAAACAGTGCTCTTTGCATGAGTCTGAGATCACTGACATACTTGCACATCCCTTATTTTCTACACAGATTTTGCACCACCAGGTTAGAGCATTGCATATGCTGACGACACAGTGGATGGAGCCCTCTGCAAGGACACGCGGTGCAAGGAGAACACCAAAATTCAGCAGCCTCTCATAAGGGGTTCATAAACCCTAGGCTGTAGAAAACTGCATCCCTGTTGCCACTCCCCAGGTAGGGGTTTTCTAATGCCAAAAGTGATCACTACAGTACCTGCCTGGAGATGTTTTGTGCAGGAAAACAGAAAACAAGCAGTTATTACCTTCCTATGAACAAGTTATGGACAATATCTAGTTCTGTTAGCACAATTTCAAAGCCCACTGGCCTATCAGAGAAATACAGGAAGCACTTTTATATTAAGATTTTTTTTTTCTGATTGTAAACTATTATGCTGAGGCTCCACATTAGTTATTCATGTTTATAATGCAGTTATTTACATAATGGACAAAAATGTAGAGGCAAATAAGATGCATGGTAGAAATATGTGTTGTTTCCTATTATAGTGAAGTAGGAGACTTCATTCAATATAGGACATTATTCCTAGATGCACAGCTTCTACTGGTCGTGAAACACACAGTCAATATTGCAAATGTTGAGATGCAATAGAGAGAATTCAGCCTAATGCATATGCAGGACAATAGCCAGAAACAGGAATCCTAGCCTCGAAAGCTTTCTGTGGTCAAAAACAACCAGAAAAAAATCAACAAATTTCCTTCTCCTTTAGCTGGAAGATGCAAGAGAAGGCAAAGAAGCAGCCCAATACGTGAAAGGGTCCTTCAACTGCCAGCTCCGATATCCTGTTCTTAAACACAGGTAAAGCCAAAGGAAAGGCAAACCTGCAGGCTGACGTGGGCTGGGTTTCACTTTTCAGGCCTCGCTCTCCCTTCCAATCCTGCACGAGCTTGGAAATTACCAAGCAGGTGTTTAAAAGCCATCCGTAAGCACTTCTGCTAGCGTCTAATTAGTGTTCTAATACACATTACAGTGCAGAGTCATCATTATTTCCTCTTCATTAGCTCCTGATATATAATGCATTTTAAAAAAGTCTAACCCTCTTCCTTAAAAAAAGAGCTTATTTCTTCTATTAACATAACAAAGGCAATAGGAATATGATTAATGTGTGCCATCTAAACTATGTGCATTAAACATTAAAAACCAATGCACCATCTCAGCTTAATGGGTATTTGCAAATTATAAAATATGCTTGTCAATATTAATACTTGCATCAAATGAAATGCTAGTTTAGAAAGAAGAAGAAGAAAAAAAAAACACAACAACAATAGAAAAATATAAACCTTAGAACTGTCTCCTACTGTTATCTACTCCCATTACTTGGGAATGAACCTCCCAGGCCCTCCCAGCGCAGGGATTAGGGCCTGACGCAGGGCTGGGCGGGTGCAGAGCTGCACGATGCATCTCTTGCTGCTGCTCCCGCACTTCTGTGGCAGCTCTGCAAGCTGCAGATCAGCTCTGGCTGGCGATGCCACCCTTGCTGCCAGCACAGAGAGCTGCGGGATGGAGCCCTTGCTAAAAGCGCTGCCTTCCTCCCCGCTCCTCATGGTGCTCTGCCCTGCCCCAAGCTCCGACGCTCCTGGCGAGCGGCCGGCAGGGCCCTGGAGAGCTCAGCCGACGCCAGCGCTTCTATCCACGTGCAAGTCATAACAGGGCAGACCCCGCGGGGTTGGGGTGTCCAACCCTGACACGTGTCCTTGGAGCACCGCTATCTGCTGGGAATGGTTGACACCTCTCCCACTGGGAGATCTGGCACCCGGGACAAGGTAGTCTCTAGGCTGGTGGCCAAGTTTCCTTCCATTTCTGAAGCTTGATAGCTACCAAGGCTATAGCAAGGCTTTATAGTTCCCTGCCAGGAAAATCCACGTTGGAGACTCTATCTTACCTCTGTAAGTGCCTCATTCTAGCAGAAATTCCAGTCCAGGTCACCCAGCAAAGCACATGAAGAAACAACGCAAGAAGTCAAGACCAACTCCAGCTCCACGTCACTAGTCAGCAGCACCCTGACCCCAGCGCGTGCACGGGGCCCACCTGGCCCCATTGTCTCCTCATGGGCCCTCACTCAGGTCAAGGAAGCAACTGCCCCTGCAGGAGCTGCTCAACGAATCACAGAGAGCACCAGGATGTGGAGATGTTGCCTCCTGCTGCCAGCTGCCCCAAACGTCACTAGCGCCACCTTAACTGCTTCCTTGGGTGTCACACACCAAAACCTCAAGCTTAGCAAACGGCACAAACCAGTGTGCAATGCTAGAAAGAAAACGCCGTGGGATTTTGTCTCCTCTACTCTCAACATTTTGTTCTCTATCCTGGATACTCGGAACAAAGTAGACACTGTTGGTTTTGCTGGGAGAGGGCAGAGGGTATCACACTTTAAAAAAACACTATTATCAAAGAATAATCAAAGTTTCCAAAGGAAAGAGTAATTGTATCATGAGAATGATACATATTTGAGATGAATTCACTGTAGCTCTACGAGCTTTAGATCTTCTCCTTCCTATAAAGGCATGTTTACATCTCATCTTAAAGAACTAGTGAACCACGTATAACTGAAGGGGTTTGCTATACCTCGAGGCACATTAAGGCAGCCAAGAAGCAGAGTGGCTTGATAATGTCTTAATGCACCATGGACATAACATTTGATTTCATATATTGATCACTCCGTATACAATTAGTTGAGTAAGTGCCAGTTCACAATTGCTGCTGCTCCTTACTCTTGTTTTCTGTAGTGAATAAAACTGACTGAAGCATAAGTGTGGGAAAGCAATCATATTTTACGACCTTAGAAGTTACATCCATCCACATTAATGAAGCATGAAGGTTCTTTAAAAATCACATAGAAGAGCAGTTTGTTCTTGGGAGTTATGCTGACTGGCCTCTCATCTATGATTTAAAATAATTTTAAAGGTATCCTTAGAAAAATGTGATTTTAAAATGCTTTTTTAAAGTCACATTAACCCACAGCCTCAAGGAAGTCAAAGGAAAAGCAGCTAATTGTTCGGTTTTGGTTCCAGACATTTCTATATTTGAGAAGTAAAAACTACAAAAGTACTTAATATATGTAGTCTTTTAACACATATAATGCAAGAATATCATTTTTCTTCCTCTTCTAACTAAAAGTTGCAGATATTTACACTGAATTCCAACTGTTGGTTACTCAAAGCATGTGGATAAATGCCCTTTATCATCAAGAGTTCCAAAGCCCTTACTTTGACATGTCCAACATCAGAAAGTAACTGTAAAATCAATTAACTCAACTGTTATTTTGGCAGTCTGAAGTGTAATTATCCATGAAATGTTGATGCTTTTCAGCACAGCAGAAATTCATCGTTTATGCTCAGCCTAGACTACGTTCTCTCTCCATATCCTGGAGAGCAGCAAGGCCGCCCTTGGCCGCGCGGGCAGACACCAGCAGATCCTGGTGGGCTGGCTCCTCGCGGCCTCACGGGCCACTGTCCTCCTGCACCCGCCATTTTAACGCTCAGCCCCAGGAGGCCCGTGGAGCAGGGCAGAACTTGCAGGTGCAAACCCAGACCCTGCGCCAGGGAGTCATCCCAAGGTGATGCTCTCCTCCTCCTGCTCCCACCTTTCCGCCGCTTCTTGTCCCGCTCCCAGGGAAGGGACCTGGAGATCAGGCGGTTTCTGAGTCATCCCCGAACATCTGCAGGGAGCAGATTCCCACTGGGCCACGCGCGCTCTCACTGAGCCAAGTCTCCGACAGCAGCTGCTAGGTCCCACCTGCCACATTTCACTGACATTTTACGTCCAAAGCTTTCAGACGTGCTCCACATCCTCCATACATAGTTATTTCCAAAAGTTTGTTCCTGTTACTGATGCTGGATCCTTATGACAATTCTAAGCATAATAATTAATTCCGATACCTCAGCCTTAAAGCATCTTCATGTGAAATATTTCACAGCTGAATGGCTTGATGCTTTTTTTAGCTCTATGTAAAACAGGCAGCGGCAGTATAATCCTTGGAATCTAATAAAGATTCCATAAGTGTAAAATCATTATCCTCGGGCAAGAAGGGAACCAATTCAATTATGATGTTGGTTGAAAGATTAGTGCAAAAAGTTGTAGTACATATTAAACTTGAGGCTGAAAAAGTTGTAGTACATACCAAAATGGTTACTGTAAAATTTGTGCATCAAGGCTAACAAATGCTAATATGTTCTTTTGTTACCTTCTAATTTATATGATTCATGTAAGCCTGCAGCAAGAGAAACTTGTTTGAAATTTCATCTACATTAAAAAAATAGCAATGCAATGAATTGTAAAGTTATTAGCATTCATGTCTAGTTGTGTTATTAAGCTGTACACATCAAATCTGGTAGTACAGAAATGTCATAATGAAGTAGAACAGCATTTAATCAGAAGAATTTCTAAAGGTCATCAGAGCATCATATAAATCCATCCAAGCATGACAGCAATATGAAATAAATAACTGAAAGAACATAATGAGAATAAACTTAAAGCTTTGAGCAGTGTTTCCAATTGTAGAAAAATTAGCCAAATTTTGTGCTGACAGGACAGCTGAAAGAAAACTCTGAATTCTGCACCTGTAGTTGATGAAAGACTAGTAGGATGCAGATAAGGAAGGTTACACTGGGGAACCAGCGAGGAACGTAGTGCGATAGCTTCCAGTGAATAGCTGATCTTGTATGTCTCCGTCTGAGACATAAAACTGAAAAGAAGTTTTCAGTTCAGTTGTTCCTTCCTCATTAGCCAGATGAGCCCTAAATGATTTGATTTAAATAACCAACAATTTATTAATATTTTTGTACTTGCAACAACAGTTTGATTGCTCTAGGACATGTATTATAGGTCTGATACTTGGCAGCTCCTAACTCTGGAGCCATTTTAATATTTCATGTTAATGTAGTGAAAGCCTCAGTTTTCCTTGCTGAGAGCTCTGCTGCGGCTGAGGCAGATACAGTGGTCACCAAGGGCTAAATCCTCATGCTCTTCGTCTTGTTCAGCTGAGCCTTCCCCAGCATGAAGACTAATTGATTTCACTGGGACATTTCCCAGAATAAAGTTCACAGTGATTAAGGGCCCCAGAATCTGGCTCATAAGGTGGAGTCAGATGGCCTGGCAAAGTGATGCAGTGCCTATAAGTCCAATGAGGAAGGCTGAGTAACTAATTCATCAAAGATAGTTTGGGAAGCACAGCACATACGCATGTTCCCTGCCTAATTAATGATCTTGGACATGAGAAGTAGAAAGGCCGTTTTAAGCAAAGATGGTCTCCAGTGAAAGCCCCGGGAGCCACCAGCCCACGCCACGAGGCTGTGGAGAGGAAAGGGCTTCCGGGGAAGCACTTTCCTTCAAGAGGCCACATCCAGAGCACCAGAAAACCTTAATCTTCATTCTGCATCAATCCGGCCACTGCTGAGTTTCCATGATAAGAAATTACAGCAGTTGTTCTCTTCTAGAATTAAGGAAAACCACATTCCTATAGCTGCACTAATGACATGAGTACGTGTGTGCCAGCACACAGGAGAGAGAGCAGGTAAAGTGCTTTAGGGCCCGATACCTTCCAGCTGACCAAGCCTCCCAGCGCAGAGGGGTCTGCAGAATGGATCTCTTGCTTTCTTAGCCTCGTTGCAAAGGGGAAATTCTTACAAAACAACCATTTCTCTCCTGCTGAGCCTGTAAGTCCTTCAATTCTCACATGTGCACCCATATCTGCTTAGGTTTTTTCATTCAAAAGAACAGCGTCAGCTTTGCTTCTGTAGCAGAGAAAAAAATAGAGGTGCTACATATTTCCACAGCAACAAGCCAGCTGGATTATCTGTGTGATTTTGCACATCACTAAGAGAAAGAGCACATCCTGCTCTTCAGGCTTCAGCTAATTCAGAGCCTCGGCTGCCGTCTCCGCAGAGAAGCGGCTGCTCCTTTTGCAAGTGGCCCAGGCTAACGTCTTGGCCTGGCCACCAATACCCTCACCAGCAGGGTCTGTCTGGGGTCTCCTACAGCATTTGTGAGTTTTTATTTTTTTTTTTTTTTTAATTCATTTGTGGTGGCATAAAATGAAAGCATTTATAACCACAATCAGGTGTCCTGAGAAATTTGCCTAGCAGCATGTTCACTAAATCAGCAGGAAAAAAAATGAACAAACAAAATGAAACAGGAAAACACTGTACCTGAGTAGAAGCGAGAGGAGCTGAAAAGGACCACGAGATTCATTTTAACGGAAAGCTGCAGCAAGGGTGATATAAAAGATATTCTAATCACTGCATCCAATTAAATGAAGTAAAACACTAAAGCATGCTAAGTACCTTAACTACTATAATAATCAAGAATCAAGCAGAAATGGAGCGTGCTTGCAGGAGAGGCGCAAGCGGGGCGCACAGCTCCTGCCCGCAGGCAGAGCGGAGCCAGGAGAGGGCAGAGGGGACATGGAGCAGGCGCTGAGTCGCAGCATGGGGTAGTTGTGAGGGACTCCCTGCTCCTACCGCAGCAGGAAAACCGCGCGGCCACCCACATCCCCAGGCTGGGACCTGTTGCTGCAGTGCCAGTGATCTATGCTGGGTCCTGTTTGCCCCAGGCAACGTCCAAGAAAAATGTTACACTTCAAGCACAATGCACTGAGGAACCTCTGCTCCGGGTACGCAACGGTCTCAAACCACTGCGGCAAGTGTGGGACCTGGGCTCCTCCCCTGCGCAGCGCGGCACGCGGCTCCCGACTGCTTCCTGTATGGAATACTTGCACAAAAACACTCTTATTGGCTCAACTAAAGCTTAAGCACGTTTCAAATCTCTTCAGTCTGGAATGCTCACCCCTAATGCAGTGGTAAATGTCAGTATGGATGCTGGGATAGGGATCTCTTCAGGGATCAGCCCAAGCCTATACACAAGTGATAGATATTTTAATTAGCAACCAAGAAGCACAGCTAAGAGGCAACACTTCTCTGCCAACAATGAATCCCCAACTCAGCTGCAGTAGATGGAGCTTCCTCTGAATAAAGACTCCCAGAAAAACACCTCTTGATATGAAGAAGATTTCCAGTAAATCTCTCATTTTTATAGCCAGAGCATCCCTACTTATTATGGGCTGGTTTTCACTAAATCCCATGCAGCTGAGGCTCGCTTCCTTCCAGCAAACGTGGAGCAACTGAGCTATACACTGCAGGTTAATTGAAACTATGTGAACTCCAGAGCTAGAGACAGCAGTGTGCTTTGCCTAGAGAAAATGTACTCGCATCTGGGAGGAAGGGCTTCAGAAAAGATCCAGGGAGGGACTGGCTCCTGGGGGATGCTCTGCTCCTTGCAGACAGCCTGCAGAACACATCAGGATGTTTGCGTGACATGCGGTGAGCACACTGAAAGAGGAAACATTTTGTTTTCTGGTACAGCTACATAAACTATAGAATCAGTAAAGCTATAGAATTAGCCAATTGCCCTATGCTTTAGGGAGGAACAACATCTTCTGCAGGGCCTAAAGCAGCCGAGTAATTACTTTTTAACAGTTCTCTCTCCATTTTCACTCTGCATGTCTCTTATCTGGCAAAAGTTGGTAAATAAAACATTCACTAAGAAAAGGCATTGAAGAGAGGAGACAGTGAGGTTTAGTCCCATTGTTCATATTTGTTTTCACTATAAGAAAAAAGCATTGAAGTGCTCAGTGTGGGATTTCACGTGTTGCAATTTTCTCGCAAGAATGTAATGTCTCCTACACTACTTCATATGAAAGAGAAGAAAATACAGCATTAATGTGTTTTTTTTCCATACCTACCATCTGTCTATTGTTAGCACAGAGATACACATTGGGCATAACAATACCTGCAAAAACTTCAACACAGATGCATTATATCTAATCCAAATCCATCTGCAAGCTACCAAGCCTCCATTCAGGTAAAGAAGAAAAACAACAGCTATTGCAGCAGTCTGGTTTCCCTTACTTTTTTGGCAGCAAGAATTTGCACAGCAACAGGAGCAACCTGTGGTTTACAAAGGCCAATCTATTACTTAGCCAACACCAAAAGTCTTATTAGAAGGCTGTAATACTCCCTGCTCTGCCACTGCATTTGCAATATTACTTTTAAGCAGCTCATTAACAGAATCTGGCTCATAATCACTTTTGTGTCTTGAACCATAAAACTGTTAAAATTTTACAATATTAGAAGTACTGTAAGCCCAGGTATTTCGTTAGCACAGCTGATCCTTGCATTTTTTCTTCACCTTTCCCTGATGCACAACCCACCTCAATTTCAGCACTAAGGGGTCCCAACAGCCTTCCTCACACACAGAAATCAGCAAAAATCCCCCTGGAAAACGGAGACGCGCACAGTCCTCAGCAAGAGTATCCCAGGAAGCAAACAGTTTCGGGCTGGCCAAGAGCACGTTGGCCTCAGTCACCTACACGGAGCCCAAGGCCTAGCCCCGAGGTGCCAGGGGGAGGGCAGGGACCTCGCCAGTCACTTGCCTCTCATCCCTATCAGCTGGGGATGTTCTGGAGATCTCCCCCTGTCTCCTCAGGAGACTGCAGCAGCTTCCCAGATCATTCAACCAGCTCCTCACTTAAGAGCCTCAGCTTCCCTGGGGAAACAGTTTATCTTTCCTTACACAAAGCTCAGATTTTCCTTTGTTTGAATTTCAGCCTGCTTTACTTTATCTTCTAATATACCTAAAAGTCTTCCTGTTATCATTATGCATTTGAACAAGTGTCCCCTAGGGGATGACCTTATCTATAGGTATTAAAGCCTGATAGTTTGCAGCTGTTCTTTTACTGCTGGATTTGCTCACTGGGTTGGCCAAGGGCAGGGAGGTTCAGTGGATACCAGTAAATATCCACTGAGACCTCGCTACCCGCTTTTTACTCTTTCTCCAGCCTCCGTTTATAAAGTCTGGGATAATTGCCCTGTCTTCTCTTTCCTAAACTTGTCTCAACAAAGAAAAATTTGCAACTCTAGCAATATTTTGGAAGTCTGGCGTATCTTAAATGAGGATTGCTTCCCGAATGTAAAGCAGGAGGATTTGATCAGAGCAGGGGGCTGCACAGGTGATCACTCTCCCATGTCAGGCACACTGACTGGTTCCAAGAAAAATGCCAGAAATTCAGAAGAAGGCAATAACTAGCCCCTAAATGGGCTTACTGAAAAGAGTTAACTTACAAAATTTTAATTTTTCCATTATGTTTCCAGTTCTTTTAAAATATATCCTTATTAATGGAATTCTAGATATTCTCTTACATATTCTACTTTTTAAGCACAGTAAATAGCGATCCTGAATACTACCTAGTGTAAATAAATTTTTGCAGTTCTTGTATACAGCACTGCTTCTCTCATTAAATTTCCAATTAAAAAAATACATTTCTATATCAGAAATGATAAAAAACAAGCATTTTATTCTTAAATTGAACACAAACTATTTTGCGTGGCAGGGAAGTATTTCCAAATCACTGTGGTGCTAGATGGGGGCTCGCTCCGTTGTATTTGGTGAGCTTAGCATGTCCATGGCAACTGATGAATATTCCTGCTGTTATCACTATAAATAGCAACCTGCTTGGCAAAGTCAGAGATGTAAATATTAAATCCAGCACAATTCTCTGTTCCTTCCTCCCCTCCCTCCGGAGTTGGGAGCATACACGTGCACGTCAGCCAGTTCTTTCCAAGCTGATCCGCAGGTGTCACAACACCCCGGACACACATGCTTGCTACACCTCCCTGGCACAGCCATGATATACATGTTTTGTCTATACACACAACTAATGCACAATAATTAAGCCATTAAATCCCATATTTCCCACCTACAGTCTGGCAACAAGACTGATTTCAGAGAGAATAACTCACTGGGTACTGCAATTGCTAGCTTGTCACCAAGACGATCTGTTGGAAGAGAATAATAATGTGTGGTCCCTTATCAATCTTAAAGCTGACAGGAACCAAAAAACAACTAAAATATTACATGGTAGTTTATTTGAAAGTTTTTTTTTTTTTAATCAAAAAGCAGTATAGATATAGTTCTACTCAAAAGTAATGATGAGGATGTATAACTGAGGACAGTGAGGTCTGGGGCAGTTTGGGCAGGGGACTCAGAAGGAAACACAGTAGCGGAGTGGACAGAGCTCAGCTATTCACTCAGTAAAGCTCACAGCAGGTAGAAGCCATCGTGAAAAATTAAAATGAAAAACATCTTAATTTGCACATGCACATAGTAGCCTCTTAATGGTGCAGCACAAACAAGGTGGTGGGGGAAACAATGAATAATTCATCCATTTCTTGTATTATTTTTTACAGGGATAATGTTTTCTCTGCTTATAAAGCTACATGCGGGAACCCATGTACTCCCCTACTCCCCAGAGGTGAAAGAAGCTGTTGCTAAACCCTTGCAGGCGCTCAGCACTTCTGAGATGGCGCGGCTGACGGGGCGCGGNGAGCTCAGCTATTCACTCAGTAAAGCTCACAGCAGGTAGAAGCCATCGTGAAAAATTAAAATGAAAAACATCTTAATTTGCACATGCACATAGTAGCCTCTTAATGGTGCAGCACAAACAAGGTGGTGGGGGAAACAATGAATAATTCATCCATTTCTTGTATTATTTTTTACAGGGATAATGTTTTCTCTGCTTATAAATCTATATGTGGGAACCCATGTACTCCCCAAAGGTGAAAGAAGCTGTTGCTAAACCCCTGAAGGAGCTCAGCACTTCTGAGATGGCGCGGCCGATGGGGCGCGGGCGGCTCCGGCTCCGCGTGAGCGGCGGGGAGCGCTGCGGGCTGCAGCTGCCCAAAGCCTGGGCCTGCCACGCTCCTAGCTACAGCTGAACGCAAGGCGTTTAAAGAGAAAGTCATTAAAGGTGAAGGGAAAGAGTGCTCCCCGAACAGAGGGAACCCATTTTGCAATGATCAGTAGGGTTGATTTTCTCTCTCCTCAAACAAGGGTTAAACCTACTGGCCTCTTGGGTCACAATTCTGCACACCCTTGAATGAAGGAAGGAAGGGGAGATGCCCTTGCACAGGCAGAGGGGATAGGAGCGGGGGATAGGGGATTGGATAAGATTTAGATTCGCTAATACTCAACACGGCAGTGCTTAAATCCTCCCGTAAGTCTAGGGCCCTGGGCCGCTTTAAATGCACAAGCAGATGCAAAATGAGTCTTTCCACAGTGGAAACACCTCTTAAGAGCTTAACCACCTTCTGAACAGCCCTGCGTTTTGTTTACTGAGTTCTACTGTCCCTGCTTCCCAAGTGCCTCCTTTCCAAAGCTCCGCTGCTCTCTTCCTGTTGCTAATTTTGCAGATTTCAGCTATTTTAAGTCCCCTTCTGCCAGCAGCTCTTTGAATCCTCTGGTTATTAATGCTGAAACAGCCACATCTTAGCCCTGGGGCCATTCCCCAATAAATACCTTTTAATCTGTTGCATTCTGCTGCACACACCTTTGGTGCTGCCTTTCCCCCACTCGCAATTACTCTCCCTCCCCTCTGCCACAGGCCCCAGTTCTGGTGTGCAGCAAGTGCTCGCTGAGTTATTTTGTCAGCCGCCTTTTATCTCCGAGTTTCTGACAGTGTAAGAAAGTCTTCCAGAGAAAATAGGTTTTTACTGCCAGAGACACTAGGAAAAATCAATTTATCTTTGTTCTTATCTATAGCCTTATCTGCAAGAAAATACCAGCCCAGTATTTCAATATCCTGCTGCCAGTTCTCGTTGTCTGGATTAAATACTCCCATTTTTCCATAAATTGTCACACTTCAAATACTTTATTGCCAATTTTGGAAACAGAAAGCTCCCTTTGTTAAAGAAAAAGATCATTTGGGCTGTGCTGGGGGGAATCATGGCCTCAACTGAACCAAAGTGAAAGCAAGAGGGAAATTCCCAGCGGGTGTTTCCTGAGTCTGGGGCTGGCAGCACTGGGGCAGATCACTCATCGGGCCTCTCCCTTGGCACTTGTGTCCAAGGTTACCCCCCAGCTAAACCCTGCCTGTTAGCAGGGTACCAAGGACCCTGTTTTGCCCTGGCTGAGGCTGAAGGGCAGAGGGCATGTGCCAGCCTGGCTCAGACAATCAGCCCTGCTGCAAACACCATCTCATCGTAGCTGCGGGTGGGACGATGCCTCCAGCGCTGTGGCTTGTCTCTGTTTGCAGGCTACCTCCTCAGCTTTCCAGCGCTAGTAAGTGCTTGCACGCTGTTAAAAGCTGAATGAGGCACTGGATAGTTCACCCAGGGGACGGCAGGCTGCGAAGCCCTTGGGCTGTCGTTACTTCCACGATACCTGTGTTTCCCGCGGGCCGGGAGCGCGTTGTGCCTCGCACACAGTCCAGCATCCCCCCACGCAGGCAGCGCGCTTCCAAAAACGTTTCACGCACCATAAACCCCATAATGTGCCAAAGTAAAGATCTACAAACTGCTATCATTTAGGATGATGAGTATGTGATTTCATGCCATAACGCTGGCGGCATTTACTCCAGCACCTTTTCTGGTGAACATTTCAGCAGCATCTAAACCATGCGCATAGCGACACAGCACTCACACTGCGAGGATGCCGAGCGGACAGGTCACAACAAAATCAGAAAAGTGCGAGGCAAATGTCCAGTGCAGACATTTTTTCCTCTACTACTCTGCTGGGCTTGCTCCCTGCTTGCTGCCTATTCCCCTGCTGGGCTTGCTCCCTGCTTGCTGCCTGCAGTGCCCCCGAGCTCTTGGTCTGCTAGGTGTCTGGTCTGAAACAGGTAGAAAAATGTAGTCCTGGGGCACAACAGGTATTTGAGTCTTTCATCTTTACAATCTTACAGGTTCTCCCCCTTTCCCTCCCTCTAGGTGTCCTGTTATCCCTTCTAGCTGTTGCTAAGAAAAAAGCAAGAAGGTGAAGAGATGCCCTGCTAAGGACCTGCTCTGGTGCCTGCTCTTCCATCCCAGGCTGCTAACCAAGCCCTTGGCATTCTCCAAAGCAGCCATTTTATACAATCTCCTCTGATAAATGTCTCCTTACAGTACACTTGTACAACTCTCAGGACTAACTTGCAGTGAATTTTATTTCTATAAGTTTGCTGAACTGTAGTCTACAGTGAGATGTTTCCTTTTCTAGATGATGCATCCCATGTGTCTGGGTATTGATAGCCACTTCCAAGCATGTTTTGCTATCACTCCTTAGCGCGTGTTGCAGAGCCCTCGCACAGTGTGTTCAGTGTGGGGACTAGCCTGGAAAAGGAACAAAACACGGAAATACTGTCACAAACAGAAAAAAAGTGACGCTGGGAAAATGCCAGTGCTGTAGACTCACCCTCTGGGTTGGCTGCGGGAAGGCCATTAAGTGCAAAATAACGAGGATGCTGGATGACAGCGAGGTATGTGCAAGTCTAACACAAGCTTCATTAAAAAAAATTATTAAAAGAAAAATGTCTGTTCTGTGCTGCTCACAAGCTGTTACAACTAGCAGAGAGGACTGTGCGTAAGGGCAGAATGTGCTTGTACCACCAACTCCTTGGATTCACAGCAATGGAATTTCACTGAGCTGCCTGTGTGGATGCTTTTAGCCCAGCGCAAACCAAGAAAAATGGGATGGCAAAAATCCATTTCCCTGAGGTCTGAGGCTTAGGTTCACACCTTGGGCAAAAGGCACACAGGCCACAGCATCACCATGGGGCCTTGCTGGTGATCCATTAGTGGGATCCAGAAACTGGAAACCTCTGCCAGATAGATGGAAGATTCATGGAAGAAGAGACCAATGAAGAGTCATCCTAATGCTAACATCTATCACTGGGATTGGGAAAAAAGGCAAAGGGAAGATGCTGTTGACGTGAGTCACTCATGCCTTTGGCAGCAGCCTGGAGCAGGCGGCCCCTCCGAAGCTGCAGCCTCCCCAGCCATCCCGCAGCTCGAGGCGGCCGCCCCAGGAAGGAGTCAACATCGCAACCAAAGAACCAGAGCAGCTGCTAATAACGCACTGTAATGGTGGGCACGTTGCTTTCTGAACTACGAACTCACTGCCAAGTCTTACCGGAGCAAGGTCTGTTTCTCCTCCACCCTAGGCCCCTAAATCAACATGGATCTAGCAGAGGGTTAATAAAAATATATGATATATAAATTGTTATTTGGGATTAGAAAAAGTTTCCCCTGCAGATTAGCCTGTGCTTTTTAGAGAAGCAGCTGGTGCTGGTCACTGTGAGAGGAAGCAGAGTCTTACAGGGTATTGCAGTGTGTTTGCTCCCATTCCACTCTGTCAATATTATGTTCTTGTTTCATTTATTGCACCTTGTATAGTGGCCTGGCTTCTGACCCGAGCACAAAGGCTGGCCATGTTATTCTCACTTTGTTTTTAGCACAGACGTTTATAAACGAGGGATACAGGCTTTTCTGGGGACTGTTCTTTCTCTGGCTTTGTTTTTCTCCTCGTCTCAAATAAAAGACGCTCTTGACCAAATGCATCCATACATTTTTTGTGAACAGAGTTAGTTTTTGTGAACACATTCAGAGCTGGCTGGGACACAAGAACCAGGATTATTATTCTTCAAAAGAGTGTTTTAAGGACTACTCTCATTCTACATGATAATTGTTCTACCATGTAATTACTTAGCAAAAGGATGGATCAAGTTTTTTAAGTAAAAGCTCAGCCTAGAAGCAACTCCAAGTACAATTCAGGCAACACAGAATTATTAAAAAAAAAAAAAAAAAAAAAAAGCTAGAAGAAAGCTTTTGTTTTGAAAAGACAAGTGATTCTAAACCAAAGACAGCTCATGTCCATTCTGGAAACATCTCAAAAGTGCCCAGAGGCAAAATGCAAACAATTCTCTGCTGGCACTGGGGACACTGGGATACTAGTTGCCTCGGGTACTTAATTTAATATAAAACAAATTGCCCAGGGGTAACAAACGGAAAATTTACTGGTAAACAAAACAACTCTAATTATTTAACAGCATAATCCAGAATAATTAAGTCACAGTGCCCAGAGCCACTAAAAGCCAATTGCATAAGCAAGTATCCAAAATATTCCAACTATCTTCTGAGAAATAGGAAACCAGCTGCTTCATTTCCAGCCTGCAAGAAGCTCATCTCTCCAACGGGGACCCTTTCCTGCTGCAGCACCAGCACTGGCTCCTCCAAGGACAGGTCTGCAAAACGGGAGGGTTATGTTTGAGGCCAGGAGAGAACACAGCAGCCCGGGACCAGGCAGCCCCTTCCTCTTGGTGTGGATGCATAGGACACCCACCAACAAAAAGCTCCCGAGATACCAGAATCAAGAGGTGTTTTGTGAGACTGGGCTCTATTTGGTGCCTTAATGCCAAACACACGCCCTGAGCCTTGAACGAGAGCCGCCGCAGCACGAGGCACGCCGAGCACCAGCCCGCGCCGAAGCTGCCGGCGTCAGCGGCAATGATTCAGCTTCTGCTCCCCTTCAGACTTCATCATTACAAGGTCGTCAAGCACAGCACGGTTCAAAGCGCACACAGCGCAGCCGCCGAGCGCTCACCGGCATCAAGCGGCTTCGACATCTTTCCACAACACTTCAATCATCTCGCTGGTTGCTGATTAACCCCAGCTTTAGAGCTGAAATTCGCCTTGCCAAAATAACGTTTGAGGGGGTGTACGAGAGCCGAGCGATTTGCTGGCTGACTGTAATTACAGTCAAATAGATGTTGCACAGTTAAAGCAGGATGGCCTCAGAAAGACGGAGGGATGAAAATAAATACTTGAGAGAAGTATTAAAAAAAATGAATGAGGTCCCCAAATTATGAGCATTTTTGATAATGCTTTTCAATTTCTTTACATTTGCCTTCTGGCTTTAGAAAGCCCTGTTCACATTTTTATCTGTTATTACAAGAGCTAAAAACATGCCTAAAAATAACACTACAATTCTCAACTAATCACATGGCTTGGAGAACCAAGGCGTGAAGAGCTCACAAGGTATTTCATGGCTCAAACCTGCATTATGAGAGTTGCAGTACTGCCAATTCCCCGTACGCTTCTGCACCTAACTCAAGTCGCCCAGGGCTGTAATTACCTCTCCTCTGCTCGTCTCCAGTAGGACCTGCTGGCACTGGGGACCAGTGCTTCAACCAAATCCGGTAACTTTCTGCCAAAACTCATCCCTTTCGTCTCTCCCTGCTCCTCTAAACTCTTGCTTTTGATTACAGCAACTTTCTGTCAAGCCTCCAGGCTTCCCAGCTCTCCTTGCAGGAGCACACGCGAAGTTGAGCAGCCAAAACCATCTTTTGTTCTTCCCTGGTATTTGAACCTCTTTTTGAGCCAATTTAAAATTGTCTTCACAACACGTGGCAGATGGGATCAGCCCCTCCAGAGGCTACAAAACATGGATATCTCTGGTCTGTGGTCCAGCATAATAGCCCTTTCCTCAGAATAACAATATAAGGATTGGAGGCATCACTTGTCTTAGGCTTGGGTGTTCATGACTCCAAGACTGGGCAGTGCTGATCATACTGTAGCTATCACATTCATGCCAAAAACTCACTTGTTCGAGCTGACTTACTTATTACTTGAGCTGTTAATTTTACTGTTTTATTAAGTGACTCTGAATGAATGCCATTAAAGCACATAGTAGTTTGGTTGACTGAATGATTGATCTTACACAGTTGTCTTTTTCCTACACTCTTAAGTACTTTTATTTGTGATTAACAAACCTCTCCATTTCACTATTCCACTTCATAGCTCCCTGGCTCATTTTCAGCTTCTCTTTTTACATATTCTTTATGGGATAAAGATCTTGCTTAACCATCTCTAAAACTATATGGAAAGAAAAAATTAAAAAAGCTATTTCCAAGAGATGTGAACTGCACACCTGTTTTTAGGAGTTGTAGGTTGGACAAGATGCACATTCTGGCAGCAGGATGCTGGCTGGCAGAGATCCTTCGTTCATCAAACTTGGTGTCTTTAGAAATTCTGGAAGATTTATCTGCCCAGCACAGGTAGAGACACAGAGAAAAGAAAGCTGAAAGTTAGGAAGGCTTTTTCTTGAGTAGTACTATTTCAGCTTAGTTTTCCTATTTTGTTGTTCTAGGTGATCTTTTGGGGGGATTTCCAGAACTGTTGAGACATAGAGGACCAGTAACCACAGCTCCAGCTTCATCCCCCTATCAATCTGGATTTTTTTTTTTAATGAAATATAAGCCAGAACATCTGAACAAACCATGAACCAAGTAAATCTCGAGGTATGTTATGCCATTTTTTTTTTCCATTTTTAGTAAGATATGAATTCACTTTAGTGAATACTATAATGCTGTTATTACAGATCACAGGATGTATATCCTAAGTTATATATAGGATTTAAGGTGTCTTAGTAAAGTCAAATGAAATGCAAGGCTCCCAAACAAGCAAGAATTTTCACAAATATCTGTTAAGAAATAAATATATTTCTTGATATAAATTTAGATGAAGAAAAGTAAAATATATAAGAATTTAATAAATGCTTTTCTGAAACAACTATTCAAAGCCTTTTATTCATTCCACAATTATCTGACATTTTGGACTATTCCCTCCTGAAATCAAATAAAAATTTGAACTCTTGAAATTCAGCATAACTCAACTGCAATGTTACATCCAGATTACTGATGTGATTATTTTTTTTATCACTCTTAAAAGAAATTGGTATATATTAAATTTTTAAAGAAAAAGTTATTTTGATCTACAAAAGCTTGTCACACAAAAGAAAGCGATATCAAGTCCTGAGTTTGAGGGAGATAGGATAACACAAAGGATATGGAGAGCTCGGGAAGATCAAGTGCAGAAGTGAAGAAGCATTTGCTTTAAGAAATCCTTAAAACAGAAGAGGTACAAATGGAAGATTGCAGACCAGTGTGATGCTCCGTTTGGTAAGCGTGGGAAGAAATCAAAAATTTAATATACATCAGAAAACATTGTACTGCTCACTCCAAAAAGGACCAGTGCGAACAATTTTTCCCTCAATTCCTTGGAGAATCCAAGGGCAGCACTAGCTGAGACACTTGGACTGAGACCAATAAGACAATTTAAATTGCTTTTGAACTGGTTTAGGTTGAGGATCACAACACGGGAGAGGAGAATTGTCAAGCAGAGATTAGAGCAGAACATAACCTAATGGTAGGAAGTAGATTTCTGAAGCACAGTGTGTGACTTCAGCCACGAGCATCTTCGCCTCAATGCCCAAACCCCTGGACCCGAAATCTCTCTTACCCCTTTAGAAAATTAAAGCAATAACAGGCTTCGTTCCCAGAACAGAAGAGGGACACCGTGCACACAGACCTCACACCTAATAGCATTTTATTAGAACAGAGGATGTAGGAGTAGAAAGCAAACAAGCTTCTGTGTGCACAGCCCTGCTTTGATTAGCTAGGTTCAAAAGCTGGAAGTTAATATAGTGGTCAACTAAAGGGGCTGGTACCGCTGCAGTCTGAGCAGCGCTGCCATCCACCCCAAGAGCAGCTCGGCAGCTCCGGCCCCGCTCCCCCATCTCTGCCACAGGAGGCAAAAAAGCTTCCAGGCCCCCAGGCCACTCCTCAGCCGTGACCCCGTACAGGATAACCAAAGATTTGCCATCTGTGCCCTTCAAAGAGAATTGCTTTTATTTATTTATTTATTGGTGTTGCCTGGCCTATAACTCAGAGCATTCATCCAAGAATGAGGAGATTTGGGGTTCCAATCCATGCTCCAGTGATTATCTGAGTATCTTATTTAGTGACTACTCAAAGTAAAACAAGCAATTTACCAGGACATGGACTAGAGAGGAGGAAGGAAATCAAAGTATTAATTCACAGAGCAAGAAGAGCATCTCTGAACCAACTATAAAGACTTCTTTAGAAGAAAATCAACCCTGCAGATGGAGGGGATGAGAGGGGAGGCGGGAGAGCTAGGTGATGAGCTCTGAGATTAGGAAAGGAAATTGAGGAGTTTGAAGAGAAATGAAAGGCAGAACAGAGACTCAGAGCATGTTGGAGAGGAAAATGTGCGTAAGCAGAGATGGGGTGACAAGGTCACCCAGAGCAAAGAGCATCCTGGCAGCCCCATTTAACAGGACAAGATGGTTGCGCATCTCGTGACCAGCAACAGCCCCGAAGTGTTTAGTCTTTGAAGGGTCACGTTTACAGCAGTGGCAAGAGGGACAGGTCGGTGCACGGAGTGAGCAGATCCAGTTGCAGTAGGACCCTGCCCAGCAAGTCTGAGACTAAGACCTTGGGGGCAAGCTGGCCTCGTCGGCCAGCTTTAGGCCAATCCTCCCATGTAGGATGAGGAATATCCTCCTGGCGCATTTCTGTCCTGGGCATGGCAATACTGCCAGAAACACCCTGTCCTGGTGACACCTGCACACTCAGTAATCAGCAGAATGGAAAAAAATCAGTCCAACTGTATTGCTTCACCTTGCATACTGCACAAAAATGTTAAAATAGCTGATTCCTAATTCTCAGGAAATATTTTTACTGAATATTTTAAAAGTAATCCTCACACAAATCGGTTTAATAACATGACAAATGTGCTACTTGGGAAAGCCACAAGTCCTGCTGAGATGGCAGAAGCATTGCAAGGGGTGTTTTCCAGCCCGCAGTCCCTTTTGGTAGCATCCTGGTTACTTTGCTGTAGTGAATACTGGATGCCAAAAATCAATATACAGTTTATAGACACCATCTGAAGCATTACATTAAACAAAAGTTACTTTCAATCAGACTGTGACTACCCATAAAGAATAAATGCCAGCATTTCTTGCTGAAAACATATATATATATATGTACTTGCTGAAATATATATATATTTTATATATTTTTTTAAATATTTATTTATATATATTTCAGCAAGTACTTTTATAGAACTGCCTAGAGCAGCAGTGGCCAACTGCCCTTTTATCGGAGCACAGACATATTCTCTGAGCAGCTCACACACCACAGAAGTCCTTCTGCCACCCACACGGCCCAAAAGCCCCCGAAGAACTGGGGACCACGTGGGAAGGGAGACCCGAACGCTGCCAACCTGCAGCCGAGCACCAGGAGGACAGCCCCTCTGCTGGTCACAGACAGCCCCTGTGCTAAGGACTTGCCGTTATATTTGCAAGACTGGCAAATGCAGAAGAAATTCAGACAGGATTCCCCTGTATTATTAAGCTTTAGTCCTGCTGCTGGCACAGTCCTGCCACACTCTCTGGAGCTGCCCAGCACTCACAGGTCTATGTCATATCTGCCTGTGGGTCACAACGTGCATTGCCACGTGGGATGCCCCGCTGGGGTCCAGGCCAACACCCCTGCGCACACCCATACACAAAATTCACCTCATCTGTGACAGGCTGGAGCAGCTTTGACAAAAATCCAGTCTTGATTCTAAGGTTTTGGTTCAGCCAGGAGGTGAATGGAGGGCCCAAGTCAAGCGGAGGCGGCCGGCCTCAGAGCACACCGGATGCTGCCTGTCCCGCAGACTCTCGCTAGGGCTGACATACATTTGTTACGTTGCTGAGCTGGCTCTAAATTGAACCTGTCATAGTGAAGTGTATGTTTTCCACTTCTTCATCTCTTTGGTTCCTGTTGCTATAGTGACCATCAGAAATCAGAGCAAAAAAAAAACACAAAGAGAAAGAAGATCCTGTTTTTCTATTTAAATCGCACTTTGCACGCACGACACCTGCGACATTCTTCCTTTTTCAGTTTTACCTTGTTAGGATAACTACACAAGTGCACTTGGTTCTATCAGGTTTTAGGGCCTCACCCAAACCTACTGACAGCAAAGGGAGTCTTTTCCCAGGTTTCTCAGAGCTCCAGCCTGGGCCTGCACTGCCTACAAGAATTAATGCAGATTTGCAGTGTGCTGCAGCCCACACGTGCTCAGAGGTCCCAGCACAGACACATGCACATATCCAGCTTCAACCAGTGGTTCATGCTAGGAACCAAGCGCACCATGTATATGCAGTCACCTCCAACCTCATTTGTGGTCACATCTCCATTCTGTTTCCTTGACCAAGGATATGGGATGCAGACAAGGCCTCTTTCCTGGTGGAATGACCAGCTCCAGTGACAGGCAGACATGATTCAAATGTGACTTTGTCTCCCTCTGGTGCTGGACCAAAAGGAGACCCAAGGCTTGATCTTTTTTCTTGGTAAATTTGCTGACCTCATGTAACATTTTCAAAACCACCTCCATGCCACAGGAGCATAAAGCCTGTGTTGACACCAACTGAGGAAGTTCAAAATCCAGGAGGCTTCACTTTGCTAGAGCTAGGCTTGGTCTACGTAAAACTGCTCCTGCCTGCCAGTTTGGATGAGGAGGATGCAGCTGCTACCCACATAACAGTGAAGCTACAGCAGAGCTCTAGGACAAACTTGAGGCCATAAGAGTCCATACCTGATCACAGCTTAAGCCAGACCCAAACAGCTTTTATAGCAGCATAACTGCACCAAGGGTGGGAGAGCTGGGAAAGCTAAACCTACACTTCCATCACACCAAAGTCAGTCAGTCAGGGAGACCTTTCCAGCCACGTGGGTCCCCTGGATTGTTCTGAAAATAGAACTTAAAGACATACTGGCAGCATGGATAACCAGGAGACTCAGGCCCGGAGAGAACTAATCCCACTTTATCTTGATGAAGCAAGAGGCGGCAGTGCTGTCCTTTGGCTCCTGTACCAAGAACACGCCTAGGAACACTGGGCATTATGCACTGCTCATTGCACAAGCAGATCATATTTTTATCCCATTTTTATCCCTGCACACCCACCAGCCCAGATATAACCATGCAGGCAGATATGTTTTTGAGTCCCGAAATCAACATGCACCTCTCAATGGGCACAGGTAGGTACTAAAGTCTCTATTTAAACCTACTCCGGGGCATCAGCTGCTGAAACTTCTGTCCTCCCTGAACCCCGTCTGCAGCGAATGCACGACACTGGCAAGACACCGTGCAATTCTTCAACAAATACTTGCGTTTTATGGACATATTAGAAACAAAATACCATGTTTAACAGAAAAAAAAAAAAAAGTTAATGCAGTCTTAAAGGAGAAAATGCCAAGAGTTTGCAAGTTGATAGTTGGCATAAATAAAAACTTGGAAATGAGAAGCTTAGATTTTATAAAAATAGGTGAGACTCACAGTCTGTCTCGTACCGCAAGAGGAATGATGGATTTCCCGGCTGGCAGTAGGTGGCAGCAGGATTTCCACCACAGCGCCCGGATTGAGAACCTGCTTCCCTACAGAGCATTTATGTAGCCCCAGCTATGCCCCAGGGCAGTAAAGTGGGCTGACAGAAATAAAACTGGGCTGAAGGTACCTACAGCCACACAGAGGTAGTCTTTCAAGTGGCTAGTCTGCCATGAGACAAGAGCTGAAACTACTTAGATTTTACGTTTGAGGGTAACATATTACTCCTTTTGCTCATTGTAAACCCAGAGGGAGCACCGTGCCTTCAAAGCGTGTGCTGCTGCTGCTGCCTCAGAGCCCCTGTTGTACAGGGTTCTGAGGAGCCCAGGCTGGGAATCCAGCAATAAAATGCTTTTACATAGTATCAACTAAATGTTTGGAAGATTTTCTAGAAAATATATCAAGTTGCCTTCATACACCCTCTCCCCCTGGTTTCAGCTAGGGGGAATGTTTGGGAGAGGCAAACCCTGGAAACAGAGGGGCTAAATTTTATTGTGCAAAATGACCGATACAGAATTGCATGCTGGCCAGGTCTGGCTCCCAGAAACAGGTATTATATAAAAACACACAGGTATTTCAGGTTGGTTCATCCCAATAACTGGATACTGCATAAAATGAAGCAAGCAAGGCTAAGTGCTTTACCCAGTTCCCAGAATTTCCAGGTTGGTTCCCCAGTCTCCCTGAAGCTCAGACATGTCCATCAGGAGCTTCTGCTCCCAGGGAAACCAAAGGCTACGGGGTCCCACCGATGGGAGCTCTGCGAGGCCGACACGTATTTATGTGTAGGCTTAAATAAAAGAACAATCCTGCCAAGGTGAGAGGCAATTCCCTCCTCTGTCCCCCTGTCATCCTGCTTTTACGGGAGGAGATATAAGTCATCAATATTACAGCGACTTAGCAATTCATTTACGCAGTTTTACTGCTTTCGACAAAACATAGCCAAGCTCCAAGCTTGATGAAATATTGTTATCCGCATAATTCATTTGGAGCAGCTTCAACAAGGTATTTGGATTTGTGGCTGCTCCCATTTGAGGTGGAAATTGAATTGAAAATGCGCGTGTAGGCTGCAGGGACGAGGCAAGCCTGCGTACCAGGGAAGTGTCAATTAAATTCACCTTCCAGTCTCGGAAATAAAAGCCTGAGCTGAAGGCCTTGAAAACAGTTCCCATTATCATATCCACTGAAAACAACAGAAATAACTCAAACCGGAGGTGAATACAAGCTTATTTCAAGGTATGATAATCAAGTTCCAATCTGTTTTATTAAGACTGTGAATGTTGACTGCTGTACTCAGCAATGGGAGATAGCTTAGCAATTTATGCTTTTTCCTGGGATAACATGCACTTATTAAAGATGTGATTGATTAAGCGTAAATTAGCAACTAACTCATCCCTCATCTTAACATTTCCATCATAGCCAACACCTTATTTACAATTCAGGGATTTAGAAATTGCTGTGAAGTTGTATCCAGCCATCGGCCACACTCTTTTAGAGAAGCACAGACATAAGGGACTGGCAGGAATAACATGCCTATTGTATAAAGTTTGCATCTGTGTTTGTTTTTCCCAGGCACCGGGAGCTGGAGCTTGGGTTTGCTCAGCAGCCCCTGGTGCTCAGATCCTTCCCTCCGCCTGGGCTCTGAGCAGGACCTAGCACACAATGCCCCAGGACTGGATATCAACTAAAGGGCTTTGCCTGCCTTCACTGAAAAGTTCAGAGGAAAAGCAACAGAAACCATGACAATTCTCCATTCAATAATTCTTACTGTACCTCTATGCTACATTGTCATTTGTGACCTTCTACAAACTCTCTTGAATTAAATATTTCTGTCTCTCCAACAAGTTTCCTGCCAGATTATTTACAAAAAGTCCCCAGAAAAGGCAACACCCAGGAGGCTGTTGTGTTTTTGCTAAACACACTTCCCAGCTGCAGTTATTTTAAAGACAACCACACACAGCCTCAGCTGGGTGGAGGTGTTTGGAAGCAGTTGCCTGGCGCTGAGCAGGGGTTTCTCCTGCTCCCACCTGGCTAAAGCAGCCAAATCAGTTAAACGGATCCACCTCTCTGGGAAACCTGCCTGAGCAACCTGCTTGCAAGCTCTAGTGCGCGCACGGAGAGCTCTGCGAGACGCAGAGGTGACACCAGCTGAAGCAAGAATTACAGCACGGATTCATATCCTAAGTAGCAAGGTTGTCCCTGGTGCCCATGGAAGACAAGGGATATATCAGCGCATGACTGCTGCAATGACAGTTTACCAGAAAAATACACCAAGAAATCCTGCAGAGGACATAAACAGTTGCTGGAGTAGCATTTCCAGGTCCAGTTTCACCAGTTTTTGCAAAGGAGAAACCTCACACCTCTGCCACTGAAATGAACCGGTAGGTGGTAAAATGCAGCACTTCCTCCTTTAAAACACACCTGCCAGGCTTGCCGTCATAGACAGGATGCCACTGATTGACATTCCTTTGGACAAAGGGATATGCAGTATTTTCATTACTTCTACAACCAACAGATTGCAAAAATGACCTTCAGCTTGTCATGGAAATTTTCTTTTCACTGAAAGAAAACTGCCAAATGTAAAACTTGCACAGACAAATGGCAACAAGAAGAGTTTAATGATTATATATATTGTTATAATATATATATATATATATATATATCTCAAAAGATGGAGGTGGGAGTAGCAGTTCCAGCAATTGGTTGGTACCTTGAAATGACAGGAGATGAGCTGCATCGGAGATGGCTCAGAAAAATAAAAAGAACAGATAGCAGTAAATAGAGTGGCATTGTGGAAATCTGAATCAAATCACAGCACAACAAAATAACAGATATTTTTATAGGCAATCCTGAGTGAGGGGTGGCACCGCTGTGGAGTAAAGGAAAAGCAGAGGTATCACTGGGAGCCTGGGAGCAGAAAGCAGAGCCCCAGCTAAGGCGAACGGGCTCCGCTGCAGAGGGAGGCACCCCCAACACAAAGATACTTCTCTTTCCCTCTCCAGCAAGCATACGCGGAGGAGACTCTGTGCTGAAAGAAACACATACTATATTCACTTGGAAGCTACATGATCAGGTCACTGGTAAAACTTAATGGTGCAATTAAAAAATAAGAATTAAAGTTCTCTCTGGAATCAGTTCTCATCGGAAATGGGATTGGAATAATTAAATAAAAAGAATATTCCAGAAACATAAAAACATGAGCCAAACCAGCACTGCAAGTTTAAAATTATACATCTAATCCAGAACAATCACTTCATTTGTATTTCAGAGCTAATTACCTATAGCAATACTACACCAGAAAGCACAAAAATTCACAATAAAACAAAGATGAGAAGCTTGAAATGGTAGCAGATAAGGTGCAGCTGAACAAGGGAGATTGTTTAGGGATCTGCCATACAAGCAAAGCTTCAATACGCTGGCTTTCACAAGGGCTGAATTTGTCCTTCTGGTTCTCTTAGCGAGGAAGTCACCCTGAGGTGGCATAAAGCTGGTGCAATGGCAGGGAGCAATTACTCGGGGGTGTAGGGAGAAAAGCAGAGTAACGGTGAAGCACACTGGGGATGGGAGACCTGCTGCCATGATATTCAGGGCTATTTTAACTTTCACTCAGGAAAGTAGTTCTGGAAGCGTAAAAATAGCTTGAAATCACCAGCCCTGCCTCCCTTGTCCTGTGCAGTCCTTGACTTACCTATAGGTCAAACCTAGCATTTCTCATCAGTTGACCTGGGATCTGAAGGATACTCAGGTTCACATGCCTTAGGAAAACAAAAAACGTTTCAGAGCTGTTCAGCTACTCGTGTGGGAAGCCCCGAACGGAGGATGAGGCTACGGGGCTAGCAGGAGTGGGACGCAGGAAAGGCAATGCTCTGGAACAGAGGGACCAAAACCCCTGGCAGAGGGGTAAGCCCTGACTGGACAGAAGAGAAAGAGCGAACAAGCACATGAGAACTCGCGGCTTAGTCAAAACACTCAGAGAGCTGTTTACTAGCATCATTTTGAGGAACATTTTGATATATCTGAAACAAAATGCTGCAGTCTTCAATTCTCAGAATATATTATCATCATTTTCAGACTCTGTTGTAATATTAACTACAAAGGCGCCACTGGGATGAAGTGATTTCAGGTTTATGTGTCTTCAGTGGCCAGAAATTAAGCTGGGGTTTGATGATCTTTTATTTCAGAAAAAAAAGATACTGCCATCCCCTGTTTCACAGGAGAAACACATGAAAAATTGTAGCTTTTTCCATGCTCCAGAAAAACATGTTCCCCAGTGCTTCTCAGGTTCAGGGTGAATGGAAACGTAAGCAGAGTGAGCAAGAACTAATCATGGTGGGACAGTCGTCCCTCTGAGCTGACCTATACGTTAAAGCTACAAACAAGCAAAGCACTTTCCATTTGTACAACTAACATGCAAAAACACCATGAGCTGCTAGAGCACTCGTACCTCTTCAGGTGGTTTTCTGTTTGGAACCGGAATCCAGTTTCCTTTACAAACCCCACTGCAGCCATCCCAGAGTGCCTTCGCTACAGCTACAGAGGCTACTCTGAAAGCCACCCTGCTGGAAATGTATTAATTGCATCTCAGATCGTGTGTCCAGGCAGACAGAGCCAAGACTCTGCTCAAAAGAGCTCAGCGCAGATGCCTCCCTCGGCCCAGTGAAGGTGTTGCTGGAGTTACATCCCAATCCCTACCTGTCCCTATGCAAAAAGTATGAGCTTGTTTGCAAAACAGAACCTCCTACAAAATTTGCATTTTTTTGTTTTGTCTGCATTTCCCTGTACCTTCTCAAAGCACACAGCATGTAATCTGTATCATCTTTCCTATCTTGTAGATTCTTTCCCCACATTTTATTACAAGCATCTGAAACTCCAAATACAGATCCGTTTTACTATTTGGATGAACTAATATAAATCCCATAATATAAATTGACAAAATATATGACTGTAATATAAAATATCTATATAATATTTTATAAATGACAGTATATTATATGTCACATAAAATGACAGTAATACAAATCCCATAACATCATCTTGGGGAAAGTTAACTGCAGGCTTGATTTTCAAGGGCCTCCTTCCCACTCTTATCTTCGGCATCCATGCCCCTGCGCACCACCCATCACCTTGTCATCCAGTCGTGCTGCCGGATGGATACCCGGCAGAGCTTGAGTTCTCCATAAACTTTGTGCCTTTCAGATTTCAAGATTTAAGATTCAAGATTTAACACCTGAATATTCGTATTAATTTGCACATTCTGACATGCAGCAATGGGGACATTTGATCATGCCAGCAATAGCTGTATATGTAAAGAATACTTTTTGTCCTGGTCTGACATATGCTAATAATGACCCATCTTCATCTTTTCAACAACTGCAATATGCAGACATAGATACAGTGCTTTTTTTTTTTTTTTTCTTAAACAATGTATACACTCAAAGCAGGCCTCTAGGATTAAGAATGTATTTTTTATATTTTAATTCTATTCAGAAAGTAGATTGAATTTTCCAAGAGAAGCAAGATGTTAACGCTCTACATTTCTCCATTTCAAATAACTTGGAAACACCTGCGAGGCCCTGCACACCAGCAGTGAGTTGAGGCTATTGGAGCTGCTGTCCCACGTAGGGGATGCAGCGCTGCCCCCTGTGAGGCTTCTCCTTTGATCCGATCACCACACCTTGCAGTTCTTTTTCTAATTCTCTATCTCCGTCTTGTCTCCACAAAAAGTCAAGGCAGGTGTTAGTGCTCACAACCACCCTGCTGTTCTGTACTGAGCAGCCTGGGGAACGCACCGGGTTTCTCCGTGACTGGTCACAATTATTAACTGCCACTGAAAGAAAAACCCTTCCAAATATTGCAAAAACAACGGAGGAGGAATCGAAATGCGTCTGCATTACAGCCAGAGACGGCGCCAGGCTGCAAACACCTGCTCCCCTGAGGGACACGAGGGCAAGACGCTGCTGCGCGTGTTGCTGCTCAAACTCCCGAGGGTTTCACTCCGCTATGCAGTTGGTATTTACTCTGTGAAATACTGTTCTTAGAAAATATGAAGCTTTTTAAGAATCTTATATGCAGCATCTCCAAATTCAGGTTATCTCCGACATTGAGCATGTTTCTGCATAACATACAGCCTCCTCCTCTGCAGCCATTTTTAGTTGGGATGTATGGAAACGAATTGGAGAACAGGAATACTCTACATTTCTGCAACTCATAGCCATGACACACAGGCATGCTAACAAGTGATGGAAGAAAAGCCAAAAACTCCTTAGAGAAATCTGGTGATTTATACGGACTCAACTCAGCAAGGATTGAGAGTCAAGAAGTAGTAAGGCTTTTCTTGAAGGTTGCAAAAAAAAGAGGTGCATTTAAATACTTACGTGCAAGAAGAGAACAAAATCTGAGAAACAGGGTCAGGGTGGCATCAACAACATATCAAAATTGACTAAAATGAAAACACAGTGTCTGGCCCCAAAAGACGTCATGGTTAAGCACCAAACTTATCCCTGCCTTCCTGTCACACGAATGATCCCTCCTGATGTCACTTTGCCACTTCTTTGCATGATCTGCTGCAAATGTCTGTGCAAGAGTCAGGGGCATGGGAAACCGCAGCCTCGTTGCACCGCCCCGAGAGCCACAGAGGTTGCCAGAAAACTTCTGAGAGAGGTTGCCTCCCTCTGTACAAGTTAAAGAGCATCCCAACACACAATTCCTACATCATCTCTACATCTTTCTCAAAGATTTCATGCATCACATCAATGTACTACATTTTAAGCTCTAAATAATATCCCCCAACCTCATGCTAGAGGTATCATAATGCAAAGATTTTTTTTCCTGCAATCAGTTTGACTATATGGTATACAATAATGTGTTTGCTAGTAAGGAAAACACAGGTTTATCTCTAAAAGCAACCTATAATTTAAAGGACGTGAAGAGAAAGGATTAATCACAACACATTAACTGACGGTTGCAGAGTTTCTGTCACTACAACAGGAGAACGGGACGTTTTTATACAGTTCTTCTATCCTAATTAAAAACTGTCAGGAGAGCACAGTGAACCACAGCGCTACCATCAACACTGCTGCCCTTTCTGCCTGCCCAGTACTCACGGCGAGTCAGTTAGCAGGGACTGCAGAACTCAACGGGAGCCTGACACGAGAGTGAACACCGGGAGAGCAGCGGAAAGAGTGGGAAATGGCTGCTCTCCCTCCCCATCGCGGGGGGGCAGAGGCTCATTCTAAAACCTGTGCCTGCTAAATTAGGTTGAGCTCCAGAGAAACGTCCTGATTGATAATCACGGGTAGGCAGAATCCTCTGCGAGGCAGCCCCAACCTTCTCAATCAGCAGCCTTTTCTTACTTAATTGCATGATTTCAAGTAACACTAAGGAGGTGCTGTCAGATTTATATTGGCGCTCACGCCAACCTCACCACTGTCGTCATGGTGATGGTATATAGGAAGGGACAAAATGCCAGAGACCCGAGGAAATGTCAGGGTTTTGGGACTCCTGCGCCGGCTTCTCGCCTGGGATTCACTCAATGCTTCCCGGATGGAGCTTATTTCTAGGTGGCAACCAAGGCGATCAAGCAGCACACGTCACCTCCTTGCCAAACACCCAGCTGGGGCAAGTGGTGCCTCTCAGGCTCACTCTGGCCAGGGGCTGGGCGACACTGCCCCAAGGCTCCTTTGGGCTGTCAACTACTCCAGCCACAGCCGCACAGGGACACGACCGCCTGTGTCTTTGCAACCAGGGGAGGCAAAATTAAAGGTGGTGGGTGATGAATATTTGGCAATTTAGGGAGCTGTTGCCAAATTTTCATTTTCTTCCAGTATTCTGGAAGAATCCACCCGGTATCCATCTTATGAGCCTGCAAGGCCTGCGCTATCAAGAGCTCCATTTCAGAGCCATTCAGCTCCTCACTACCTGCAACACCCAACCGAAGGCTACAGAAGGCTCCTTACTTGTTACAGTAGGAGGTTGCTCAGTTAAGCCCTTTGTGGCTTTATGACCCCTCTTAACTATTATTTAGCCATATTTTCTCTGAGAAACCTCCTGCCTTCCCAGGCAGCACAAGTGGGCCCCCCACTAGCAATGGCTCCTAGGGGCAGATGCTGCCTTTCCTTGCCCAGCTCCACACTGGGCATGAGCTGCCTTGAAAGAGAGAGCAGCTGGGGAGCTCATCTCCAGCTCCCACAATTAGCGGAGTTGAACAAAATGGACAATTAACCCCCACCCATGGTTATGTCCATTTTATTACCAGTTTCAGTAAAGTTGAAGTGCATTTTAGTTGGATGAACATGATGCATATTCTGTACCTACAGCTTGTGCGGTGCTGTAATGGCATCTGAACGCTCTGGGATAGGCATCAGACACTGCCATCCTGGGCAAAGTGTGGCCTACGTGCTGCCTATCACAGACTCTAAGCACATCCCATGAGTACAGCTGAAATTCTTATCCTTATAGCGTACGGAGGTCAGCGTTTTCTACTGTATGCACAGGCAGCGCACCGTACTACAGGCATAGTTGGTCTGCCTGTAATTTTCATAGTTAGCAACGTTTCAGTCTGAAACGTACTGCAATCTTTACATGGGTCATGTGGACAACGCTTATTTTGCTGTTTCAGATAGGTCTTTGTCGTGTTTTCTTCCCTTATTTTGCAGTGGACAACAGTACAAAACACACCAAGGAAACGTGAAACGGGAGGCAATCAGTTCTTGGATTCAAGGAGTGACAACTCTTTTGTGCTCTCAGAAAAAAAATAGAGGATATAAATCAAGAACAGAGCTAGGAATTAGAAAAGGCCTCATCGGCTAGAAAAGGAAATCCTGTGAGTGGCATGGGATGGTTACTCAAGGTAAAGCAGTTGTAGATATTTAATGTCTTATCCACCTACATTTATCACTGTGCAAGGTGCTCTGGGCTAGAAAGCAGTTACCTATGATCAAGTTAGAGACTTCACGATACATAATACATGACGTATCCACATAATGGACCTTATGGGAACAGGGAGCAAAATCCTATTTCCTGGATGGGGCATGGTTGCTGGTCCTGATATCTCCTTCCTTCATCCTGCTGATCACTGATAAGTGTTTGCTTATTACGACTACCTTGTCAGTCACAAAGGCCATCAGCACCAGTTAATAATGTACTATTCTGCTGGATCAATATCTTTACAGATCCTCCTGTCCTGATACAGAAAAGTTATTAGAAAGATTAGACTGCCGGAGCTCAACTTATCCGTTTGGTGATGCGGGTGGCTACGGGGCTCACTCCAGGGACGAGCCGCTCTGTCGCGAACAGACAAGATGAGGAACAGCCCAGGAACATCTTCACAGCAAAAAGGAAAGAGGAGATTGGCTTCTTCTCCCTCCGGGGGTAAGATTAACAAATCAAAGCCACACGCTAACAATTACAAAGGTCACTGCTAACCTCCAGCAAGCTTTATGCATAAAATCAAATTTCATTACCAAGTATTTAGTATTAGAGTAGCAAGGATGGCTAGATTTTCCCATTCTTCTGTCCATTTACTGGCATAGCTGCTGTGATTATTTAAGATGCTCCAACTAAAGCTATTAATTTACTGGGAAACAGCAATATATTCCCTTGTAGCAAAACCTGGAGCAGGGCATTTATTCCCATACTGAGACAAAACAAGAATACATGAACCCCAAGGCACTTGGCTCCATGCACTGTTAGACCCACCACAGGAGGAAGGTCTCACTTCATCTGTCCAACCAAAGCTATCAGGTGAGCAAGGAGGACAAAGAGTGAAGCCACACTGACACACATAACGTACTCACTCAAGTATCTGTCAATAACATAGCAAGTGTCCAGTATCTGCTTCCCCCAATTTGTGCTGAGTTTAAAGACCCACCTCCCCCAGCATTATCCTCTGCTCGGTGCAGAGCATTTATCTGCTATTGAAATGACTAGATTTAATTAAAAAGGTATTAACTATCTCCAGAGGGTTTGCTGCTTCCTGCCCGTGAATGCTGTGCTTTATTTTTCAGTGATTACTGCATATCATCCCCTTATCCATGCTAGCAACAGCCATGCACAGGCATATTGGGCTGAGACATGGCCCTTAAGTTTCAGAGCACTGCTTGATTTTTGAAATTAGGATCAGTCCCTCTGAAACACAGGAACTGATATAAGCAGGTAAAAAGCTTGAGGAATCAACATAAAATAGAACTTAAGGTCTCCAAGGTATCTCAGAAACTACTGAATCCATCTCGGGTAAAAGTGAGGGATTTAGTAGATTTCTGTATTGCATTTTGCATGACTAAGTATGCAAACATCTTCAGTCTTTAAAACTGAAGAAATAATGATTGGATGTTCCAGATAACACTATAAAGGAAAGGTCACCGAAAAACAAAAAAGAGAAGAAATGAAGTATACTACTTCTCTAATATATATATAAAAAAAAGAGGAATGAAGAAAATATTTATAATTTGGTGGTTTTAATGTTAGAACAGATACGGAATTTCAAACTTCATCTTTACTGCTCTGTTAGAGGACTTGCTGCAGAGCTAGAAATCTTTACAAGTATTCTGTTCATCCTTTCAATAAATAGAAGAGAAAATGCTGAATCTTTCAGTGAGAACAAATGCTTCTTTATCCAAATCAGCTATTTAGAAAAGCATGAAATATCTTTTCCCTCTCTCAACTATTTAGGATTAAGACTCATTTGTGATCACAATACTATAACATCTGTCCTCTCCAAGGAAAAAAAGGCATGATTTCTCTGGACAAAATGGTGTTTTTTTAAAAAAATCGAATTGCTCTATTTATCAGTAAGAAAAGCACAAGCATAAATGACATTTTTATTTTGCAAAGCACATCCAACACCAAAAATATGTTTCCTTCCAAATACTTCCATTTTACATACTAACAGTCAAATTATTCCTTATTTTCTTGACAGCTCTCCCCATGGAGATCATGCTCTGGATACAGAAATCTGACTCCCAGGGGTTGGGGTGGAACTGGGAACATCTTCTAATGTATCAAATTAAACTTAAATTAGATCCTGAAAGAGAAAAAGCATTCACATTCCCAAGACCTGCAGCACTGATGATTATCTCTTATTCCATAAAATTACATTGCATTTAAGAAGCAAGACTAATAAAATAAAGGCTTTAGAATTTCCTTGCAAGTACATTAACTATGCAGTGTTTTTAGTATAGAGCTATCAACAGTAGCCCAGAACTCAACAAAACGGCAGGAAAGATGCATATGAAGCAAATGAAATGTCCTCAAATTTAAATATCAGAAGGCCTAGATAATAAAAGAAGAAACTATAACAGCAGTTGCAAAGGTGAAAATATTAGAAGTCTTCAGTTTAATCCTGTATAAATCTTAAAATGAAACCAGGACTGTTGACCTTCCAGAAGCCAATCTATGTACTCTCGGTTAGAAATTTCTATTGAGCTCATTCTGGGAGCAAGAAACAGAAACGACAGCCTGTTTGGCAGCTCCACCTCAATTACAGCCTTCAAGGGCTTCATATTCAATAGGCTACAATAAGGTAACAATGTAGGATCAATATTCTGTTAAATTATCTCATTTAAGAGATGATGGTGCAGGATTCTTTCCAAGTGGTCTGTTACCTCCCTCTGCCCACTGAAAGCAGGTCTTCGCTGGCTAGATGCTGAACCAGTATGAAACAGACTGCGCATGGTGAGATATGTACAAAGGACTGTGGAAAATAATCTATAGCAAACACAGATCAACACAGCGTGCATTAAGCTGGTAGAAATCACTGTTCTTGCGGCTGCATTGATGGACATGGTAGAGCTTTCCTCGGCCCTATGCAGGCATGATCGCATGGAGCTGCAACCCAACAGCAACTGCTCAACAAGACGTCCCTTACAAGAAGCAAGGACCAGATCCCTCATGATGAGAGGGGACAAAGTCCCCCATTGCCCAGTATATTCCTCATGCCCAGTAAGTCCTGTCCTTTCCTAGATGCTGCAAAGCAGCAGTGCTGGGAGCAGTCGTCCTTTTTCCATTTCTTTGATGCCCTTTCATGTCCTCCTATCTGTTACACTCTCATCTCTGGCTCTTTCCCAGGTCCTCCATTTCTGCTAAGCCCTGTTCTGTCTTGTTACATCTCTTTGATAATTTATCAGTCCTTCCCAGTTATGCTGAAGTTTGTTTGCAAGCAGCTGTAAAGCAGTTTTCAATAGCGTAACATGAAATGCGCAAAAAAAAAAAAAAAGAAACGAAAAAGTTTTATACCATGAGAAAATTTCATGGCAAACCTCAGGATAAGGGCAGCACAACATATTCTAATTTAACATGCAGTCAACACAGTATGATTCACATTAACAATTTTTTTTAAAATAAAAAAGGAAGAACTTCATTCACTCTATAGCTAGGAAACTCGGAACCCAAATCCATCCTCTTGACATTGCTCACGTCTGTGTTGCTCAGTGCAAACTCCAGCTCTCTGCACACCACCAGCACAATCAAAACTCAACACAAAAGGTTGCGCAGAACCAAGCATCCCCATGTCCCTCATCTCAATGCACTTCTTGATGTTCTCCACACTACAAAGACTGCAATGTGCTACAGCAACAAAGGTGACAACCTTGTTCTGGCCTTTGCAACAGCAGATAACTGGGCAGGTGAAAATTGGTCCCCCCTGGAGCTTGTACAGGAATGTGGCTGTGTTTACAGCACAGAGGGCTGATGAAGAAAACTCCTTTTTTGGGGCAGAAGGCCAAGAAGTATAAACAGGTCTTCACTGCTAGGACACTTCATTCCAGGCTCAGTCTGGCCCAAGACACCTGCTCAACCACAGGAATCTCTCTCATGCTGCAAGAGAGGTGTCCGCAGCTCTCCCTGCTTCGGATCGTTGCCTATGCTTAAGCTAGGCAACACCCTGAAATTAAGGTCCAAGGCCATGAGCTTAGCTTGAAGTTCAGTTGGAGAATTTACTGTGTGCAAAACAGATCAGACATGTTCATGGGGACCTGTGTTATTATGACACACATGGAAATGTTCTGCACTTCAGTCATAAATTATTGTGATCACCAGGCAACAGGTAGCACACAGCATCTTATACCTGCAAACACCCACAATAAGCTCAACTTTAATGTATTGTTTCTTGTCTCTTTAGGCATATACTTATTGTTTTAAAGACTGTAAATAATCTCACTGCTAATTCAGGAAGCGCTGAATAGCAAAGTGTCTGCTTACCCCCGAAAAACAGGAGCAAATTGATAGCACCATCATTCATCCCCACAGTGGAAAGAGCATATATCTTAGGAGATAAAAAAAATCATCTCACCAAAAACACTATCTCAGCATCTTTGCTCCAATATTGTTGATTTATGGTAAAAAAGCATCATCTATACAAGAGTTAGTGGCTTTAGGTCCATTTACACTAGTCTGACAGCTTTTGGGGGCAAAGAAGGTCCTTTTGCTGTCTGTTCAACACCTGTAAAAGGCTCGGACCTACATCTGACTCCTTGGACAAAACAGATCAGTTACACGGAGGGAAGCAGTAACAACTGCCTATTCTGTTTCATTTGTTGGTTTTCATAAAATATGTCTATGTGCTTTCAAGAATGGCCATGTAAGCGTGCAGGAGTGCTGAGGTGGAAGCTCAATGGATGGAAAGTCTTTCCACTCTACCAGATGGACCCTGCTGAAGTGGTAACGCACACGACAACTGGCTGCGCAGCCAACACAGCCAGGCACGTTCACGAAGTGCCATTCTGTAGGAGATTATCTTCCGTGTACCTGGAGAAACGGTCCATGCAAAACTGTCCACACATTAAGGCAAAAGTCTCACTTTCCACGGTTAATAATTTTCTGTTTTCTTCAAAACTGAAGCTGTACCATGAGACTTGGGATCTGTGAATGTGAGTTAATATAAGGCTGCAGCTGGGGGAAGAAACAAATCGCTTCAGCGTTTTTGTGTTTTTAAATCTGCTGCCTATTGATATTCTCTTTCTTTTCTGTTCATTTCTTATTAAAGCTTTACTGTTGTTCAGCTCCTGCTTTTATTTGTTAATATCACAATAATCCGATTACAAAACAGCAGGAAAAAAATAGCATGCAATTTAGGTGGCTAATCACACAGGCTGAATGTCAAACCACAAGCCTAAAATATCTATAAATCTGGAATACCTCATCCACAGATAGTTGAAGTTGATGGAAACTCAGCACACTGTAATTCAAGCCCATACTGAGCAATTCCAAATGTTTGTAACTAAATATTTAACATGGGAATGTGAGCACAAAAGTATTATTGGGCAATTTTATTCACCTGTACAGCAACAAAGAGTTAAGTTCAGCCACAGAACTGTTTATTGCACACAATTTTTTCCCTCTCCACTTACTCAAACCACCACCACCATACGACTGGCTAATGAGCCAGTTTTTTAGCTGGTGTAAATTCCTGCCCTTCTGCAATTTTCAAAGCAGTAGGATCCACTTCCAGCAGTAGGGAGTTGGAATTTGTCTCAATTATAAGTGGGTCAGACTGATCTGCTTTCCTGTTTCTGAACAGTTTCTAAATCGAGGCTTTCCTACGTACCTATGAGACAAAACAACATTATTTTAAAAAATCAGGACAGCCAGTTTGGAGCATAGCTTACATCCAAGCTTACACCAAAGCACAGACACTCACAGTCTGCATGAGCTACTTTGCCTGCAATAGCTTTACTAGAGGTACATTTTTAGGAGCTAGTATTATCCTATAAATGTTAATTTTTAATTAAGATTCTTTTATTTCTGTGTTCTTAATTGGCTTAGCAATTATTTAGGGAGACACCAGGAACTGCCTACTGCACTACTGTGCTAGGGGAAGCAGGATATCATGTTCAAAATTTTATCTGGGTTCAGTTACCACCTCGATCACACATCTCTATCCTATCTTGCCCAATATTCAAGAAGTAAAAAGTCACTCAAAGCAAATCTTTCCAGGCAAAGCTGTATCAATGGGCACAGACAGCCCTAAGCTCCCTCTGCAGGTATCAGGTGTAGATCCAGGAGGCTGGGAAGGAGTGTGGCACCTGGGAAAGCCATCAAGGCATTTCCAGAAGTTGATTTTAATTGCCCAAGCCCATGCTCAGAGCTGCTGAGCAGACCTAAATCTGGCATGTTTGGACAACAGCATTATGGAAAGAGCTGAGAAACCTGCCCAGTGCCCCGCTAGCTGGGGTGAGCACATCCGTATTTTCTTCATGCACCAACTCTCCCAGCCCTGTGAGGGGGATAAGCGCATCCCAGCTCTTCATCCGCTCCTTTTGTCCATCCAGATGGCCCTTCCTTTGAGACAGGATTACTCGCTGTGTTTGTACAGCACCAGCACAAGGAGACGGCTGCCTTGGTAGCAAACATGCAATTTCACTAAACAGGCAACAAAACATACTGGGAGTCCCAGACGTCAGTCGTATCTTTTCAGTAAGCCTTTATCTGCTCTAGCCATTAAAAATGAAAAGCCAGAGGACATTATTAAAATTATGAAGGGGGGGGGGGAGTACAAGTACAGGTGAAAAACCCAACAAATCTTCCTAATTGCCCTGTTATTTAGTTGTCTGTAAACAGGCACGATGATCTTCCTTTCATGGCCTCTTGATTGATGGGATCCAAAGCAGATGCGATTTGGTTTGTAAATATTTCTGGCAGAACTGACAGAGCTACACAAATAATAAGCATTTCAGTGAAGCAAAGCAGGCCATCCTTCCCTTTAAAAAAAAAAGGGATCAAGAATTTCCAAGCCAAGGTATTTAAATGCTGACATATGAAAAGTCGATGCACTGAAAACCTGCACTGAAGCAGACTGTTTCAGAGATTTTCTGTAGGAGCTTTACGCTCCTGGAGCTAATCACCAAAGCACCACGAGCACCGCGGAAGCGATTGGATTTAGCAATGTGTATGCTGAAAATTGGCAGGCTATTCGGCAAGAGGCTTTGAAACAGTCTGGTCTGTATGGAATTTCATTACCAGGTGTAAAAATATTAAAGATACCACTTGAAAAGCTGTTTTCAGAGATCTATACTTGCTGGATAGTGCCAAATAATCTGTTTCTATTAATAAAAGCTTCTGATAGCATATGCTCAGGGAGAACTATAAAAATCTTTCAGAACCTTCCGAGGAAAGTAGCACGGACCTAAAGCAAAGAGCATCTTTCTTGCCCAAAGACACACTCCAGAAAAAGTCTCTCTGTAAGCAAGGCTCTAAAAGAGGGACCTACATTTAGCATGCAGCTCCCCTCCTACTCTAAAGGCAAGACATTATCTCCCCTTTCATCCTCAGGACCATTTTTAAATGATCTTCTAGTACCTTATTCCCCTACATTGCCTGGTTCCCAGGCAGGACCAGGGAAGCTGCAGGCATCTTGGGGAGACCTTGCGGCCAAGGAGCTGCTTGTAGCCCTGGGCTAGGACGGATTGTGGAGCATCAAGCATGAGACCTGCATTCTCAGAGAGCAAACCAACACAGCTCCAAGCCCTTGACCAAAACTATTAATCAACAATTTTCTCATTATGAGCTTAAGAACTTCTCAAATGCAAGTTTCTCTATCCCTGGTGTCCACTCCCAAGCCCCCTTGATAAACGCTAGCTTGCTGGATTATGAAATAACTGAAGAAGTTAGTAAAAGGTGGTAAGAAACTAGTTTTGGCAGCAGTTCTATCTGATTCAGCACAGCAAGGACACCTCCCTTTTGTGCTCTGCTGTACACATAGCACATACACATCCAGAATGTGCTTTAACTCCCATTAGTTTTAGAAACGTATTACAATATGTAAAACTGAATAGATGGATGCCTGAATTTGACTGTGAAACTGTATTTATGGGGCTCCTGCACAAAGTCAGTCCCTTTATTCACAGTGCAAAACCCCACAGTGGACAACGATATAGAAGCAGATCATCTCTCAGCTGGCACAGATACATCCCACAGGCAAGAGAATTTCTACAAGCTCTGTAGACCACAAACAACATAAATAATTTCATGCATCTGTTAGACCTAACATGGGGATAGTTTCACACCAGCACTTAAGCCACCCACACAACCACTTTGCAATCTCCACTCTCATTCATGTAAAATCCCTTCCCTTAGCAGCCTTCCTCCTGCCGAATCACACTCTGGACTCTTCTGCTTTTTTTTTTTGTAATGTTTCTAAGCAATTCCTTTTTGGCATTTGGTATGTTTGTTGTTCTGCTAAGCTTTGCTTTCTCATGCCTGGTTCAGCTTCTTTATGACCCATCAGCACAATGTCCTCAGCCCGCTACGGCGTCTCGCTTTTACGGCTTTGCAGTCATTTGCATTTCAGCTGCCTTGACTGTTTGCAGTGTCTCCTGACACGCTGACTTCCTCGCATCGCTTCCATCAACTGCACAGAATTTATAGAGGAACATAACATGGGGCCAGGTTTCTTTTTCGCCGAAAACACGAATTCCTGCATATCTGTAGCCATCATACGCAGGCAGCAGGTAACATATGGCTTTTTAAAGTCCCAAGACAGACACAACAATTTCAAAGTTTAAGAAACCTTCTAGCAGGCCTGGAAAGGGAAGAACAAGGGGCATATTTTAAAAATGCTCAAATTGCAGCAGCAGTAATTGTAATGGTCACACAGGGATGATTTAACCACAGTTTTCTAACCAACCCCCGCTAGGGTATCATGAATAAAGGATAGATGCAAAAAAAAAAAAAAATAGTAGTCCTCTGTGGTCTTATTAATCTATTTTGTAATGAAAAACCATTGAGAAAATCGTCTTGTAGAAAGAGATTAGAGTGCAAAGCTGCGGCTCTTTGGAGGAGCAAGGAAGCCTGCGTGTTGATACACCGGCTGCTGCAGCTTTATCCAGAGAATGATCTTGCACAAAAAGCTTCATTCCGCACTGCTCACCACTATACATCATGCTCATTTAAGACACTTTTCCAAGTAAGGGCTATCATTTTTGTCCTTGAGAACTATTTATAAATAAAGCTAATGTTCGTCAAACCTCTGCCTGCTGTTACAAAACCTGCAACTAGGGTTTTCTTCCATTAAACATCCAGAGGTTTATTGCTGAATACAACTTTCCCCTGCCCTGGAAATGCAGCTCTGAGTGGCAAAAGGACAGAGCACAGGGCAGGAGCCAAGTCACTGGGACCTGGACTTCTGCAGTCTCCCTCCATCCCTTGTGCAGGTCCAGCAACCCGCAAGACATCCAAGTATCCCAGGCACTTCGCACAATAAAAGTGCACTTGTGTTCTGCCAAAGAAAACAAATATTCCTGCTGAATAATCACAACCCTTGATTACACTGGAAAAATATAATGAGGATGATTGTGATGCATTTAAAAATTCTGCTAAAATGTTAGTACAGTTTCATGTTTTCATTCTAGCAAGTCATTTACAGGAAAAATTATGATATTATCAGAAACTTTGCCATAGTAGAACATCTGTCCAGGCTCACCAAGAGCATTTATGCCATTTCCTATGTTTTGTCAAAATGACATAGTGATAAATGATAGTAGTTGCTCAGCAGCTGAAGTACTAAGTGATGCTACTCTCTTGCTTTACAAGACTTTGTGCAAACACGCATACCATACAAAACACAGAGATGGGCAGTAAGACAGTAAAGGACACAGATATGATAAACAAATAACGGAACACAATTCAAAACACAACAACGGAACAGGGTCAAAGAAATTCTGTCATAAAAATAATCTACCCTTCTCTTGCTCGGTATCACACGTTCAGGCTTGAACATCTCAGTCTCCCAAATGAACACTAAGACAGAGGGGCTGTATTTGCATGTGTTTGGGAACGAGGGATTCAAGTTTGCCTGCTGGTCTCATTTGTATGATAGAGCCACTATCAGCCTTGTATGTCCCATTCTCTCGGCTGCTGTAGAGCAAAACAAGGTGCAGCCAGCATCTTTCAGAAGGGTAGTCACTGCATTAGCTTCTTTTTTGCTTCACTGTGAATGAGGACAAAGAAATGATTGGCATCTGTCAGATGACAGGCCAAGATGATTCATACTGAACGTTATTCATCCTCCCATAACAAGAAATAACCAGATTCACTTTATGCAAAGTAAATCTCCCTGCTAGAAGAAAACTGATCCTTTAATAAAAAGCATTCCAAATCCTTCATATTTTTTAGACTACATGAGAAGTTGCTGTTCTGTGTCATTCCTCTCCAGGACTCTGAGCCATCCACAGGCCTTGCTGTGAGATTCTGGTATATGTACTTTATCCAGTATGCCACCAAGGTAAGGATTTGAGTACACTTTGCAGATGTGAGGAAAGGGGAGCTAGAAAGCAGCTCTTTCTTTCCAAGGAAGCAGAGCTGTCTATTGCCCCAGTGACCGTTGGGTGCTGCTTCACGTCAGGCTTGCTCTGCAGGACGTGGTTTGAGGTTCCTGCCAGGTCCTACCGGCTCAGAGCCACAGGCCAGACGGGCAGCTCCACAACAGCATCATCCAACCTAAACCAGGGCTGCAGGGATAGGATCTATGCGGTTGGGAATGCACCACTTGGATGACACAAAGCGCAAAAGCGCAACAGTGATAACAGAGATCAACAAAAGGATGTTACAGATCTGCATCCTCAACCGGTTCAGCTCTGTCTAGGTGGAAGTACTTTAAACCCATGCGAAGCACAACTTCAAGAAGAAATAGAGGATATTAAAGACCAAAACTACAGCACTGGTGAAACCCAGATGACTTGGTGTCCCAGGTCTGGTGATCGAAAACTTATCCAATTAATCCCAGTATTGATGCAAAAAGTCTCTTCCACTTCCCCCTCCTGACCTGGACTTTCCTATGATGAAAATCCACCAAGTTCAAATCCAGGCAAAGTCAAAGCTAACTTCGGTAACTTTTATCTCAGTAAAGTTCATTTGCTTTTTAAAATATTAGCATGAGATACCTTATGCACAGGGGTTCCCAAAGGTAAAAACAACTAGCAACTCATCCTTCCCCTCAAGCTTTCCTGCTGCAAACCAAGCGCCACGTCTGCTAATAACGCACCGAGCTGGCCTCAAGGGTGAGGCTACCTGAGAAGCAGAGAACGTTAGGCCTAAATGAACATCCTCACAGCTGTCTGGAGTGCTGATAAAACCGGCTGGGTGAAGTGTGTCTGCAACACTGCCCACAGGGCGCACTCGGCTGCAGAGAACGCCGCCTCAGCAGAGCGGGACGTCAGAAGTGACCCAGTTCAACGCAGCCCTTAACAGAAACACGTTTCTAACAAGCAATTTGAACTACTCTTCCCACAGATCAACAGAACGACTGCCGCATCCTTGTTTATTCAGGAGACAACTAGCAGGATCACAGCAGTCCGCGCTGGCCTGACCAGCCAGGGCTCGGGGGCAAGAGAGGTGGCTGTGTTGCAAAACTTGTGCCTAGGAATGAGATGAGATTTTCCTCCTGACACCTTTGAGTGCTGCTACAGAAAAGAATAACAAATAGACTGACAGACAGAAAGACAGACAGAGGACAGAGGGGAAAAAAAGAAAGAGAGGGAAAAACAAGCACCCAGAGCAGATATCTTATCCAGGAGGTCTGAACAGGGAGGTGAAAACTCAACCGAAGAAAGCAACCAAGCCCACACAAAGCAACTTCTGACACCCTGATTTACCTCATAATAATAAATAACCATATAAATCAATTCAAAGGATCACTAATAGCATGTCGAGGTTTGGCTAATAAAAAGTGCTTCCTCTCTTTACTGTCTAACAGCACACCAGGGCCTTCAGTGGGATTTTTTGATGGTGAACTCTGCATTTTCCTCTAAAACCCTCTTGCTTTTTTACATCGTTAAAATGTTTTGAGAAAACTCGAATAAATAATAATGGACTTTTAACTGCCTGTAGCTGAAATACAGGACAAGTAGGAAAAAAAACCCCTAAATTTTACCAGGTAGAGCACCTGCAGATTTCCATAACAAGTGATACAGATAATGCAAGTATTCATAAGCTCTTTATTGTCTAAGGCTGTAGAAATGGTGTCAGCATCTTGTTTACAGGGCTGATGAATTGCATGGAGCACGTTCCTCGTTTTGTCTCCTTACTAATTGTCCTTTAATGGAGACTACTCTATTGGTGTAAAAAAATGCCTAGAACTGTGTTTTCTAGGCAAAAAGCCCAGTGCTTTAATTAATACCTTGAAACCATCACTGATTAATGGCACTGGTCTGGGGCTGTTGCACAAAGGCTTTTTGCTTGATTTTTCCTAAAACCAGGAAGATTAATGGTGTTATCGTTTGTATGAGAAGCTCCACCCTCTGCTCCCACTTGGAGCTGGGGAAAACGAGTGACACTTAACTGCTCTCGCAGGCATTAGGAACAACTGGAAGTCAGAGCTTCCGGGGTCCTTCAGGAGCAACAGCCTCGTTATTAATGCCATGAATCTTTCCTACAGACTTGGAGGAGATCATGATTTCCATCTCCCACTCTTTTACTAGATGTATTTTACAAGAAACTGGCTGGGAACAGATATACTTAAAATTGCTCAAAACCCTGATTTATGTCAGTCAATGCACTCACTTCTTTAAGTCTGGAATGAAGCTAATAAAATGAAAATCCACATTAAGCACCAGTTTGTGCACATGGCTTAATGTTTTAGGAAACTGCATTCAGCTAAACCCTTTGGGCACATTCAGTTACACCCTGCGGAGCAGAATCCTGCCTCTGGTCCCAGAGTTATGGGAAAGGTGGGTGCAAGAGCCGCAAGTTCCTCGTTTCTTGCACCTCCTCCCAGCCTGTGAGTCTTGCAAGTGCAGAGAGGAATTGGGACAAGTGACACCTCCCTCTTTGCCAGGAGCGAGCAACGTGGTGCAGAGCAGCAGCTGCACCGCACGTGGCAGCGTTCGTTCGTGCCACTGCCTCCCCCAAGGGTTCGGGAAGCTCCAGAAACTGCCTGAGAGCAGCAGCACCACCGAAGACTTCTGCACCAGAGTGAAGAGCAGCATTACAGGCACTCTGACGGTCCGAGTCAGAAAGCAAATGGTAAGCGCACAGGACAGTATCAGCAACACTTGAAAACACAAATTAAACTTTCCTGTACTTACAATGCAGCATGCTCAGGGGCTCTCACTCTATTACTGCTATTGCAGAGGTTTTCAAGAAGTTTTCAAGAAGAACCCTAATTTCTTATTAGACAGAACCCTCCAAGTGCTATAACTTGTATCTTAATGTGAGGAGAAATCTATTTCCTTTATCTGCACAGAGGTCTAATCCTGGCAACAGTTTAGGCCTGGATGGTTGCGCTAGTGGCAGATGTAGGACAGCCCTGCACGCTCCTCCCTTTCCTCCACAGAAAGCAAGCAGCAGAAGGGAACCCGAGGAGGGCAGTCACGCATCAGTCCTTCAGCCTTCCTGCACATCTTCCATCCTCTGTGAAGAGGGTCTCACAAAATACTTATAATGGATGAACAGCCGGGTGCCCTCATCATGTTCTTTACGTTCTCCTTTCTTCATCGCTACTTGCTTACTTCTGCACTTGGAACCACAGACACCCTAGAGACTTTTTACCCATAACAAATCTTGTAGCATCTGTATTTATCCTGCAGTTTTGAAGAAATCAATTTCCACAGAGAATGAGAGATGTAAACCAAGCCATGCTTCAGTAGCTCAGAAGCTTTTCAGAACACAGAACAAGCCTCTGTTGGGCTTCTGAGATGGGAGAATCTGCATTTGGGATGGCCACAGTGCCTGTCCTGGTTTAGACACTACAACTGACTGGTTCCCTTACCTGGGAATCAAACCATCGCACCCAAGCACATCCCACTAGGTGAACAGCAAGAACCTTTGGGGCTCTCTCCTGCTTTCACTCATGTGCAATATCACATCTGTACTATGGCGTTTGACTACATAGTTATTTCAGGGCTTTAAATTACTCCTCATAAGAGCAACAGTTCCCCACTGGGATACTGTTACAAATGCTTAAAGATACGAATGCTTAAAGATAAATGCTGTGAATAAATAACATGACAATTTTCTTCAGCACCATAATGACAATACTAGCATTGAAAACAAAAAACTCTTTATAATGCTGTGATTTCTGTTGATTTAAGTTCTTTCTTCTTAAAAATTATCCAGAAAATACACACTGGACCTCTTCTTTTTAGTTTAACTGCAAGAACAACAACAAAATAGGCACAGCACTTTTTCTCTCATCACCACTACATACTTCATCAAGCATGGTGATATCAAATGGGCTTCTTGAGAAATGAATGCAAACATTTTAGCTTTGGTACCTAACTTATTTGATCTAAACTTTGAACAGTTTGGCTGTGATCCTAAGAATCCACAAAGCAACTGAAATCAACAGACGTAGGCTGGGCACCACCTCGCCAGCAGATGCTGCCGATAAAGGGAAATGTCATAATGTTGGCTAGCTTCTCAAAACATTTCTCTCCCCCCAGGAGCATCCCTTCCATGTTAAGACACACTGCCAACATGTATCTCTTCACTCAAATCTCCTTTTATTTCTGTAAAACAGTAGCTGCAAAGATAGCAGCTGTGTTAGGGCTGAGAGAGATGTAGATTTAATCTCCTGTTCATCACATTGGGTCAATTTTGCTTGGAGACTCAGTGGAAGTATTTGTAAGAAGGAGAAGCAGACACAAAAGCTTTAAACTGGTGTTTTTACAACAGTACAGCTACCGCTGACAAAACATTTGGACGGTCAATTACTTGTGGGGTAGTGGGAAGAACATGATTCCAAGTCAAGGGAGCTGGCTCTGGGGGAGGCAGAGAAATCATTCTTTGCAGTGATCTGATTATAGCCAGCGCTAGTGTGTTCTCATCACGTGCAAAAGTTAAAGCTTTGGCTTTTCCCTTTCTGCTCTTGGTGGTAAGCAGATGGATAAGGCGTGCGATGAGGGTGCACTGATGCTGAGCATGGCACTCGCACCTTGCAGCATTAGGTGAGTGGAAGGAAGGAGGACAGCACTGGCTGCCACAGCTCAGGAAAGTCTCCTGCTTTGGTCAGTCACCATTTTTAAAAATTTGTAACTTGCTTCAAACAGCCACAAGACAACTCTGAAATGCAGTTACAGACCAGGGTAGAGCATTATGAGACTCACAGCCTGCAGGAACCCAGTATTGTGGTACATTTACCTCCAGGCCCTTTCCCCGTGCTCCCCTTTTCCCTGCACAGACTGGGGGGCACAGAGCAGCCACAGCGAGAGCCAAGCCCCGCGGCCACGGCTGCGCAGTCGTGCTGCTCACTTGGCTCCAACAGACGCCAGGTCTCCATATGCTTCCCCACTTACTTCACTAAAGCTTAGGGGACTCATAGCAATACAGAAAGCTAAATAAATTTGCAGAGCATTAGCATATTTTTTCTGCATTGACCTTTCCAAGAGACCTGTGCAATATATTTGCAGCAAAGAGCAAATTCCATACTACTTAAGTTTTTCACTTAGTTTCATTATAGGACTCCTCATATTAAAAGCAATCCTCTTATGAAAAACAAACAAAAGAATATTTCCCATATTATGGATTAACAATAGCATTTTAACATCCTCTTTTTTTAAAATTCCAAGCTCTACATGGTGAAAAAGAAACGCATCGTTTCCGGAGCTTTCCATTACCACCCAGGGGCCATCAGGTTGCCACCCACACCAAGCGGCTGCATACCGCAGTAAAACTGAAGGATAGTTATTTGGACAAGGTCTGCTGCAATCCTCCCACTGCTTTGTTCTCCTCCAATAACTCAGTCATCATAAACCTAAGTAAAAGGCCGTTTATCACAGGAATGTAGCTGCTTGCATCTTTATTAAAGTTCAAAGCCATAAGAGCTAACAGGGAATACAGAGCTTTGTTTTTTAAAGCGCTATTAGAAATGTTCTGTTGTATTCTAGCAATTTATTTGCAAAGGCAGAGGAGAATTTCATCCAAATACGCACCCAGCGCTCTGGCATGGGCTATGCCATGCGCTACACAAGCACATGGCAGAGGCCACCGTGGGACCAGCCTCTCCACCGCTATTGGTAACACTTCAATAGCAGCTTCGTGCTGTTATCCCACAATGAGCTAAGGATTATGATAAGTATTTGCTGATATTCAAAACTGTGAGTGGCATTTGTAATTTATAGATCACATATTTTGGTAAAGCACAGTATAATAGAAATACTTTCTCATGACAGTATGCCAAGGCATTTTAAGCAAAACCTTAATAAATTAGCTTTTCTTTCAACCTACGATATCCCAGACATTCATGGGAATTTTTGATTCATCGCCCTTCAAAGGAAAAACAGTCTATTTTAAGATGCAAGGAAACAAAAGCCATAATGTTTAAGTAAAAGATATCTGCATGCACACAACGTTCTCTTGAAAATCCTTTACAGTTGTGAAACTGCTATTGCTACTGTGCAATGATCTGTAACCTCCTGTCCCTGGCTAACTTGTGAGTTTCCTGCAGCAAGGAGTCCTTCTGGGCCCTTCCTTGTTCAGCTCCTCTAAAGGAAAGGCCCATGAACAGGACTCTAAGCAATATAAACACTTTGTCTGAACTGTAATCATAGGCTGCTGAAATAAACCTCCGATTTTTAAGCATCTCCCAGACACTGTTAGGGAGCAATATTCTGCTGCCAGTGACTTTTAAAACAAACGTTTAAATCAATTCTATTTAGGTCTCAGTACAACTGGCTCCACTTCCCCCTTTCTCTTAGTCTCCAACCAATGTGACATGTAAGATACAACCCAGGATCCCTCCCTCAGTTCTTAGCAGGCCCAGAGAGCACAAGAGGTGCTTGCAAAGCTCCCTCCCTCACACTGCTGGAAATGCAGGAGTTATGCTGGAGGACATGAAAGGTCAAAGTTATGAAAAACTCACCAAAAGTCATTTGAGAAAAGCCACATACTAAGCAAACAATGGCAATTTCAAATAAGGAACTAAATTCAAGGAAGCAAAATGCAACCTAATTGAAATAACATTGCCTAGTGATGGGATGAATCACAGGAGGTTATTTTACCCACAAACAGAGAGCTAATAAATTTGCAAATGCTGGTCTCTGTAGGCTTATCAGTGGCAATGGGGTTTACAACAGGGAATGTAATCAATTAGCGTGAAGGAGATCCTGAAATCTACGTGTTAAAACCTGAGAAGTTACCATGTGCAGCTGGGCCTGGAAAAGAAACCAGCAGCTTAGAGAGCCATTTCCTGGGCTTCCTTTGGGCTTGGATTTATGTGATTCCATTGACTTTTGTTATTTGGATTGTATTTCTTGATAAGCTTTTCTTAACCATTGCAGACACACTCACACTAGAGGAAACATCTGGAAGCCTTTTTCTCTTTGATCCCTTAATACTGCTCCTTTCTTTCTCTTGCAGCCCTTATCCATCCTTCCTTTTCTTCTCTTTCAAAGCTGTAATTGTTGTCTTTCCTTAGCTGGTCAATTCTGATGCCAGGATTTTGCATCTGAACAAACTCCAATGTGAAAAGGTTTAAAAGAATGAAAGAGCCTTAACCTGGATCTCATAACACCCTGCTGTTGTCCCAGAGCACATGTAGCCCACATTCATGAAGGCTTCATGTGTCAGTGGGTCTGGGCTGAATGCCAAGGGCTCAGTGAAACCCTGGAGCTCACTGATCCTACAAGAGCACAGGGCCAACCCCTCCCTCTCCTACTGCCCCTTCTTGTTTCATGGAGAAGACACTGAACAGAAAACAAGATGCAGTTACATTCCATAACTTCTGTTTAGACAGTAATTTTCACTGATTTAGGTAGGCTCATTCTGATCAACATAAGTAAAACATTAGCACAAATTTCAAGCCTGGTGTATGTGGGGGCCTTGAAGTCCTCTAAGATTCAATGGTAACGTGCTTTGAGCTAGTGCCTTCACACTCCTCAAACACCAGCCCAACTCCTCCAGCATCTCCAGGCAACAGCAAGACATGAAGGCTTTGGCTCTGGCCTCCGTGGTGTTAAACCTCTCCCACATTCCATCTTTCCTGTGAGGGGCTGTTAACAACACTATCTCTAAACCTGAGCGAAGACACTCCCTTAGCTGAGGAGCTGAAGCTTAAATACTACCAAAAAACAGTCCCAGACTTGCTACAAGCCCAGAGATTTGTGCCATTGGTTGAGCAAGGGAAAAGATACAGGCAGGGTTGTTCAGAAAGCTTTGAGGAAAGAAACATACATATGGATTGCACTTGTAAAATGAATAAAATCAGATCACACTCAAATATTTCTCAAAAAATGTAAAGTAATAATGCTGTGTGGAGATCAACAAAAAGTACAGAAAAAAATGAAAAAATAGTTCTCAACTATCCAAATGCTGCCATAGCATCAAGGTGGTGTCTACAGAGAACAATCTAATTTCACTTATGTGATCTTTCACATTTCAAAAAGAAAATAACAGATGAAAAATTCAATACTGCATTTGCTTTAAAAAATCTGAAAAGGTCATTTTCTGGCCTTTTTCATTATTAATATCTATTTGGGCTTATATTCTAAGCACCAAAAAACTTCGCAACTGCAATCTGGATTTGGGGCCTAAAAGTAGTTTTACAAGTGGCCACAAATACATTTGTTAAGTTGAAACAAATCTCATCTTTTCAAATTAATCATTCTGTTTCAGCGTTTTGCAAGAAAAAGAAGCCCCTGGGCAGCTTCTCCAGACCTCTGCACAGCAAGAGTTGGAAAGAGCTGAAAGGAGGGCTCAGGCAATGTTGAATCCAATAGGAATGGCAGTTCAGAAGCTAACTCACATCCTTCAGCTTTGGGAAACTTCATTACCAAACTTCATTACCAATTATTCAATTTGCAATTATAAAATTATTTTTTTTCAACATAATCCAAAACTCACTGAATAGAAACAGTTTGTATTATCACAACAGAATTTGCAACAAATGATGCTAAAAAAATAAAAATAAAAAAAATAAAATAACCCACCACACTGGTTTTCAAGCCTGGAAGTTTCCCTCACCTTTCCCTTCCTCACCTCACTTCCCTCACCTGAGTTCCCAGACTCATTCCCTCAGAATGAGTCTGAACCTTTTGCACACTGTTACTGCCCAGAAAGTCCCCCTGCAATGATCCCTTTTCATTTCCCGGTGCTTCCTTCCTCCTTGTCTTGCTAGAGCCAATAGTGGAAAATAGGACACACTGTAGGGAGCTTGCGTAGCACAGACTCATGCTCTTGCCTTGTTAGATCAACCTACAAGGCTTTACAAATCCAAGAGTACAATGGGAAAGTCCTCTTCCAACACTGGGGCTACTCAGTACTGTACACTGTGTTGAAACAAATCAGGTAATTGAGATAGACTCAAAATACACAGGTACAACAAGATGATATGGGAGATGCAGGGTAACCACCCTTCTGATAAACAGTCAGCACTAACAAAGGATAAATTTAGGGCGAAAAAGTGGGAGATGAAAGACAGGAGAGAAAGACAGAACAGTCAGTACTAATAGAAATAAAAGTTCCCTATCCTCATGTGAATACTTCAGTGGCAAGGTTTAATTTCTGGTTGAAATACTTATTTACATGAATGCAATAAAAGCCAACTGTTCTATGGCAATGTCGGCTTTTGTTTTACAGAGACTACTTAGAAAGTTCACACTAATACAACTCTTCATATGTGCTTCATACTATCAAAATAATTTCCTTGCATAATTCTGCCAGGCACCATCACATACCTGACATAAGCCATTGAGCTCATATATGTGTATCTGCAAAAGTAAGTAACACAGCAAGAAATTATAGACTTTTGGGGACTAGTTTAAAAAACAAACTCAAAAGGTTCTTGCTGAACTGGAGCACAGGCACAGGGCAGCAATTGCCTGCTGAGGGGCTCTCCCCCAATCCTGCCCGCAGAGAGCTCACCTTCAGAGCTGACTGCCATGCGCAGCCTCGTTAAGTAGCGCACAGGAATGAGGTCATGTTTGANTTCATACTATCAAAATAATTTCCTTGCATAATTCTGCCAGGCACCATCACATACCTGACATAAGCCATTGAGCTCATATATGTGTATCTGCAAAAGTAAGTAACACAGCAAGAAATTATAGACTTTTGAGGACTAGTTTAAAAAACAAACTCAAAAGGTTCTTGCTGAACTGGAGCACAGGCACAGGGCAGCAATTGCCTGCTCAGGGGCTCTCCCCCAATCCTGCCTGCACAGAGCTCACCCTCAGAGTCACGCGCAGTCTCATTAAGCAGCGCACAGAAGGAACAAGGCCATGTTTGACATACCTGATCTGAACACAACAATATTGCTTATATTGTTAATTTCATATGGTAACAGCATTCACTCACGGAAGTTCATTTACTCACCTTAAGTTAGATTAGCTCATAAATTATCTGAAACTTGAAATTACATATTAACTTAGCAGCACATACTGTTATAATGATATAAGCCAAATTTCTCATAAGAGATTTGGTCTCAGATCAAAGTTGGCAGTTTTGAATTTACAGTATTCCTAAGGACAAATAGACTAAACAGACAGGCAAAGCTGATCTAATTTGTTATCTGTACTCATTAAAGATCCACAGCAAGTAATTTGAAAGATGCACTGTGTTGCTGTAATTTTGTTTCCAGCAAAATAATTTTTTTTTCTTTTATCTTCACAAATTTAAGCTATAGAGGCTATTTAATTCTCACTCAGCTCATTTCCAGATTAGTTTAATTTTGGACACTGAAAGACAAACATGAAAGAAAAGTTAACAAAACTCCGCCAAACTCATGCCCCGGTGCCTTTTCTTCTCTTTTTAGTGAATTAGTAGATCACCTACTCCAAAATAAACCTTTTCTTCCCAAATACATGCATTATGATAATGCTAACAGCTTCTCTAAGTGGGAGATTTCCTGTGGGTAAAATAAGGTCGACATCCTAAAGAATTATAAATCAGGGAAAAATTTGCCTTTGGCATTCATGAGCATAAGTTTACTTTCTGAAACATTTCCCTACAGTTACTGCAAGGTCATTGCAGGAAATGGGAATACGGAGCACTTCGCAGTACAGAGTTTGCCCCTTTAGTTGGGCACTAAAGTTTGCCACTGAAACTACTCTGATACTTTTGAGGAAACAGATATGATTTTCCTTTTTAAGTAACATCAAAGTGGGACAATTCATAACATAAAACTCATAACATTCATCATGTAAAACAGAGAGTCAAAACCTAGCCCTTTCAGAGTATTAAAAGTCTGGCTTGGATGTGCATATCTTGTCAAGTAATTTGCTCAGCTGGATAAAATCTTCCATAGTTTTTTTTTGCTCATTGCCTTTCTTATATAGTAAATCAATCCTTGTAATAGTACATAAAACCTAATCATTATCCAGATGAGTCCCTACTTATCAGGTCATTTGATAACATGCTGCCTAAATGAATCGCATTTATAAAGTCTTCTCTTACCCTTTCAATGCCAAGATGCATGACCAGCATGACTGAACTTGCAGCACTCTTAATTAGCAGAGTCCATGTACCAAAACTATTCCCAAGACAAATGCAAGAGCAGGTACATGTACCTTATGCGCTTGATACCACATCATGATTGGAATCATTATCATTTGTGCTGCCATTATCTACTCCACCGCAATAAACTTAAGCACCAGCCTCATCTGTTACATCAGGCACTTTTATGAGGGTGGTTTGCTAGCAGCAGCAAACCCATGTCGCCTCTCATCACTGGCTTTTTTGGACAGGACCTTCAGTAAGGACAATTTTATTCAAATACCTACTGGTTAAAACCTCTCCACCAACAATTTATTCAACCTATTTTCCCTTTTCTTGTTCATGAATTGCCTGTGAACAGATTGCATGTTCCCAGCTGGATTCATGATTCAAAATGATTCGGCTATTCATCAGCAAATACATTTTGATCTGCAGATGGTTTTCAAATTACTAATATTCATATTCAAAGGGTGTGCTGTGTTTGCAAGGGATCTAAGTCACATGAGGTCAGATCTATCTCATCTACCTTCCGTCTTTAAATTACGGTATATAACATGAAGTGCTCTTTAGATGCTGTTTAGACAAGTTTCGCCAAGGGTGATTCATCACCTATTGGAGAAGCTTAAATATGTAAGAAGTCTCCCCCTTTAGAGGCTTCTCTTTTTTTCCCATTACTCACAGAGGAAGAATAGGTGGCTAGCTTTGACTAGGTGCCTAAGCTTCGGACAGCGAAAGCAAAGCAAGATGAATTCCAGCCATGATATTTTCTTGTATTTTCCTCACCAGTGCCTTATATAACAAAACAAACACAATGAAAAATACTGCAATCACATTTAAAATGCATTGCTTACTCAAAGTCCAGAAACTTTGCAATTACCACTGCTCTGTAGCAACGAAGGGGCGTCCAAGCTCCAACTGCTACCAGACATTGCAAGTCCGAGTTATGATGATATTGTAGTAATTCATCAAGTAGGTAGGAAGAAATATTTTTCTTCCTCTACCTCTCATCTTCCTGGAATATGACTACTGTAAATGAAGATTTCTCTTTCTGACTGTACTAAAAACGGTAAGACAGACATCCAGGTCCCAGGATCTAATTGGGGTAGAATGCACTTCTAAATCTTCCTACAACCTTGCTGAATTTGCCAACCTCACTGATTGCAGAATATTTGCATATATTCCAGTTATATTTCACTTATATAAACCATTTTTGTATAGTTTATGAGAAATACTTTAGGTACAATTTCTTTTTATAAGGAAAAGGCCATTAACAAAATTCTAACTTTCCGGAAGTGGATTATTTAGCAGAAGGTATCACTCCTTTCTTTGTCCAGTTGTGTAGAACCAACTTACAATACACCCTATCACTTATAGAACTCCTGGAGGAAAAATAGTCCTTCTAGAAAACCTAACCTCTTATTAAGAAGCTTTTCACACCATCTTATATTGCCATGCATGTCTTGTCTTAAATTTACAGCCAAGATGAAACATCTTGATAAATCCTCCCAAGAGGAGACTTTCCATCCTCCTTTTAATGTCTCGTTAGCTTTTGCCTTTAGAGATGCAGAGATGACGGTATTTACTCAACCATTTCACCTCTTCCCCTCTACTTCTGTAGGCAGCTCTGATAAATACTGGTAATTTCAAGATTTAATTTTTAGCCACTCCTCTCCTAACAAAAACTTTAATGTCATCCTCTCCTCCTGGGAAGGAGATTTTTGCAACAATATTATCTTTTGCCTTTCTGAGGCAGAAAGCAAGTTCTGTTCAGTGTTTTAATATGCACAATGAAGAAATATTAAATAGATCAATAGGAAAATGAAGCTGTTGCAAGTTGATCTCCATGGAGTAAGAAAAATGCAGGGGAAACAGGAATTATTAGGAAAAAAGAAAATTAAATTTACATGCTTGAGATAATAAGGCATGTCGCTTATCCTCTGTGGTTTCTCTAATCTAGCTTTACTTAATTGCATTCTTTGTAAAGACATATTGTTTCATTTCTTTCCCTCATGGATCTTTTTTTTTGTTGGGGGAGTATATAGTGTAATTACTAGCTCCCAGCATTATCTCTACTTTTATAATAAAATGTCATGATTTTGAAAAGAAAAAAAATTCAGGCACTGTGTAATGTCAATCATCTGTCTTTCCGGGACAGAGCAGCATTCCCTTTGTTCAAAATGGGTTTTAAGGGTTGAGGGAAGCTGTCTCCATGTACAACTCTCTTCTAAAAGCAATGTCCCCATCTGCTTAGTACAAAAGCATAGTCCCAGTTACTATTACAACTTTAAAGCAGATTTTTGTGTGTCATTAATAGCTTTTGCATTTGAATGTATACACAGAGTTATATTCATGAAGAAAGAGGAGGGCAAATCATAATATTTCCCCAAACTTCAAAGATCTGTTTTCATTTTAGTATCTTCACGAATAAAATCAAAGGTATTTTTACCCTATAGCTTTTGAATTTTACTTAGGAAAGCTTGACACTTCCATCATTAATGCACTCACTAAAGAAATTCCTAAAAGAAAGCTAGTACCCTTTAACAACCCTTTAACTCCAAGAAATAACAAAGACAAGACCTGCTATGTCTACAGAGCATTTACACATTCATTAGGCTGCCCAGTGGATACTAGGGGGTATCACCAGGTGGTGACTTAGAGGGGCAGGAGAGGCTGTTACTTGGCCAAGGTCCCACCCAAGGGACTTGGATGCCCTCTAAAAACCTTTATTATTTACCAAATATTTCCAGAAAAGCTGTTTGCCTTTAGCCAGCAATCTGTACTCCACTAAAACTCCCACTGAAGCCCTGACATTTTTGAGCAAGAATGCATCAATGACTGGGAGTTTTGCATTTACAGATTGACAAAAATGGAACCTGAAATGTCACTAGAAATACAGAAATCTCCCAAGCTGAAGCAAGACAGTAGAAAGATGACAGATAATAACAACTCTTGTTAGAGTCAAAATATTTTGGTTCCCATCCTACTGCCTTTTGAACTGTATAAAATTATTAAAACCTCATGAAATTACTGTTACATTATTAGAATACGAGGTATGTTATTGAATATTCAAAAAATTAAAGTGTCTATTGACAATCATTACTTAAATTGGAAATAATTAAGAATGTTATAAGATTGATTATAAATCTGTTAGTTCATACTCCTGAATGTATGTTTATATATAACTATTAACTGCAAGTACATAAGTAAATGAACTATACACACTGTATGTATTGTTACATATTATTGGAATGTATTTGCTTCAACCATATGTAAGGCACAGGAAAATGCTCAAACACTTTAGTCAAAAGCTCTCAGCTCCATAATCCAAACCTCAATATTAAATCCCAAACCTGAGAATTTCACATTTCTTACTATACATATTATGGGAAACAGTGGCATTTTAAGAGTGCTCTAAGATTTTCTACACATCTTAGAAATTTTAAGCCCATTTTGAGTCCTAGAAAATGATTTATGTGTTCCTGTGCTTATTGCTCTGGATAACTGACCATTAAGTTCACTGCAGACCTGAACCTGAAAGTCAAAGAACAGTGACGGTGCTTTGAAACATGTTTTATGCTAGATCCCACCAGTGACCCCATTAGCACAACAGACCTTCCTATGAGATGGTCTAGAAACTGAAAAAGAAAGCAGGGAAGGAGCAGCTCTGAGGTAACTTGCAAAGAGTTTGCAGCTTTCCCTAATATCCCATTATTTGGACCCATTCCATGCCCATGGTCTTCAGCTAAAAACAAACAAACAAAAAATCCCCATGCCTTTGAATATGAAAGATTCCCTGGAAATCCCTGGCAATCAAAACTCAAAATCTGATCAGATTTGCAATATTTGCAAATTCCTGTTTGGGATTTTATCCTAAGTCTCATAATTCCACAGCACCAGTTACTCAAGACAAATGATTAACTGAGGGAGAAAATATGAAAAAAAAAGATTTCAGACATTTTCCACACATCTGAGTGGAAAAGATATAAGATGAATACCAGAAAACAAAAATTAAGGAGCATCTAGACTGGCAATATCTAGACTTTTCTTCAGATGGGGTATTTTCAGAGAGCTCACTGCACTGGAGCAATTATACCGCAGACAAGCCACGGCCCTGGGAATGAGGCGCCAAATTCTTCTATTTTCCAAGGCTGGGCATGTTCCACTGAGTATTACAGAGTCAGGTCTCCACAGCATTCACATTCTACTTTCTTACTGGAACTGTCAAGAGCTCACAAACATTCCCCCTTTAGGAGACAGCAGTGGTTTGAAGGTGGCTGAATGCTGGGACAGTTCCCAGCAAAGCCCAATTAAACATTAGTTTTGTGCAGCCTTCGTTAGAGGGATGTGCATGTGAGCAATCGCCTCATCTTTCTTATTTCATTTTCTTTTCTGAAAAGGTGTACAATGGTTACAAAATTCTTGCTCATATGCTTCTTACAAAATTTATCTGAATTATATCTACAGCAATGTTCAAAATCGCTTCAGAAGAGAGGCTTGTGTAATTTTAATATATGGGTACACAAGTGAAAGATGCCAGGAGCCACTGAAACTTCTTCCTGCAGATTATTTGCCTTCCAACTACCTACAATTCCCTATAGTGCATGAAAAACTAAAGCAAAGTTTTAACACAAAATAAACTTGTATTTATTAATGCATCTTCAGGAAGAATTTTATTAAGGGGCCAGAAGTTAAACTGCGTTATTATGGGTAATAATAAAGGACATACATAAAAACTTCTGGTAATATTGGCTTAGATTTAGATGCACAGTTAAGGTAACCTTCTATTCCTCTTCTTTCATATAAAAAAGCTACTGAAAACACTAGAGATTACAAGAGACTGTCATTAGTTGTCATACTGTGTCTATAATTACTTACTTTGTTCCTGAAGCCATCACCATGATAAATTTGCAGTTTTTCCCATCTGCCAGGAGTAGTAATGTGCAATACATTTAACAACTGAATTTGCATATAGAAAGTATCATTGACCTTTGAATTTAAAAGGACAAAGATTTACAAGGACACCCTTTGAAACAAAGTGCTTAGTTTAGGCAAAATGGAACAGCACAAGAAAAAGAAAGAACCTACACTTTCTCCTGAATGTAGGAAAAACTGCAGCTTTTACTACCAGCAAGATCTTTGATAACCCTATGAAGTGGCTCCCTCATGATGACCGCAGGCAGGAATGGAAACGAGAACACCAAACCAGGACCTGCGAAGCACCTGCTTGGCCAAACGGGATGTTAAGTGTGTGCAGCTGCACTGGAAAACAACCTGCAGCCCTGCAACATCGGTGGACACAAGGGACAGGCCAAGCTCTGTCTGTAAGGGTCTCTTGTCATGGTCTTGTGCTGCTGCCAGGGCTCTGCTCCTGCAGCCACGCGGTAGCACAGAGCAACGCGGGGCTCTCGGCTCAGCTACCCTCCAGCTTGGCAGGGCACCAGCAGAGCTGCGTGGCTGCAGTTTGAAGCTGATTTGCATGCAGACCAAGCAAGCTCGTGATGGCCAACAACAGGCTTAGAACCCAGTGCAAAATCTGGGTTTAGAAAAAGCCAAAGTCTTTCCTGTGCTGAGCTCCAGGGGGCAAAAGGGAAGTCTTTTGCCCAGTTGAGGCTGCAACCCTATTGCCACACTATTACAGGCTCTGTAGACCCCCAGGGCTGTCCCCTTCCACTACAACATGGCCCCAGGCAGCTCTCCTGATGCCCGAGGTACCCAGGTACAGACTGCACATTCATTCCTCTTATCCACCTCTACGTTCAACGACTTTTCAGGAAGTTTTGATGTGCTTTTTGATGGCTGCTGCCATTGTGGAATGATGCATCACTACCAACATCTTGCTCCCAAATGTTAATTTTTAATTTAGACAAGACAATTCCAGATAATTCCCATTTTTGGCATCTCAATCGTCATGTGAATCTGCAATAGGTAGCACGTGGCAATGCTGCCACATCTCGGATACTGTACCACATTTGAATTTCAGAAAATATTTAAGAGATGGGACAGTTGGAGAAATATAAAATACATCACATATTCTTGACATATTCTAATTTATTCAAAGGAAGAAAAAAAGAATCAAACTTGACATATTCTCCAGGGGCTGTATGTAGTCTCTTCAGCCCATCTCTACTGACGTCCTTTTGTTAACATTAATTTTCGTATTGTCAATAGTGCTCCCAAATAACTCTAGGGAAGAAATTGCTATAGTTCAGCTTACCATGCCATGAATGAATTATTCATAAATGTCATTCTGGTTCATAAAAACTTAAAATATTAGTTCAGAACATCATCATAAATACAACTTTAACACCGACTGCACAGCCCTTACTCCCACACTACAACACTTTCCCAGGAAGCTATGATGATTCAAGATAAAGTGACGCTTACAGAAGCAAGGTAAAAGTCTGAAAGATGAAGAACTGCTGAATTTTGAATTTCTATAGCATTCTTAGAACATGGCTTTTTGGTCATTTTTAAAAGAGTTTTGCATAGTCTTGTTATCGGATTCCCTTGAAAATTTCCCTGGCATATTGTCTACAATATCCTTTCCCCTACACTGCTCCTGTGTGTACACCACCAAACAAAGGAATTACTTGCTTATTATAACTCAACCCTTATAACTCAAATTCTGTATATACTTAAACAGTGTCTCGGCAGGTCGGAGAGAGGCCTAGCTGCACAGCAGGGTGGTCATGGAGAGAAGCTAAGAAAAAGAGTACTCACTCTGTGGTGACTACCNTGCTTATTATAACTCAACCCTTATGACTCAAATTCTGTATATACTTAAACAGTGTCTCGGCAGGTCTGAGAGAGGCTTAGCTGCACGTGACTACCACAGACACCGAAGTGGGCTCTGCTCTCCCAGCTACGGATTATAGACCCAGGACACTGCCGATAGAAGGTATTTCCAATACTTCTTTTCTGATCGCATTAAAACACTGTGAGGAAGAATTCCTCCTACAGAACAACAACTCATTACAGGAGATGAGAGGAAGACAACCTAGGAAGGACAACAGGACACTGGAGAATAATAAGGACTTGCTGTCTTCACTCCAGAGCTAAACAAGCTACTATGAAAAAACAGTTCTTGTGAAGAGAACATGCAATTGAGAACATCCTCGAGGCATAATATTTAGAAAAACTGCATTATCATTCAACCTACAATTATTTTCACAAAGTATCAGTAGACATGGGAAAGAATAGATGACCTGCCCATTACTCGCTGTTTTCAGCTGATTTGCCCCTGCTTGCAAACAAAACAGGAAAACAGCATGCAAATTTTTACTAATATCTCTCCCCTATAGTTCTGTGAATAGTTTCAGCAAGGAATTCTGAGTTTAAATACCTTAATCCAGTGGAGTACTTACACGTTGCCTCAATTTTTATCCCTTCCAATGTCAGTCAAGAAGCTTCCTTGAATAAGCACTGCTTCAGGTCTTCTGGCACATATTGTACAGATTTGTTCTTACAGAAAATTTACAGTTAATACCTGAGCCATATTTAATTTGGAATATGCATGAAGATTCTCTCAACTCCAGCAACTCTTTGGCTAAGCCTCAAATTCAATATATGCACCTGATACAAAAAATAAAAAAAGATAGTGGAATCTGCTTTTCACAACTATTTCTCTAACGCTTTCTGCTTTAGCAAACATCTGCTGTGAAGAGAGTTTTCTGGAAAGTGTTCAAGCAGCAGCAAAAAGGGATGAGAATTTGACAGGATGAATAATCAGGGACGATTTTCAGATGGGTTTGCTCAACTCTGTGAAACAAAATGGGACTAGAGGGCAGTACTTTGGACTGAGCAGCACTGCTAGGTACACTTCTACAGCTTTTATCTTCTACTGGATGAGAGTTTGACCCATTGAGTGGAAGATGTGCAGTGGCTCGGGCTCATACACCAAGCATATGGTGGAGTTAGATTAGGAACAGTGAGAGAGAGTCTCTCTATACAGTAACTGTGGTCAATTCTCCCTAAATCTGCCTGCTATTGGCTTGCTAACAAAAGCAAAATCAAACACCTGTGTACCAGACACAGAGCTGCTGAAGTGCCAGCACCAACCCATCTGTACAACATGACATTAGGCAGCTTCTTTTCTTGGGTGAGACGCAAGACAGACTCATCAAAGCAAACCCACAGCACTACTAAAGGAAGAAGCCGACTGTCCTTTTCTTTCTTTACCTTTTCCTGCCATCATAATTGTAGCATGAATGGTAATGAAATATTCATTTCTCTCCCCCTCATCAGGTAATTTTCCAGGTCCTGAACCTGTAGGCTGTGAGCCTCATCCTTTCCTCTTTTTGGCTCGTCTGCGCTTCTTTGGCAGATCCTTCCAGCGCTCCCTTCCCTCCCCTGACTTCTGCTATGCTCCAGAGAACAACTGAGGTTTTCAAAACTGCTTAAATGCTAGTGGTGAAGTGTGACATTAATCTGATAGACATTGGGACAGGAGGGATCATACATATTTGATTCAAGTACCATCTTTTGCAAACTACTTGCTAAGATAGCACCTCATTCAGGTTGTGTTCCTTCCATGGCGGGTATGGACCTTTCTGCCTCTCTTGACGACTAACACGAGTAGCAGTCCCTATGCATGGATTTGTTTGGGACTCTCGACTGTCTTTCCTCACAGCTGTATAGGCACATCCTATATATCTTAACTGTTCTTTCAGAAATAAGATGCTGTAGTGAAGCATCACCAGAAGCGAAGGCTTAATAAAAGATGGTCTCCTTTTTCCTCTAGTACAGGCCAAAGAAGAATGCTCCTCCTCAGTTACTCTCTAGACATGAATTCAGAGAGCAGAAGTGATAACTGGAAGTGGTAGAGCAGCTGTACAGTGTTAATTAGACATTAGCATCCATAAATTTGCAGAAGCTGGGATTATTCACAAGCTTGGAAAGATCTCACATTGCAGGTGTGCACAGAATGGCTTAGGCAAGAGCCCCGACACACAGCAGACAAACTGACACAGAAGACTCGGATCCTGAAAAGCAGATGTACAACAGCAAAGCGCATTCAGGCCATTAGCTCTTTTCTTAGTATTCTAAGATATTGAGTGCACACTCTCAAAGATCAGAGCCAGGAAGCTCCTTACTGCTGAACACAATCTGAGGGCTGCAATTCCCATAAAGAAACAGTCTCACCCACATCTACATAAAAAAGTCTAAACTGTCTGCACAGGGTGTGCTGCCTTAAAGCTGTGGTCTTGAGCCCAGTTCATGGAACATTTCAGGTTCGCAGGGGACTCTGGAGATCATCCAGTCCAACTCCCTTGTCAAGCAGGATCAACTAGAGCAGGTTGTCCAACACCACGTTCAGTTGCATTGAATATGTCCAAGAGAGGAGATGCCACAACCCCTTTGGGCAACCTGCTCCAGTGTTTGACCACAGTAAAAAAAGCTCTTTTCTTATGTTTAACAGGAATTTCCTGTGTTTCTTTTTGTGCTCAGTACCTCTTCTTCTGTCACCAGAGACCACAGAAAAAAAAATGGCTCTTTTTGACACTCTCCCATAAGATACTGATATATATTGCATCTTTCATAGTCTTAAGTACTTGTTACCTTTCTGAATGCTAAATCAGCTTACACGGTATCCAAGCAGGCCTGGTACATGCCTTGGCATTTCCCAGGAGCTCACTTCACCTCTCAGCACTAGTAAATTCACATACACCTAAATGCTATGAAATCCTGCATCCTGCAGGAAAACCTGCATCCAAAAAATGCTATCCCAAGTAAAGCACATGTGCCAAGCACTCACTCCCTGAGTATATAAAAGAGAAATATCAACATTGAAAAGAAAAGTAAGGTTTGCTGATAATAAAAGTGCAGATTCTCTAACAGCTTTTTGCTTATTCATCTTTTTGCTCAGTTTTAAGATTACAATTCCATTTATCCTATATTCCTCACTCCTAATCTTTTGACATAATAATCTAGAGCATCGGAGCTGTTTTTCAAAGTTTTTTTTTTTTGTATTTATCCCTGGGTAAAAGATGCAGTTCCTCTGATCATTTTATGAATAAATGGCCAGTAATTTTCTTATCTTCATACCTCTGTTTACAGTTATTGAGTTGTTATAGCTCCATGTAAATATCCAACAATTCATATGGGGAAGGGTACCGTTATGGAAATGGTTTCATCCCTGTGAGCAGTAATAACTCCTGAAGCTGAAGAAGGTCACCGCTAAGTGTGAAAGGCAGAATGAACTGAGTCCCTATGATTTTATATTTGCCTGACAACAGGAGAAATCAGAGTTAGCAGAAATTCTTTCAAATGGGCGAGGGACCAGGTCCGGATTCTGCTCCTGTCCTCCTCACGGGGAACAAAGGTCCTCCTCCTAAGAGAAAGCTGAGCCAGGACTTGCAGATAAAATAGAGAGCGAGTGCAGCAGAGGAAGAAGGAAGGGCAAAGATGTCAAATAAAGTTGCAAGTTTGTCACAGCAATTTGCTTGGCTTCTGCTAATATGAGATGACATCGCTGCTAAAATGGTCAGTCCTGTCCTCAACCCCTTGTCCCTCACCCCAGGCACTCACAGCATCTCCGCTTTGTCAGGGTCCCCTTTCCCTGCAGTTCTATGCAGTACTGACCCCGTAGCAAAGTAACCTGGTTAAAAAAAAAAAAACTCTTTTTTTGAGCCTCTTTCTCAGCTGGATCAGCAGATCAATTTGCTTCGTTGTGCAGCCCCACAATCCCTAGTGCACAGGACAAGACAAGATTGAGGGACTGACCTTCCTGGCATCACTGTGATCTTAGATCGGGCTTCTGCTGAGTCTGTAATGGCAGAAGTCTTGTACTGTAGCAAAGCTGACACATATGGGATGGAATAGCTGGCTAGGAAAGCAGGGGAGAAAGGGCCAAGAAACCCACAGCCATAAATACGCCTCTCTCCCTGCCTCTCCCAGTGTCCGAATGAGCCATTTACACTCTGCACACTCGAGCCACGGAGCAGCTCATCAGGATTTCTTTCTACACAAGCTACCTGATGCTTTGAAAAAGGGTTTCAATTACTCACACTACTTAATTGGTAGAAGAACAAGCATCGAAGAGCCTGTTTTTTTGAGATAGCAAAAGATGTATTGTTTAAAATTGGGATTACTTGATAAAAAAAAATCTATTTGCAAGCAGATAAATGCCAGCAAAGAGACTGGAAATAGAAGATGTCTGTTAAATGAGGCAGATCATTGTCAAAAGGAGATTCAGATTTATTCTGAACAAATAAGCTGGGGCTTAAAGGTTATTGTACTAAATAAAGCAAAGTAAAAGATAAAGCAGACTGTTCTCCTATTCAGTGTTATATACAGTAAATTAAAGGAGGCAGCATTCCAACAGTACATATCGACTACATGCTGTTGTGTGCTACATTCTAGGCTGGTAAATATTTAAGAATAGAATTATTCTTCAAACATTAGAGGGCCAAGCACTTGGATTCATTTTGGACCTCAGGTTTAAATTCTTATGCCAAACTGAGTCTTCCGAGTATACAAATAGCAAAATTCACAGCAGGTATTTCACCCCCAGCAGAGATCTAAACTGATTATTTTGACAGAATTTTGATGGGTTAAAGGAAATTTTAATTGACTCACAGGGAATAGAGAGCAACCCAACATTTATAAGATTCAAGCATAATTATTTCTATGTTGCAATTTGAGAAACTATGATAAGACATGAAGAACCAGTGCTATTAAAGGAAAGAACTATCTACTTGTGACTGACACCAACTTGTGACAGTTTTTCACTCCATACTGGACATCCCTTTCAGTTCCAGAGCTGCTCCCACAGCTTCCCACTGCGGCTCATTCAATACCTATCCCTAAAACAGAATGCTGTTTCATTGTACCTCTGCCATTTATTGCCTTTTTTTCTCTCCATATACATGGAAATTAATATATAATCAAATACGCATGCACTTTTCTGCAAGGCATTTCAGGCAGTGGGCAACTTCTGTGTTATCTTTCCTAAGGGGATACAGAATATATATATCATGGAAATGATACATGAAGAGATAAACAAAATCATTCATCTTCCATCAAAAAAAGACAGGAAAAAGCAAACTCTCCATGTACTCATATTCTGCAAAGGGGAAAAAAACAGAATGCCTTGCTATCAAGTGTTTTGTGGGTTTTTGTTGTTTTTTAAACATCATGCATTAATTCCTGTGAAATAAGGATAACTGCATGCAGTCCTTAGCATTAATTGCCATGTAAGCTGCTTAAAAAGGTTTGCTATCTCCCAACTCCCACTCAGCCAAACTGAAGCCACCTTGGTGGCCAGGGCAATACCGAGCAGTGGAAGATGTTTTAAATCTATGGGCCAGCAGCAAGTCTGAAAGTGCAGCTCATTGCAGGTGATCTGAACACGAGCCAACATTGCTACCTGCAATTGATGGAGCTTTTAAGAGCTGTGGGATAGCATTCAAGTCAATGCATCAAACACTTCAATTGCTACCGAAATCAGTATCTGGATAATACTTTCTAAATTTTAGAAGACAGGCACAAAAAAGCACCACGGAGCGGGGGAAGCCAATTCCAAATTCTTTCTTGTAACTGAAAAAGTTCTGAAAACAATAATTCTGCAAGGACAGAATTCAGCAGAATGCCACAATAATACTTCCCCTTCTAGAAAACTATCTGCTGGATTACACATCCTGTGAGATTTACCTGTTTTATCTAAAACAAATGCTGTTAAAAACATGTTATGCATCAAAAAAGGCTTCCCTTAATGACTGGATTTCTGTTAACACAGCTCAGTATTCTTATAATTTATAGAAAAAAGCAGTAATGAAGTTTAAGTGAATTTTGATTTTTTTCTTAAAAGTAAATAGTAAATACTAAAATAGCACACAATTGTAAATAAATAATAAAATAGTTCTTAAAATTGTTTTAAAAATATCAGCATATGAAACTATTTCCAATCAAAGTTCTTTTTTGCAGAAATGCTAGGAAATTTTAAGAGGAAAAACCTTTCTCAAAAAAGATTTCAAAACCTTTTTTTATCCAACAACCGCAATTTTAATAAATCCTGTTTTGAAGCAAAATAAAATAAAAAATTGCAAAGAAAATCCCACAAAATAAAAATTTGTATTACCAAAAAAAAAACAAAAACAAAAACAAAAACCTTACAAGAACACTGGTGACTTGGAGAGAAAAGTAATATTTTACAGTCCATCTCAGCCCAATTTTAAAAATGCAGCATTAACTAGGAGAGTACAACTATCTCTACAATAATTGAATAAAACAGTCATTAAGAACCTAATTCCTTGTGGAGCTTGTAAAATTCCAACCTTTAAACTAAATGAGGAATCAGCATTAAGCTAAACTATGAGAAAAAAAAATATGTTGTGGTACTAAACTTGGAAGAAGACAAACTTCTAAATTACTTTCATTTCCTAAGGTAATGCAATGCTGTAAGTGCATCCTCATGCACAAAGCAGGGGAAGGAGCGCTGGGGGCAAGAACACAGTGGGGCTGCTGCCGGCAACACCAAAACACTCATCCTCTGCAATCAGTCCAGGACGCTTCCGAGCTGCACTTTTTGCAGTGAAATCCAATTGCACTTTGCAGAATATTTTAACTCTTCTTCTGACTTCCAAGCTGGGCTACCAGTGTGCTCAAAATCCCACCCAAAAGCCCTGAGAACTGCACTGACATGACAACCACCAGTCATGTGTTGAAAAAATGAATTTCTCAGGATTGAAGGGCCTGAGACTTTTTTCCTTTTCTTTCATCCTCGCGCAGGTGCATTACACAGGTAGCTTGGTATTTTCAAATCATATTTGAGCTAAAACCATCTCAGGCAATGGGTAAACTGAGTACCATGAACTCAGCACAATACAGAGGCCACCAGCCAGCCCAGCTGCACCAGCCCATGAGGACCTGGTAGCTTTGAG